>OZ018332.1:62497261-62499761 GCA_963969495.1 Ceratothoa steindachneri | reverse complement strand
TCTGTTCAATGCGAGGTCAATCAGGAACAAGTTTCCTGAGCTCCGTGGCCTCGTAGCGACGGAAGAACCCGAAATGGTAGCCATAACAGAATCGTGGATAAAAACGTCAAACCGAGACTTTGAAGGCAAATTCACGGTTCCTGGCTACCAACTCTTCCACAAAGATAGGCCAGACAGAGAGGGTGGCGGTGTAATGTTGTATGTCAAGGATACAATCAAATCTACGAACTCCAACGTTATATCCGACCACGAGCTCCTAGGCGTTGACCTAGAGATCGGTCCTGCCAAATACAGGACCCTGGTGCTTTACAGACCCCCTTCCCAACCTGTTGAGAAGGACAGGGAACTGTACCAGCTGCTGGGTGAGCTGGTTCAAGGCAGAGTGTGCATCGTTATGGGCGATTTCAACAGCCAAGTTGACTGGGAAACCAGAGCAGCCTGTGGCGAGAGCGCACTACTCCTGGAGTTCGCCAACAACGAGTTCCTCACTCAATGGGTCAGAGAACCGACGAGAGGAGACAATATCCTCGACTTGGTCTTCACCTCTGAGGATGATATCGTTGAGGATATCTCTGTAGGCGAAGAGCTCGGTGGCAGTGATCACCAGCTAGTTAGATTTAGCGTCAAGATCCCGAAAGTAAGGTCTGTTGCCAGTCAATCAAAGAAACTTGACTTGAGAAGAGCAGACTTTGCAAGCCTTCGAGCTGGACTGACTGACGTGAGGCTAGAAGTGTGCGATGCAGTTGAAGACTCGTGGAATAGTTTCAAAACCACATTCATGAGTCTTCAATCGCGTTTCATCCCTCTGAAATGCCCCTGTCTGTCTTCGGTTCAACCTAAGTGGTTTAATCGAGAAATCGGCCAACTGCTTAGGGAGAAGAGAAATGTGTACCGGCAATCGAAGATCTCGGGTGACTTTGACGAATACCGGAGGCTAGCCAGGAGAGTGAAGTCCAGCATAAGGGCGGCTAAGCGGTCTGAGGAACTCCGAGTGGCGAGACTCTGTAAAGAGAATCCCAAGGAGTTTTTTGGATATGTGAACAGCCGTAAACCAATCCGTCGAAGGATTGGCCCTTTGAGGAATGAGGAGGGGACATTAAAGCATTCAGATGCAGAAAATGCTAACCTCCTCAACGACTACTTCTCTTCAGTGTTTACTGAAGAGTGTGGTCCCATTCCCCAGCCGACGGATTCCTACTCGGGGGAAAAGCTGGAGGCAATGGACTTCACCGAAGGAGAAATAAAGAAAAAGATCGCTGACCTAAAGACGAATAAGTCCCCTGGACCGGACGGGTTTCTACCTAAAGTGTTGAAGGAAGTGTGCGATGAAGTATCACGACATCTGTGCGCTATCTTTAACTTGTCAATCCGGACCGGATGCGTTCCTAGAGACTGGCGTGAGGCGGAGGTGACTCCTATCTTCAAGAAAGGAGACCGTAACCAACCGTCGAACTACCGACCAATCAGTCTGACTTCGATAGTCGGTAAACTCATGGAAAGCATCATGGTGGACAAAGTGACGTCGTATTTAGAGTCAAACCTGCTACTGAGGAGTTCCCAGCACGGCTTCCGAAGGCAACGGTCATGCCTAACGAACCTTGTAGAATTCTTCCACTTCGTTTTCAGCGAGCACGATCGGGACAAGGCGGTGGATGTGGTGTACCTAGACTTTCAGAAAGCCTTTGATAAGGTACCACACCGCCGCCTTCTCCGGAAAGTGCGAGCGCATGGCATAGACGGAAAGGTAGCCGGCTGGATCGAGAACTGGCTAAGTGGCAGACGGCAACGGGTGGTGGTGAATGGACAGTCTTCTGAGTGGGTGCCCGTTACTAGCGGGGTGCCTCAAGGTTCTGTCCTGGGACCACTACTATTCATCATCTACGTCAACGACATGGATGGTGACATGGTTGCGAAGATTTCCAAATTTGCCGACGATACCAAGCTTGGTATGAACGTTGCAAAGGATGGAAATACTGCCCGCCTGCAGAAAGATCTTGGGAAGATTGGGGAGTGGTCGGACACGGGGCAAATGCCTTTTAACGTGGGGAAATGCAAAGTGATGCATATCGGCCACAGAAACCCCCAATCCCAGTATATCCTTAAGGGCA
This sequence comes from Ceratothoa steindachneri, assembly GCA_963969495.1. NCBI lineage: Eukaryota > Metazoa > Arthropoda > Malacostraca > Isopoda > Cymothoidae > Ceratothoa > Ceratothoa steindachneri. Next base: position 62,497,653 of record OZ018332.1, on the reverse strand, counting down.
CTGCTATTGAATCGAGTGACACTGAGAAGGACTTGGGTGTAACAATCACTAGTGACCTCAAGTTCTCGAAACAGTGCATTTAGGCGGAGAAAAAGGCTCAAAGGATGCTAGGCTATATTAAGCGCCAGTTTGGTTATCGGAACCAGGAGATTGTACTGTGCCTGTACAACTCACTTGTCCGACCGCACCTGGAGTATGCCGTACAATTTTGGAGTCCTTCATTGCGAAAGGACATCGCGAGATTGGAACACGTACAAGCCAGGGCAACCAAGCTGATTCCCTCTATCCGACATAAAAGTTATGAGGATAGACTAAGGGAGTTAGATCTGTTCTCACTGGAAACCCGTAGACTGCGTGGTCAGCTCATCGAAGTCTTCAAAATACTTCGAGGG
>OZ018332.1:62140168-62495168 GCA_963969495.1 Ceratothoa steindachneri | reverse complement strand
CAGTCAAATGTGCAAGAGTCACCCTCATTGGTGATTCTCAAGCACGGGGTCTGAAGCCCCTGCTAGCGGCCCGCCTTCGCACAAGCGTTAAGGTGAGCTGCATCCCAGGTGTGGGAATATGCAGGTAAGAGCTGAGGCCGAGAAGTCTCAGATTTCAGAGACTTCAGTCGTTGCCCTTATGGGTAAGTGGCAATGACCTCTACCTCAGAGGAGGTAGGGTAGGCCCTACAGGTGAAATTATGAGGACAGTTATGGGCGCTGTCGACGACTGTGGACTGAAAACCCGCAGACGCGTCGTGGTGGGGATGCTCCCGAGGTGGGGTCCAAGCCGGACCGCCCACTTGAGGAACATGTCGCTAAACAGGCGCCTTGCAGACCTCTGTACGGCTGAGGGTGTCTTTTTTGTGGACCCGTACGCCGTGTTCTATGGTAGAAAAGACCTCTACCAAAGGGACGGGGTGCACCTCTCCTTTAAGGGCAAGGCGTTCCTAGCCAACCTCATCCAGGATGTCGTGGAGCGCACCCAAAGGAGTGTCCGGCCCATTGGGAAGGCGGACGTACGCCAGTACGCCCGAGTCACTCCCCAAACAACCTTCTCGGAGGTTGTTAAAAATGGTGCCACCAAGACAAACAAGAAGCCGGGAAACGGAAGAGTATAGGGGGTCCTACATTTGGGGACTCCCTGAAGGTTCTTCTGTTCAATGCGAGGTCAATCAGGAACAAGTTTCCTGAGCTCCGTGGCCTCGTAGCGACGGAAGAACCCGAAATGGTAGCCATAACAGAATCGTGGATAAAAACGTCAAACCGAGACTTTGAAGGCGAATTCACGGTTCCTGGCTACCAACTCTTCCACAAAGATAGGCCAGACAGAGAGGGTGGCGGTGTAATGTTGTATGTCAAGGATACAATCAAATCTACGAACTCCAACGTTATATCCGACCACGAGCTCCTAGGCGTTGACCTAGAGATCGGTCCTGCCAAATACAGGACCCTGGTGCTTTACAGACCCCCTTCCCAACCTGTTGAGAAGGACAGGGAACTGTACCAGCTGCTGGGTAGGCTTGTTCAAGGCAGAGTGTGCATCGTTATGGGCGACTTCAACAGACAAGTTGACTGGGAAACCAGAGCAGCCTGTGGCGATAGCGCGCTACTCCTGGAGTTCGCCAACAACGAGTTCCTCACTCAATGGGTCAGAGAACCGACGAGAGGAGACAATATCCTCGACTTGGTCTTCACCTCTGAGGATGATATCGTTGAGGATATCTCTGTAGGCGAAGAGCTCGGTGGCAGTGATCACCAGCTAGTTAGATTTAGCGTCAAGATCCCGAAGGTAAGGTCTGTTGCCAGTCAATTAAAGAAACTTGACTTGAGAAGAGCAGACTTTGCAAGCCTTCGAGCTGGACTGACTGACGTGAGGCTAGAAGTGTGCGATGCCGTTGAAGACTCGTGGAATAGATTCAAAACCATATTCATGAGTCTTCAATCGCGTTTCATCCCTCTGAAATGCCCCCGTCTGTCTTCTGTTCAACCTAAGTGGTTTAATCGAGAAATCGGCCAACTGCTTAGGGAGAAGAGAAATGTGTACCGGCAATCGAAGATCTCGGGTGACTTTGACGAATACCGGAGGCTAGCCAGGAGAGTGAAGTCCAGCATAAGGGCGGCTAAGCGGTCTGAGGAACTCCGAGTGGCGAGACTCTGTAAAGAGAATCCCAAGGAGTTTTTTGGATATGTGAACAGCCGTAAACCAATCCGTCGAACGATTGGCCCTTTGAGGAATGAGGAGGGGACATTAAAGCATTCAGATGCAGGAAAATGCTAACCTCCTCAACGACTACTTCTCTTCAGTGTTTACTGAAGAGTGTGGTCCCATTCCCCAGCCGACGGATTCCTACTCGGGGGAAAAGCTGGAGGCAATGGACTTCACCGAAGGAGAAATAAAGAAAAAGATCGCTGACCTAAAGACGAATAAGTCCCCTGGACCGGACGGGTTTCTACCTAAAGTGTTGAAGGAAGTGTGCGATGAAGTATCACGACATCTGTGCGCTATCTTTAACATGTCAATCCGGACCGGATGCGTTCCTAGAGACTGGCGTGAGGCGGAGGTGACTCCTATCTTCAAGAAAGGAGACCGTAACCAACCGTCGAACTACCGACCTATCAGTCTCACTTCGATAGTCGGTAAACTCATGGAAAGCATCATGGTGGACAAAGTGACGTCGTATTTAGAGTCAAACCTGCTACTGAGGAGTTCCCAGCACGGCTTCCGAAGGCAACGGTCATGCCTGACGAACCTTGTGGAATTCTTCCACTTCGTTTTCAGTGAGCACGATCGGGACAAGGCGGTGGATGTGGTGTACCTAGACTTTCAGAAAGCCTTTGATAAGGTACCACACCGCCGCCTTCTCCGGAAAGTGCGAGCGCTTGGCATAGACGGAAAGGTAGCCGGCTGGATCGAGAACTGGCTAAGTGGCAGACGGCAACGGGTGGTGGTAAATGGACAGTCTTCTGAGTGGGTGCCCGTTACTAGCGGGGTGCCTCAAGGTTCTGTCCTGGGACCACTACTATTCATCATCTACGTCAACGACATGGACGGTGACATGGTTGCCAAGATTTCCAAATTTGCCGACGATACCAAGCTTGGTATGAAAGTTGCAAAGGATGGAAATACTGCCCGCCTGCAGGAAGATCTTGGGAAGATTGGGGAGTGGTCGGACACGTGGCAAATGCCTTTTAACGTGGGCAAATGCAAAGTGATGCATATCGGCCACAGAAACCCCCAATCTCAGTATATCCTTAAGGGCACTGCTATTGAATCCACCGACACTGAGAAGGACTTGGGTGTAACAATCACTAGTGACCTCAAGTTCTCGAAACAGTGCATTGAGGCGGAGAAAAAGGCCCAAAGGATGCTAGGCTATATTAAGCGCCAGTTTGGTTATCGGAACCAGGAGATTGTACTGTGCCTGTACAACTCACTTGTCCGACCGCACCTGGAGTATGCCGTACAATTTTGGAGTCCTTCATTGCGAAAGGACATCGCGAGATTGGAACGCGTACAAGCCAGGGCAACCAAGCTGATTCCCTCTATCCGACATAAAAGTTATGAGGATAGACTAAGGGAGTTAGATCTGTTCTCACTGGAAACCCGTAGACTGCGTGGTCAGCTCATCGAAGTCTTCAAAATACTTCGAGGGTTCGACAATGTTGACTACCGGGATATTTTCACACTGAGTGAGAACAGAACGCGCAATCACGGCTTCAAACTTGAACTGAAGCGTTACAACCGCAATCTGTGTGGAAACTTTTTCACCTACAGTATCTGCGGTAAGTGGAACGCACTTCCAGTGGAAGTTGTCAACAGTGAATCTGTTGACCAGTTCAAGTCAAGACTAGACAAAGTCTTGAAAAGTGGCCGTTTATGGACGCAAAACAATTGAGCAGCCATGTGCCCGCTCAATTGCTAGTCCAAAGGTACCCTCTTTGAATGGACCGTAAGGTCTCCTAGGGTACTTACTTTCCTTGTTACTCCTTGTTACTCTCTCTCTCTCTCTCTCTCTCTCTCTCTTAGTCGGTGGCAGTGACCACCGACTAATTAGATTTGTAGTCAAAGTCCCCAAGGCAGAGCCTGCAACTAGTAAATCAAGGAAACTGGATTTAAGAAGAGCAGACTTTGCAGGTCTACGCGCGGGACTGACTGACGCGAGGCTAGAGGAGTGCGATGCTGTTGAAGACTCTTGGAACAGTTTCAAAACCACATTCATGAGTCTTCAATCGCGTTTTATCCCTCTGAAATGCCCCCGTCGGTCTTCTGTTCAACCAAAGTGGTTTAATCGAGAAATCGGGCAACTGCTTAGGGAGAAGAGAAATGTGTACCGGCAATCGAAGATCTCGGGTGACTTTGACGAATACCGGAGGCTAGCTAGGAGAGTGAAGTCCAGCATAAGGGCGGCTAAGCGGTCTGAGGAACTCCGAGTGGCGAGACTCTGTAAAGAGAATCCCAAGGAGTTTTTTGGATATGTGAACAGCCGTAAACCAATCCGTCGAACGATTGGCCCTTTGAGGAACGAGGAGGGGACATTAAAGCATTCAGATGCAGAAAATGCCAACCTCCTCAACGACTACTTCTCTTCAGTGTTTACTGAAGAGTGTGGTCCGATTCCCCAGCCGACGGATTCCTACTCGGGGGAAAAGCTGGAGGCAATGGACTTCACCGAAGAAGAAATAAAGAAAAAGATCGCTGACCTAAAGACGAATAAGTCCCCTGGACCGGACGGGTTTCTACCTAAAGTGTTGAAGGAAGTGTGCGATGAAGTATCACGACATCTGTGCGCTATCCCTAACATGTCAATCCGGACCGCATGCGTTCCTAGAGACTGGCGTGAGGCGGAGGTGACTCCTATCTTCAAGAAAGGAGACCGTAACCAACCGTCGAACTACCGACCTATCAGTCTGACTTCGATAGTCGGTAAACTCATGGAAAGCATGATGGTGGACAAAATGACGTCGTATTTAGAGTCAAACCTGCTACTGAGGAGTTCCCAGCACGGCTTCCGAAGGCAACGGTCATGCCTGACGAACCTTGTAGAATTCTTCCACTTCGTTTTCAGTGAGCACGATCGGGACAAGGCGGTGGATGTGGTCTACCTAGACTTTCAGAAAGCCTTTGATAAGGTACCACACCGCCGCCTTCTCCGGAAAGTGCGAGCGCTTGGCATAGACGGAAAGGTAGCCGGCTGGATCGAGAACTGGCTAAGTGGCAGACGGCAACGGGTGGTGGTAAATGGACAGTCTTCTGAGTGGGTGCCCGTTACTAGCGGGGTGCCTCAAGGTTCTGTCCTGGGACCACTACTATTCATCATCTACGTCAACGACATGGACGGTGACATGGTTGCGAAGATTTCCAAATTTGCCGACGATACCAAGCTTGGTATGAACGTTGTAAAGGATGGAAATACTGCCCGCCTGCAGGAAGATCTTGGGAAGATTGGGGAGTGGTCGGACACGTGGCAAATGCCTTTTAACGTGGGGAAATGCAGAGTGATGCATATCGGCCACAGAAACCCCCAATCTCAGTATATCCTTAAGGGCACTGCTCTTGAATCGAGTGACACTGAGAAGGACTTGGGTGTAACAATCACTAGTGACCTCAAGTTCTCCAAACAGTGCATTGAGGCGGAGAAAAAGGCCCAAAGGATGCTAGGCTATATTAAGCGCCAGTTTGGTTATCGGAACCAGGAGATTGTACTGTGCCTGTACAACTCACTTGTCCGACCGCACCTGGAGTATGCCGTACAATTTTGGAGTCCTTCATTGCGAAAGGACATCGCGAGATTGGAACGCGTACAAGCCAGGGCAACCAAGCTGATTCCCTCTATCCGACATAAAAGTTATGAGGATAGACTAAGGGAATTAGATCTGTTCTCGCTGGAAACCCGTAGACAGCGTGGTCAGCTCATCGAAGTTTTCAAAATACTTCGAGGGTTCGACAATGTTGACTATCGGGATATTTTCACACTGAGTGAGAACAGAACGCGCAATCACGGCTTCAAACTTGAACTGAAGCGTTACAACCGCAATCTGTGTGGAAATTTTTTCACTTACAGTATCTGCGGTATGTGGAACGCACTTCCAGTGGAAGTTGTCAACAGTGAATCTGTTGACCAGTTCAAGTCAAGACTAGACAAAGTCTTGAAAAGTGGCCGTTTAGGGACGCAAAACAATTGAGCAGCCTTGTGCCCGCTCAATTGCTAGTCCAAAGGTACCCTCTTTGAATGGACCGTAAGGTCTCCTAGGGTACCTTCTTTCCTTGTTACTCCTTGTTACTCCTTGTTACTCTCTCTCTCTCTCTCTCTCTCTCTCTCTCTCTCTCTCTCTCTCTCTCTCTCTCTCTCTCTCTCTCTCTCTCTCTCTCTCTCTCTCTCTCTCTCTCTCTCTCTCTCTCCCCCTCCCTCCCTCCCTCCCTCCCTCCCTCCCTCCCTCCCTCCCTCCCTCCCTCCCTCCCTCCCTCCCTCTCTCTCTCTCTCTCTCTCTCTCTCTCTCTCTCTCTCTCTCTCTCTCTCTCTCTCTCTCTCTCTCTGCCGTCTGTCACTTAGTCAGCTCTCTATCCAACCTGCTACCTTGCCGCCTATGCCCAAACGCACTTTCCGGAGAAAGCGGCGGTGTGGTACCTTGTCAAAGGCCTTTTGGAAGTCAAGGTACACAACATCCACCGCCTTGTCTCGATCATGCTCATTGAACACAAAGTGGAAGAATTCCACAAGGTTCGTCAGGCATGACCGTTGCCTTCGGAAGCCGTGCTGGGAACTCTTCAGTAGCAGGTTTGACTCTAAATAAGACGTTATCTTGTCCACTATCAAGATAACCCAGGGCATAGGTGGCAAGGTAGCAGGTTGGATAGAGAGCTGGCTAAGTGACAGACGGCAACGCGTAGTGGTGAATGGTCGGGCCTCTGAATGGGCGCCCGTATCTAGCGGTGTCCCTCAAGGTTCCGTCCTCGGACCACTACTGTTTATTATCTATGTCAACGACATGGACGGAGACATGGTTGCCAAAATCTCCAAATTTGCCGACGACACCAAGCTTGGTATCAATGTGGCAAAGGAGGGGAACACTGCCAGCCTCCAAGAGGACCTTCAAAGGATTGGGGAGTGGTCGGACACGTGGCAAGCCTTTCAACGTGAACAAATGCAAAGTAATGCATATCGGCCACCGAAACCCCAAATCTCAGTACTTCCTTAAGGGAACTGCCCTTGAATCGAGTGACACTGAGAAGGACTTGGGTGTTACTATCACTAGCGACCTCAAGTTCTCGAAACAGTGCATCGAGGCAGAGAAGAAAGCCCAAAGGATGTTAGGCTACATAAAGCGCCAGTTTGGATACCGTAACAAGGAGATAGTACTTTGTCTATACAACTCCCTCGTTCGTCCGCACCTGGAGTATGCCGTACAATTTTGGAGTCCTTCGTTTCGAAAGGACATCGCAAGGTTGGAACGCGTACAAGCTAGGGCAACCAAACTGATTCCCTCTATCCGACATACAAGTTATGAGGATAGACTAAGGGAATTAGATCTGTTCTCGCTGGAAACCCGTAGACTGCGTGGTCAGCTCATCGAAGTCTTCAAATACTTCGAGGGTTCGACAATGTTGACTACGAGGATATTTTCACACTGAGTGAGAACAGAACGCGCAATCACGGCTTCAAACTTGAACTGAAGCGTTACAACCGCAATCTGTGTAGAAATGTTTTCACCTACAGTATCTGCGGTAAGTGGAACGCACTTCCAGTGGAAGTTGTCAACATTGAATCTGTTGACCAGTTCAAGTCAAGACTAGACAAAGTCTTGAAAAGTGGCCATTTAGGGACTCAAAACAATTGAGCAGCCATGTGCCTACTCGATTGCTAGTCCAAAGGTACCCTCTTTGAATGGACCGTAAGGTCTCCTAGGGTACTTTCTTTCCTTGTAACTCCTTGTAACTCTCTCTTTCTCCCTTGGGGCTCTCATTTTCTCTGACTTTACTAGTGTAAACCATTCATGCATACTTTGTATTTACAAACACAAAGGGTGAATGAATCTTATTGGTAATGTCTTTTTATTTTGAGGGTATAATTTTTTGTGGGGAGAGTTACGGGGCTTACATTCAATGTCGATTGGTTTTAAGGTTTTGTGAGTGAGTTCTTTCATTTAAAATGGGGTCCGATTTACAGGTCCATTGGGCGAATGGCGGTCACTGCAATGTTGATCCTGATCAGGATTCCTCCCGGTTGCTCCATATGCATTAATTGGGCTCAATGAGAAAGAAAAGTATTGGTAAAATTAAAATCGAATGATATATATATATATATATATATATATATATATATATATATATATATATATATATATATATTTGTGTGTGATGACGGTGAAATTTTAAGTTGAAACCGAAGTTGGCGTGACGGCACGATTGAAGACAATTTTCCAAAACTCTTTGTTCCACTTAGAACAGTTGCGTTCTGAGATGGAGTCGTAAAGTTTGGATGGCCGAGGAAGGGCGTTCTTTACTCTCTAATTTGTTTGTGAATGCTGTCTGTCACGCAGCCCACAATCCGTCTACTCACCTCTCTTCCACCCTTTATCGTAGGTGTTTTGCATTTTCTTTAATGTTATTGTCATTCTGGGTCATTCTCTCGACTGTCTTTGTTTTCCTCGTTGTTATTCTCTTTGTTCCAACCAGTTTTCCACATTCTTTTAATCCAATTATTCAGGCAAGCTTCATTATTTTCGAGTTTTGTGCCTTGGCGCCGCTCTCTGGTTTTCCAATAGTAACCCTAGTTGAGCTACTTTAAGCCAGCCATTTTTACTTCCCCCTAACTACACTATCTTTAAAACCCTCGGCAAATACTCTTTGTGGTAGATATTATGGACAATCATCACTTTTTTTCCAAACTAATTGAAGAAAAGACTGTAAAAATTGCTTTATGTTTTTTTAAGCCGTACTCAATGATCCTTCCCTCCTTTATACGAACTAGTGAAGGGTTAAACCGAACCTACTTGTTCCTTAGTATGGTGTTTGAATGATTTACAATCCTTATCATTCTTTATTTTCTCAAGTCATGTCTAATATTTTTTTCCCTCTTGTCTGCACTGCCCATTGCGTCCCATCAAATGATTTCACCCAGTTAAATTTTCGACATTTTCGTTTCTGCAAAATAATTGTAAAAAGTTAAATCTTCAAATATTATTGCTCTAAATTCTAGGACTGACTGAACCTCATTCGATCAGTTTGAACCCCTTCAAGTTAGTGTCTTTGTTGGAGGGGGGGGGGGTCTTTTTGAACGAAAGGTGGCGAAGAGGAGCTTGGGAGCGAACGGGAAAAATGTCTCCCTAAAATTTGGACTTTTCGTGCCTCGTTCCTGGGAGAGAAGGCCATCTTTCTCTCATTTGATAAAGTGAACGTTATGTTTGCCTGCGGAATAGAGAGTGGGTAGAAAGCATCACCATTATCGTTTTAATTAGCGCTTTAATGTAACTACCATCTTTCTTCTGGATACCATGGGCTGGTATTTCAAAAAACGGCCATATTTGCCTTGAAGTTTGGGAAAATTGGGCATGAATTTAAGTTATTTGAAAAAGGACTATATAATAGAAGTTCCGCGAAAGGGGTGAGTAGTTTCCGCATTGAGCTGTAGAATGGAAGTTCACGTTGGTTCTAACATACTCGTACTTGATATGTTCTCTACCCAGTGTATTTGTTTCTACAGAACTGATTATAAAGAACGGGAAGAATATCAAATCAATGAATAGTTTTATCTAGAACTCCCATCTCATAATTTTGGCCGTAGGAAGGTGTAATGTTATCAGGACCCGCGTTTCTTTCCTCTTTTCCACACGTATCTTCTTCACTATATAATTAATCCCTCTAGAAATTCTTGGGCATTTAGTGGGCTTAATTAAGGAAGCTCGTACTCGCCTTATAATTTTAGTCAAAATTTCTAAAAAAAAATTCTCGACTACTAAACTAACAAGGTCAACATACCTAAGTCGCGTGCTCTCAATTATTCGGAATTATTACCTTACGTCCTTCAAAACTTTCAATAATTTTCGTTATAATCGGCCGAATAGTTACGATGTTATTACCCAAAACTCATTGAAGAACAAAATGGTGACCAGCCGACCGACTGACCTCCGAACCGACATACTAACTTATGAAGAGTCTCGCGCAACTATAAAAATAATTCGCCCATAAAAATAAAATTGAACCACAAAATATAAATAAAACCTTTTTACTAATCATAGAAATTTTAGCTGTGAATTGAGAATGACTATACTAACCTAATTAATAGTTCCGGCAATCGCATACTGACGCACCCAGTTTCCGTTTCCGCCGTGGAAACCAATAGATCGCACGGACAAGCAAAGGAAAGAAGTAGCGGCCTGGAAAACACGTACATATTTTGTGTATTCACCTCTTGTGCGTGTAAGATAGTAAGGAAAAATGCTATGTACGCAGTGATCGCATGCAGTTATAGCAAAGCGTAGCTACCTTCACATTGCATAGGGTTCATACACTTTGAAGACACGCCTGATCCACGCCAAGTGACTGACTGTATTCAATTAGACCAAGGGTTCTCAACCTTTTAACTTGTGGACTCCCCTGAGTCCTAACTTTACGTATGTTCCCCCCTGCCCATATAGGCATAATATTCCTAAATGAAATGTTTACTTGTAGGTTAGTAAAAGCAATTTTCTTGACTTTTCTGTGTGTGTTTTATTATTTATTTATTTTTATTAAAAAAATTATTTTATATCTTTTCATGAACCCGTTAGCTCCATATTATGGACCCGAGATGCATTTTTATTTTCTTGTGGACCCCCTGAAAGCTTTATGGACCCCGATTGGGAAACGCTGCTACAGACCTATTTAACAGCCCTAAAACAAAACTGTATCAATTGGGTATTTTGACCTTCACTTTTGCCGTCGCAGGACACGGGATCGTTTTCACCCACCGGCAAAAGGGAAGGTTCTCATACCTAACGGGTACAGTTCTTCTTTAGGGCTGTTAAATTGGTCTTTTTGATACAGTAACTTGCCTGACCTGGATGCAGAGCGTCCTCGAGGCGTGCCCGGTGTACTATGAAGGTACCCATTGCTATACTAACCGCCTACCACACTGCGGACATGTTTTTCTTACTATCACACAGACATATACATGGTTTTCTCGGCGTCTACTGCCTTCCTTGGCTCGACTTCCAAGATTCGATTACCTCTGTTATTATTATTTCCACTGAGCCAATCACAGGAGCGATACAGATCAATGGGCATCTTTGACTGGACTTTGTCGTGAGACGCACCGCCATTTAATGGAGCGCTCGACTGCACCCTACTGTGAAGACTGCGTTGTCGCCCAGACTGGTCGGCACATTCTTGTTGAATGTCCCAGTCTGGGTGATGTTCGTACACGTTACCTTTTCCGGAGCGGGGTCGCTACGGCTTGTCCCTTGTACTCAGGACGGGTTCGTGCACATTGAATTGTAGAATTTATTACTTTTTGGAGGAGGCCGGCCTCCTCCCCTTTATTTGACTGGGGTTTTTTTGTAGGTTGCATGTTCCTGCCTTGGGGGAGGTGAGCCTACCCCTGACGCCGGAGCGCGCCTTCTTCTTGCTTTGTTTTCTTGTTTTTGTTATTCTTTAACCCTTGTCCTTTTTAGCGTTATTTGTTCTTTAGATACTGTTATTTGTTTTCTTTTTTTGTCACTTGTTTTTTAATATAGCCTATTAGTAGGCTGTGTCGTGTACGACTGAATACCACAATCCCTTTTTCGGGTGGTGGGGGAGAATAGGTATTTGCTCCCTCAACGAGATATCAGTTTTGCTCACAGTCACAAGATTGAATCTTAGGACAAAATTTCAGATTCTGTCCCCTTTATACGGACAATATAACAGTCCACTCATGTGGGGGAAAGAAATTATCCATAACTTCTTCCATTTTGTTCGATCGGCATATATTATAAAATATATTACTATTTCTACATGCACTGTAAAGACTGCTTTACTTTCCGTCCCAAAATACGTGTGTACACTTCAAGAGGGACAAATACGCACAAAGAAGCTTAGATATTCATACGCGGACGAGAAATCCATTTCGTGAATGAACCAGAAAGTTAGATACTCGACGCAAAATAAAGCTTCCAAATATAACAAGGTCTGCTGACCATACTGACCAAAGTCCCGTGCTCTCACTTATTCTGATTTATAACCTTAAGTCCTTCAAAACTTTCAATAATTCCTGGACTAACCTAGGGAGGACTTTGCCTATTATATCCTTCGAGAGAGAATGTAAAACAACATAAGGGTTTCAAATTTGTTAGAATCGGCCAAATAGTTATGATGTTATTGTCAAAACAAAATAATTTCTGGGCTAACCTTGGGAAGACCTCGGCAGTTATATCGTTCGAACGAAAATACAAAACAACATAAGGATTTCAAATTTCGTTAGAATCGGCCGAATAGTTACAATGTTATTATTACAAAAAAAAAGAAGTAAAACGGGAACCGACCAACCGACATAGTGAGATATAGAGTCGCACACGATTCAAAATTAGTTGCTTAGAACATTTTCTTAAGATTAAAACAAATAAACTGAAATTAAAGAATGAATTCTTTGCAAAATTAAACTTTTAAGTTGTACAAATATTACGGAATACTTAATGGTGCGTTTTCATTCAAAGCTACATCATTCAGAGCCTGCTTTCTCTTTCTTTCTCTCTTTCTCTTTATTTCTCTCTCTTTCTCTCATTACAAAATTTAGGTTAAAAATATAAAAGTCGTAATTTAAATGTTTTTTGTCAATTTCTGTTTTTTTTAATTTCAATATAGTGTTCTAAGCAACTTATTTTTTATTTCTTATAAGTGGTAATTTTCCAGGAACAATTATCATAGGGGGAGGAGAGGGCGGGAATTGACCGAGGTCAATTCTCAAGATGGTAATTTTCCTAGTAACATTGATTAATCAATTTGCGTAGCGCGGTTCGTATTGTAACCAATTTGTGCTACGAGATGAACCAACCGATGCTTTGGATGTTTAAAACAACATCACCACATTAAAACACCTTTGCATTTGCTATTTAAAACAACAGCCCTGCCATTAAAGGATCTTTGCATTAAATATTGGAAACAGTAACCCGATATTAAAAGACCAATGTAATGGTCATTTGAAACAACAGGAATCAACAGCCCCGACATTAAAGGACCTTGCATTGGATATTTGAAATAGTAACCCGATATTAAAAGACCAATGTAATGGTCATTTGAAACAACAGGAATGAACAGCCCCAACATTAAAAGACCTTGCATTGGATATTGGAAACAGTTACCTGATATTAAAAGACCAATGTAATGGTCATTTGAAACAACAGGAATGAACAGCCCCGACATTAAAGGACCTTGCATTGGATATTTGAAACAGTAACCCGATATTCAAAGACCAATGCAATGGCCATTTGAAACAACAGGAATGAACAGCCCTGACATTAAACGACCTTGCATTGGATATTTGAATCAGTAACCCGATATTAAAAGACCAATGCAATGGCCATTTGAAACAACAGGAATGAACAGTCCCGACATTAAACGACCTTGCATTTGGTACTTGAAACAGTAACCCGATATTAAAAGACCAATGTAATGGTCATTTTAAACAACATGAATGAACAGCCCCGCCTTTTAAGGACCTTGCATTGGATATTTGAATCAGTAACCCGATATTAAAAGACCAATGCAATGGCCATTTGAAAAAACAGGAATGAACAGCCCCGATATTAAACAACCTTGCATTGGATATTTGAAACAGTAACCCGATATTCAAAGACCAATGTAATGGTCGTTTTAAACAACATGAGTGAACAGCCTCGACATTAAAGGACCTTTCATTAGATATTTGAAACAGTAACACGATATTAAAAGACCAATGTAATGGTCATTTTAAACAACATGAATGAACAGCCCCGACATTAAAGGACCTTGCATTGGATATTTGAAACAGTAAACCGATATTAAAAGACCAATGCAATGGCCATTTGAAACAACAGGAATGAGCAGCCCCGACATTAAAGGACCTTGCATTGGATATTTGAATCAGTAACCCGATATTAAAAGACCAATGCAATGTCCATTTGGAACAACAGGAATTAACAACCCCGACATTAAAGGATTTTGCATTGGATATTTGAATCAGTAACCCGATTTTAAAAGACCAATGCAATGGCTATTTGAAACAACAGGAATGAACAGCCCCTACATTAAAGGACCTTGCATTGAATATTTGAAACAGTACCCGATATTAAAAGACCAATGCAATGTCCATTTGAAACAACAGGAAATGAACAGCCCCGACATTAAAGGACCTTGCAGTGGATATTTGAAACAGTAACCCGATATTAAAAGACCAATGTAATGGTCATTTGAAACAACAGGAATGAACAGCCCCGACATTAAATGACCTTGCATTGGATATTTGAAACATTAACCCGATATTAAAAGACCAATGCAATGGCCATTTGAAACAACAGGAATCAATGGCCCCGACATTAAAGGACCTTGCATTATATATTTGAAACTAACCTGATATTAAAAGACCAATGCAATGGCCATTTGAAACAACAGGAATGAACAGCCCCGACATTAAAGGACCTTGCATTAAATATTTGAAACATTAACCCGATATTAAAAGACCAATGCAATGTCTATTTGAAACAACAGGAATGAACAGCCATGACATTAAAGGACCTTGCATAAGATATTTGAAACTTCAACCCGATATTAAAAGTCCAAAGCAATGGCCATTTGAAACAACAGGAATGAACAGCCCCGACATTAAAGGACCTTGCATTGGATATTTGAAACAGTAACTCTATATTAAAAGACCAATGCATTAGTTATTTGAAACAACAGGAATGAACAGCCCCGACATTAAATGACCTTGCATTGGATATTTGAAACATTAACCCGATATTAAAAGACCAATGCAATGGCCATTTGAAACAACAGGAATCAATGGCCCCGACATTACAGGACCTTGCATTATATATTTGAAACTAACCTGATATTAAAAGACCAATGCAATGGCCATTTGAAACAACAGGAATGAACAGCCCCGACATTAAAGGACATTGCATTAGATATTTGAAACATTAATCCGATATTAAAAGACCAATGCAATGTCTATTTGAAACAACAGGAATGAACAGCCATGACATTAAAGGACCTTGCATAAGATATTTGAAACTTTAACCCGATATTAAAAGTCCAAAGCAATGGCCATTTGAAACAACAGGAATGAACAGCCCCGACATTAAAGAACCTTGCATTGGATATTTGAAATAGTAACCCTATATTAAAAGACCAATGCAATGGTTATTTGAAACAACAGGAATGAACAGCCCCGACATTAAAGGACCTTGCATTGGATATTTGAAACATTAATCCGATATTAAAAGACCAATGCAATGTCTATTTGAAACAACAGGAATGAACAGCCATGACATTAAAGGACCTTGCATAAGATATTTGAAACTTTAACCCGATATTAAAAGTCCAAAGCAATGGCCATTTGAAACAACAGGAATGAACAGCCCCGACATTAAAGAACCTTGCATTGGATATTTGAAATAGTAACCCTATATTAAAAGACCAATGCAATGGCCATTTGAAACAACAGTAATCAATGGCCCCGACATTAAAGGACCTTGCATTATATATTTGAAACTAACCCGATATTAAAAGACCAATGCAATGGCCATTTGAAACAACAGGAATGAACAGCCCCGACATTAAAGGACCTTGCATTAGATATTTGAAACATTAACCCGATATTAAAAGACCAATGCCATGTCTATTTGAAACAACAGGAATGAACAGCCATGACATTAAAGGACCTTGCATAAGATATTTGAAACTTTAACCCGATATTAAAAGTCCAAAGCAATGGCCATTTGAAACAACAGGAATGAACAGCCCCGACATTAAAGAACCTTGCATTGGATATTTGAAATAGTAACCCTATATTAAAAGACCAATGCAATGGTTATTTGAAACAACAGGAATGAACAGCCCCGACATTAAAGGACCTTGCATTGGATATTTGAATCAGTAACCCGATATTAAAAGACCAATGTAATGGCCATTTGAAACAACAGGAATGAACAGCCCCGACATTAAAAGACCTTGCATTAGATATTTGAAACAGTAACCCGATATTAAAAGACCAATGCAATGGCCATCTGAAACAACAGGAATGAACAGCCCCGACATTAAAGGACCTTGCATTGTATATTTGAAACAGTAGCCCGATATTAAAAGACCAATGTAATGGCCATTTGAAACAACAGGAATGAACAGCCCCGACATTAAAAGACCTTGCATTAGATATTTGAAACAGTAACCCGATATTAAAAGACCAATGAAATTGCCATTTGAAACAACAGGAATGAACAGCCCCGACATTAAAGGACCTTGCATTGGATATTTGAATCAGTAACCCGATATTAAAAGACCAATGTAATGGTCATTGGTAACAACAGGAATGAACAGCTACGACAATAAAGGACCTTGCATTGGATATTTCAAACAGTAACCCGATATTAAAAGACCAATGCAATCGCCATTTGAAACAACAGGAATGAACAGCCCCGACATTAAAGGACCTTGCATTGGATATTTGAAACATTAACCCGATATTAAAAGACCAATGCAATGGCCATTTGAAACAACAGGAATGAACAGCCCCGACATTAAAGAACCTTGCATTGGATATTTGAAATAGTAACCCTATATTAAAAGACCAATGCAATGGCCATTTGAAACAACAGTAATCAATGGCCCCGACATTAAAGGACCTTGCATTATATATTTGAAACTAACCCGATATTAAAAGACCAATGCAATGGCCATTTGAAACAACAGGAATGAACAGCCCCGACATTAAAGGACCTTGCATTAGATATTTGAAACATTAACCCGATATTAAAAGACCAATGCCATGTCTATTTGAAACAACAGGAATGAACAGCCATGACATTAAAGGACCTTGCATAAGATATTTGAAACTTTAACCCGATATTAAAAGTCCAAAGCAATGGCCATTTGAAACAACAGGAATGAACAGCCCCGACATTAAAGAACCTTGCATTGGATATTTGAAATAGTAACCCTATATTAAAAGACCAATGCAATGGTTATTTGAAACAACAGGAATGAACAGCCCCGACATTAAAGGACCTTGCATTGGATATTTGAATCAGTAACCCGATATTAAAAGACCAATGTAATGGCCATTTGAAACAACAGGAATGAACAGCCCCGACATTAAAAGACCTTGCATTAGATATTTGAAACAGTAGCCCGATATTAAAAGACCAATGTAATGGCCATTTGAAACAACAGGAATGAACAGCCCCGACATTAAAAGACCTTGCATTAGATATTTGAAACAGTAACCCGATATTAAAAGACCAATGAAATTGCCATTTGAAACAACAGGAATGAACAGCCCCGACATTAAAGGACCTTGCATTGGATATTTGAATCAGTAACCCGATATTAAAAGACCAATGTAATGGTCATTGGTAACAACAGGAATGAACAGCTACGACAATAAAGGACCTTGCATTGGATATTTGAAACAGTAACCCGATATTAAAAGACCAATGCAATGGCCATTTGAAACAACAGGAATGAACAGCCCCGACATTAAAGGACCTTGCATTGGATATTTGAAACATTAACCCGATATTAAAAGACCAATGCAATGGCCATTTGAAACCAACAGGAATCAACAGCCTCGACATTAAAGGACCTTGCATTAGATATTTGAAACAGTAACCTGATATTAAAAGACCAATGGAATGGCCATTTGAAAAAAACAGGAATGAACAGCCCCGACATTAAAGGACCTTGCATTGGATATTTGAAATATTAACCCGATTTTAAAAGACCAATGTCATTGTCATTTGAAACAACAGGAATGAACAGCCCCGACATTAAAGGACCTTGCATAGAATATTTGAAACAGTAACCCGATATTAAAATACCAATGTAATGGTCATTTTAAACAACAGGAATGAACAGCCCCGACATTAAAGGACCTTGCATTGGATATTTGAAACAGTAACCCGATATTAAAAGACCAATGTAATGGTCATTTTAAACGACATGAATGAACAGCCCCGACACTAAAGGACCTTGCATTAGATATTTGAAACAGGAACTCGATATTAAAAGACCAATGTAATGGTCATTTGAAACAACAGGAATGGACAGCCCCGACATTAAAGGACCTTGCATTGGATATTTGAAACAGTAACCCGATATTAAAAGACCAATGTAATGGCCATTTGAAACAACAGGAATGAACAGCCACGGCATTAAACGACCTTGCATTAGATATTTGAATCAGTAACCCGATATTAAAAGACCAATGCAATGGCCATTTGAAAAGACAGGAATGAACAGCCCCGACATTAAAGGACCTTGCATTAGATATTTGAAACAGTAACCCTATATTAAAAGACCAATGCAATGGTTATTTGAAACAACAGGAATGAACAGCCCCGACATTAAAGGACCTTGCATTGGATATTTGAAACAGTAGCCCGATGTAAAAATACCAATGCAATGGCCGCTTAAAACAACAGGAATGAACAGCCCTGACATTAAAGGAACTTGCATTGGATATTTAAAACAGTAACCCAATATTAAAAGATCAATGCAATGAATGCAATGGTTATTTGAAACAACAGGGATGAACCGCATCGACATTAAACAACAGTCCGGATATTCAAGGACCTATGCATTGGCTATTTAAAATAACAGTCCCGATATTAAAGCATCTATGCATTAGTTATTTGAAACAACAGCTCCGACATTAAAGGACCTTTGCACTGGTTATTTGAAACAACAGCCCGACATTAAAGGACCTAGGCATTGGCTATTTGAAACAACAGCGCGACATTAAAGGACCTTCACATTGGCTATTTGAAACAACAGCCCGACATTAAAGGACCTATGAATTGGATATTTGACACTGTAGCCCCGATATTAAAGGATCTTTGCATTTGATATTTGAAGCAGTAGCCCCGTTATTAAAGAAATTATGCATTCGCTAGTTGAAACAACAGCCAGACATTAAAGTGCCTAGGCATTGGCTATTTGAAACATCAGCCGGCATTAAAGGACCTATGCATTGGCTATTTGAAATAACAGTACCGATATTAAAGCATCTATGCATTTTTTATTTGAAACAATAGCTCCGACATTAAAGGACCTTTGCACTGGTTATTTGAAACAACAGCCCGACATTAAAGGACCTAGGCATTGGCTATTTGAAACAACAGCCCGCCCTTAAAGGACCTATGCATTGGCTATTTGAAATAACAGTCCCGATATTAAAGCATCTATGCATTAGTTATTTGAAACAACAGCCGCGACATTAAAGCACCTTTGCATTGGATATTTGAAGCAACGGCCCGACATTAAAGGCCATATGTATTAGCTATTGGAAACAACTGCCCGATATTAAACGACCTTTGTATTGTATGTTTGAAACAGCAGCCTAGATATTAAAGGACTAAAAAATATTGTGAAGGTGTTGCAGTTCGCCCCTCTGACGCAAACAAATAAAAAAATTAATTCCCTGATATTTGTTAATGAAAAAAAAGAGAAAATCCAACCAACATAAGTATTTTCCTTTTTAGGAAAACGAATGAGGGGGGAGACAAAGAAAACAGTTGATAGATATAAGAAACAGTAACAGATGTTGGGGGGTTGCAAACCCTGTAATAGCAAGGATCACTTGGTTCTGTAAAGATCATATGGGGCATGTGAGCAACCACATTTGAAGGAATCTCGAATGGAAATACACGGTTTCTAGTATAGCTGGGTATTCACACATTAATCACGAAGTGAGCCACATATGGTACACAGTTTCAATCAACTTGACATAATTTAGGATTTCCTTTACAAACTGAGAAGTGAAAACCTATGAAGGGCATCTCCGCCAGAAAGTTCTTGAAGTAGTTTGTACAGAAAATTTGCGGAAAGTTCTTTATGACCTGCATAATCCAATGAGGAAACTGCTGACAAGGTTCGAGAGAACATTCTCCTCTCCACAATCTGCTCAACGTTACAAATAAGGTGAATGCCCTTTATTTGCTGTAGGGTTTTTACCACCAATTTGTACTCTGTCTTAGGTTATTTTTTTTTTTTACACTCTTATCTGCATTCTAGGAATGTTTTACCATCGATATGTACGCTGGGTAGGATTTTCACTGTTGGTAGGGATTTGCCACCGATCTGCACTCTTGGTTGTTAATTTTGTCACCGATCTGCACCTTGGTATGTTTTTGCCACCGATCGGCACCTCTACGTTTTTGCTACCTATATGCACTATTGGTGTTTTTTTGTCACCGATCTGATCTCTTGGTATGTTCTTTTTTGCCGCCGATCTGCACTCTTGATATGTTAATTTTGCCATCGATATGCACCTTTGTATGTTTTTGCCACCTATCTGCAACTTGGTACGTTTTTGCCACCTATATGCACTATTGGTGTGTTTTTTGCCGCCGATCTAATCTCTGGGGTTTTTTGCCGCTGATCTGATCTATTGTTTGTTTTTTGCCACCAATGTGCACTTTTGGTATGTTTTTAGTTTTTTTGACACCAATCTGCACTCTAGCTATGTTAATTTTGCCACCGATCTGCAGTTTGGTATGTTTTTTGCCACCGATCCCCACATGGTCTTGCTCCGTAGCTTCACATTCTTAACTTTACCATTTTCAAAAATTCCTCGCGTCTTTGTCCTTATTTCAACTTTTCAATTCTGCCACAACTTGATTTTATTAAGAGAAATTTGAGTATGCAGATTTACCCCTCGTCATGCTAGAGACAAGGAATAGGGCACCGTTATAGTCGATATTCTGGGAGTGTACACTGACTACAATACCCATTCATACGACCCGCTGTGGTATTCTCTTTATAGGTTTTTTAACTGAAATAATTCAATGAGGCTAATTTTTTTTTAATGCGGGAATAATAATATGTACATGCGTTTTGTCGGAGAGAAAAGCGAATGCAGATCGAGATAAGACAAGAAGACGCTGTGAGGCTTGAATTCAACGGCAAAATTGGACAAGTTTGTGATTGTTGCTTGTGCTGTTCTGAAATTCGTTTCGGCTTCGGAGACTTGCTTTACAAGTTGTCAACCCACTCATCGCAAGGACACAGACTTGGCAAAATGAATATACAAATTGAATATCTCGGAAGAGAAGACGTTATTTAAGGGGAAAGGAATGGCAGATGAGATGGGTACCTTGTAGCGACGGATACTCGGCAAGAAATACAGACCCGCTCTCCAGTTTCAATGGTTTTAGGTATAGATGAAAAATTCATGCGTGGGTGAGGAGTTTGCTGCTTTGCTGCCTTTCGAGGGATGGAGGTCGGAAGGTTGAATGTTAATAGGTAGGAAAGTGCCCCTCGCCACCCTTTTATGCCGCAGGTTCGTTTCCCCCTTTCAGAAAAGGAAGAAAAAGAGAACTTGAGTGAATTCGCTGAATGCTAAATATAATTCATCGACAATCAAGATTGGACATGTGTGTGCGTATGTGCGCGTTTACTTTCGTACAGGCGAGTTGGGAGGGGGGGGGTGGGATTTGAGTCGGCGAAGTTTATAAAATGGGGTTTTGAAAATGACTAATAAAAGAGTTTATAGGTTCCATCCAAGTTTATGGTGAATAATATTTGAGTTAGATTTAGCTGTATTGAGTTGACTTCTTTATGGTGTATGTGTGATAGTACGAGTGTTCCATTTGTTGCGAACGATATTGACTGTGACTACTAATATAGAGTAAAACTTTGTACTCTCTCTTTTACATTTCAATTCTGAATGCCTTTTTCAGGGTCGCTAATTTGCGTGCATTTACTTTCTATCCTGGGATTGAACACTTGGGCGTCATCTCACGATGCCATCTACTTAATGGCATTAATTATAATCGCACCACTATTAAGGTTCGGGCGCTTTTGACATCTTTGTGCCTTTCCTAAATATAGAATGAAGTGTTTACGCCCATGATAATGGTAGCTTGGATCACTCGTCTGCCATATTCATAACAAGATTTTGGCTTGCTTGCGCCAAGCGGGAAAAAAATCGACGGAACTGTGTATTTTAACATGATTTAACAATATAGCGTTATGAAAAAGGTGTTTCTTAAGATCAAAGAAATGGGCGCACTGGCGGAATAAAGAAAGAGGGGTTAGGAAGATGACATTGAGTACATCGTCACTGGTGTGTTGACACGCTGTGAATTATTAAAAAACGTTTGTGAAAGGTGTTAAAAGAAAATTGTGTCCCATTTTGCTTTCGATTCCCAAAGCACCTTTATTGTAAAATCCATCATGAGATGGTTGATGTATCATGTGAAGTGCACCTTTGTCGGCTGGAATTCAATCCAGGAAATTTGTGGCAAATTTAAAACGTGTCTTTCTATTTATTTTCCTTAAAAAAACTACATGTATGTGCGCGTTCATACACATACAAGCGAGTGCAGGCTAACGCAGGTGGAGTAATGCTGTAGTCATTCCCTTTCGCACTTTTAAGATGCTTTTAGCTGCAGACTCTAGTGTCGCGTTTCCGACGGAATCTTTAAGGAGAATTTGGTCGGAGCCGGAATATATAATGGCATGTTTACAATACACACAAGAAAGTTTGGAAATATATCCATTATATATAAGGGGAGAGGGAAGAGATTTGCTCTATAGATTTTGAAATGTATTAAATGAAGTGTTGAGCACGTCATTTGGAAAGTTAATATCGATCCTGTCATAGTAAACGTGTATTTTAATCTGTCCTTTTAATATTTAGTATCGATCCTCTCATGGAACTATGTTTTGGTAAGTTTGGGGATTTAGGATTCAACCTGTGATTGAGAACGTGTGTTTTGCACGTCATTGGGACATTTAGTATTGAACCTGTGATGGAAAACATGTGTTTTGCACGTCATTGGGACATTTAGTATTGAACCTGTGATGGAAAACGTGTTTTGCACGTCATTGGGAGGTTATGTATTGAACCTGTGATGGAGAACGTGTGTTTTTCACGTCATTGAGAGATTTGGGATTGAATCTGTGATGGAGAATGTGTGTTTTGCACGTCATTGAGAGATTTGGGATTGAACCTGTGATGGAGAACGTGTGTTTTGCACGTCATTGGGAGATTTAGTATTGAACCTGTGATGGAAAACGTGTGTTTTGTACGTCATTGGGAGGTCATATATTGAACCTGTGATGGAGAACGTGTGTTTTGCACGTCATTGAGAGATTTAGTATTGAACCTGTGATGGAGAACGTGTGTTTTGTACGTCATTGGGAGGTTATGTATTGAACCTGTGATGGAAAACGTGTGTTTTGCACGTCATTGAGAGACTTGGGATTGAATCTGTGATGGAGAACGTGTGTTTTGCACGTCATTGAGAGATTTGGGATTGAACCTGTGATGGAGAACGTGTGTTTTGCACGCCATTGGAAGATTTAGTGTTGAACCTGCAATGGAAGTGTTTTTAGGCACGCCTTGTAATGGCGGACATTGTACTTATTCTGCCTGTTTCATTTTGCCATTTTTCATCTTCGCCATTTAGGATTCATTTCGCTGCCTCACCTTTCGATCCTTTGATGTTGACACATGTGCACCGTTTATATGCAGGTTTCGCCTTAAAAGGAAATCCCTTTTAAGGAAAGAATTATTTCAATTCCAAGATTGAATGGCTTTTGAAGACATTTTAACGTTTCATAAATTATTCATTATTTAATGACGTTGTTAAAAGGACCAAGCGAGAGGAGAGATTTCCTGAGGAGATGGGGGTGGGGGGGGAGGGTCACCCTGAGAACCCCAGGTGGGCTTTCCCGCCTTTGTTTGTTTGTTTATCTTCCTTTTAAGAATCTGCCAATTAAGGCATTGCGCATGCGCGTGCAGGCAGTTCCAGTCACACACCCTCGCGCACATAGGTAAGTACATATGGTCCCATTCTCTTCCGGTGTATGGAATCCTCCAAAGGGATTTTTTTGGCAACACTCCCTTGACCTGGAACGGAGGGTTTTTCCATGGGCCATGTAGAATTTGCACGTCTGCCGCTTGGGGCCAAAATACCCTCCTACCTTTCTCCATGCCCCTTCCTTTCCAACGAGGATTTGTCCCTGGCGCCCTTTGTTGGGCGTTATGATGACCTTTTCTAGCTCGAGTAAGTTTTTTTTGTGTGTGTATGTGCGTACATATGTTCTTGCAGATTAGCGGTAAAATCCTTACGGAATTTATTATTTTTAATCTATCCAATAATCGGATTAAGTCTGCTAATTAAAGGCAGATCAAATATGCGCACAGATTGTTTGTGGAATTTGTAAAGACGATTGATTAATAAGGACTAAATTACAGGTGATAGTCCGAAATGTAAGTAATGAAGACTAAATTAGAGGTCATAGTCAGAAAAGGAATTAATGAGGACTAAATTACAGGTGATAGTCCGAAATATAATTAATAAGGACTAAATTACAGGTGATAGTCCGAAAGGTAATTAATGAAGACTAAATTAGAGGTGATAGTCCGAAATGTAAGTAATGAAGACTAAATCAGAGGTCATAGTCAGAAAAGGAATTAATGAAGACTAAATTAGAGGTGATAGTCCGAAAGGTAATTAATGAAGACTAAATTACAGGTGATAGTCCGAAAGATAATTAATGAAGACTAAATTACAGGTGATAGTCCGAAATATAATTAATAAGGACTAAATTACAGGTGATAGTCTGAAAGGTAATTAATGAGGACTAAATTGCAGGTGATAGTCTGAAAGGTAATTAATGAAGACTAAATTACATGTGATAGTCCGAAAGGTAATTAATGAAGACTAATTTAGAGGTGATAGTCCGAAAGATAATTAATGAAGACTAAATTAGAGGTGATAGTCCGAAAGATAATTAATGAAGACTAAATTACAGGTGATAGTCCGAAAGATAATTAATAAGGACTAAATTACAGGTGATAGTCCGAAAGGTAATTAATGAAGACTAAATTAGAGGTCATAGTCAGAAAAGGAATTAATGAGGACTAAATTACAGGTGATACTCCGAAATATAATTAATAAGGACTAAATTAAAGGTGTTAGTGGGAAAGGTAATTAATGAAGACTAAATTGCAGGTGATACTCCGAAAGATGAGGACTAAATTACAGTGATGGCCTGAAAGGTGATTGATGATGACTAAATTACAGGTGATAGTCCGAAAGTTTATTAATGAAGACTAACTTACAGGTGATAGTCCGAAAGATAATTAATGAAGACTTAATTACAGGTGATAGTCTGAAAGGTAATTAATGAGGACTAAATTGCAGGTGATAGTCTGAAAGGTAATTAATGATGACTAAATTACAATCGATACTCAGAAAGATGATTAATAAGGACTAAATTACAGTCGATAGTCCGAAAGATAACACTGTCCAACAATTATTTTGCTACAGGAATGAGACAGTAGTTTTTTTTCTATTGTAGTTTTTTGCGTAGATTACTAAAGTGACCTTTATTTTTCATGAAATGACTTCAGTTTTTGTATCTGCACATTTATTTTTTATTAAAATTAGATTATTCAATATATAGAGGTATGAAACATTTGTTATTATTTTTATTTTATTTGACAAAAAGTACAAAGATAAGTGGAAACAAAAAGCTTATTGATCAATGAAGATTTAAGATTTTTCCAAAATTGCTGAAATCTCTACAATAGTCATATATTTTTATAATATTTAGGCTTCTTTTTATGTGCAACATCTTGTCTGTCTCTGTGAAGAGTCCAGCAGAAGTCAGCAAGCATTGCAGGACTCCATTTGCCTTTATAACGATTTTCTGTAGTAGCAATATCTTGGTGGAATCTTTCACCATGCTCACCGCTGACGTCTGCTGGATTCTCTGGAAAGAAAGACAGATGGGAATGCAAAAGATGCACCTTTAGTGACATACTACATCCCAACTCATTATAAGACCTAATCAAATTCTAAACAAAAATGTGGTAATTTTATGATTTGTGCCTTCCAAGGAGACCATTTTATACACCTTTGAAACTATGCCAGGCCTCAAATTCTGGCTTGCTCAATTTTGCCTCAAACTCACTATCTACCATAAGTTGTCGAATCTGAGGCCCAACAAAGATTCCTTCTTTAATTTTAGCATCACTAATCTTTGGAAATTTTGTTTTTAAATATAAGAAGGATACCTGGGTATGCTTTAAGGCTTTCACAAATTGTTTCATTAAACCTAATTTTATGTCAAATGGTGGCAAAATTATGTTTTCTTTAGGAACCAATGGTTCACGTATGACTTTATGACAACCTACTTTTGTCTCTTCTCTAAAGGCCATTCTGAGCGTATGTAATGTTCTCCCCGAGCTCTACTGTCCCACTAGCACAAAAACACATGAATTTTGTGTAGCCTGACTGCAAGCCATTTAAAAGGGCTACTACCTTAAGGTCAGCACAAATCAACCATTTATGTTCACTGTATTTAATGCTTTTTAAAATGAAATCTAAATTCTCATAAGTTTCTTTCAAAACAACAGAGCGAGCTACTGGTATCGATGGTAGTTTATTTCTATTATGCAGAAACACGGCTTTACTAGTATATAAAGAAGCGTCAATGAAAAGTCTCCATTAACTGGGTTCATAATGTATATCTAATTCTTCAAAGAGATGGAATATTATTACAGTAGCATAAATTGTTGTCAAATGAACATTTGTCTCTTAAATTGTTTGATCGAATGCGAAACTTAGTAATTCGAACATCTTCTGCTACTAAATTTCTTTCTTTGAGTCACGAGGCCAGTAATTCACTTTGTTACTTTGTTAAGTTTAGATCTCTTACAAGATCATCTAGATCAAGTTTTGAGAAAGGTTTTGGAGTCGATCTAAGGTTGGGATATACCACAGTTGAAGCGCACTTCCTTGTTTTACCTAAAAGTATGGAAATTATCAGAGGTGGGCGCGATTCCTAAAAATTGAAGTCCGATTAGCGATTACCGATTCGCCAGCTCGTCAAGTCCGATTCGATTATCCGAATCGGGTGCCAAAAATCTAACTCCGATTAGCGATTATCCGATTCGATATTTTTAAAGGCGATTCAATGATTTTAAAGGTATTTTCAATGTTTCTGAAGGGAACTTAATGCTTTTATACCCTAAATAAGCCATTTATAACTAATACAAAGAGAAACCAAGCTTTTAAGATAAAAAATAAACATTTTATTTTAATTAAAATATAATATAACAAAAAATTAAAGTATACAGTACATATTACACAAAATACACACAGTAATACTAATATATTCTTTCAGAAAAAAAAGATAGGGTCAACTAACAACTTTGTTCCATATATACCTCGTAATATTAAAGTCTTCCACTCTACTCTACTCTAAGCTCGCCAGCTTAATCCTCGTCTTCCTCCTCCACCTCGTGGGCCTTCTTGAGGAGGTGTGAGGTTGCCCTTCATGAAGACGAGGGTCTTGAAGTTCGGTGCAGCTAGGGCCGCCCTCTTAGGCCTGAGGATGTCCGACCCATAGCTGAACACGCGCTCGACCGAGGTGGAGCTCGGGAGCGGCGTGTTATACTTGAGGAAGAATGTTACCCAAGCATCACGGAACTCGAGCGGGGAGAGATTGGGCGAGAGCACCGGTTTTCCCTCAACAGCTTCCTCGACCAGTTGTTGACCTCTTCCCCCCTGACCTTCTCCTCGAGGCTCTCCTCTTGCTGCCCATCCTCCACGGCGAACAGGTAATCCGTGCTGCTAGAACCTGGCTAGGGTCCCTGCTGGGGAGCAGGGTCCAGGTGCTCGTCAGGCCGGACGAGGGCGAGAAAGTCCCTGATGAGCTTGTCCCTCACCAGGTCGCAGTAGACCTCATTGTCCTGTCTCCTGTAGATGGCCCTGACCGTGGCGAGCTTGTGGTGGGGGTGCAGCGCCGTAGCCATCAACAGGTCTGTCGTAGAATGCCGAGCTAATATATATTTATTTGTTTTATTAACTTTTAATAAACTAAATAACTTTAAATTGAGGCGTAGGTTCATGCCTTGGTGATCGCTTGAGGATCGGGCTCTAAGAGTGCTAAACTTTATTTTTATTCTAGTGAATGAATAAACTGGGTTTCTTTCTTGACTTTATCAAATATTGCCTCTTCAACTCATTCGGGGATAATTAAAACAGTGTATTTACTAAAGAAAAATAGACTTTAATGAACATAACCCATCTCTCTAAATAACATACAATAAATACAGACCTAATACACTTAAAAAACGAAAATGGGGTTACTGGGTGAGCTCTCGCAGCTCGCTTCGAGATAAAATTTTACGGGGGGAACAATTTTTAAGTTAATAGCTTTGCCCTTAGTCAGACATCCACTAAACTAATTATTATGCACGGGGACATAAACAAAAGGATTATTCTTTACTCACATAAGGTAATGGAGATTAAATACTCGCCACCAGTTAGACTATCTTCGGAGATTTTTGATCGAGGTTGGTTGTTTGTTCGCTAGATGGCGTTCGTTGACTTGCCTGGCGAGTTGACGGGTGACATCACGAGGGATCCTGGGTAGAGGCGACTTCAACTAAAACTTAGCCCTTCCACTTTGCTTCCGGCCGAGATGAAATCTTCGTCTTTTTAAAAAAAAATTTCTATCTAGTTGGGGTTTCTCCAACTCAGATAGAGTAAGATTTAGAGTCCTCAAACTGGCTAGCTTAATACTCAATCTCTTGGGGGCTCGAGCGGCGCCGAGCTTGCTTGGTACGATCTGTTTTCGTACAAGGACTGCAAAGTTCTCCTTAACTTGCAGAAAACTTTCTACCGGTGATTTTTCTGTTTCTTTCTCCAACTCGAAAAATCTCTCAACCGGTGACTTACTTGTCTCTTCCGTTAGAACGAACAAAAAGCCTGTTTTACACGGGTCATCCTGTTATATACCCAAATTACTCTCGCTGAGGTGGATGGGGGGGGGGGCTCGCAAGGTGGGACCTCAGGTTGGTCTCCCGCACTTTTGCGTCTGGTGGCTCGGAGAGGGGGTAATACGAGATCGGCAGTTTGCCCTTTTGAATGGGTTGTTTATAAGTACACCCTCGAAGTGCCTGCCTTTTGAGCTGAGGTCAGGAATCAGTCTCGTATCACTTACCCTTTTGCCCGTTCTCCTATATTACCGGAGAACATCGAAGGGGCAAAGCTAAACCCAGATGTCTTTAGTTATTATTTCCTTAGACTAGATACATATACATATATATATATATATATATATATATATATATATATATATATATATATATATATATATATATATATATATATATATACTAATCTCTTATTATACCTCTACAAGGTCCATGTCCACAAAGAGGTGGCTGAATCTGCAGTAGAAGAAAAGTTTTAAAACAAATTTAAAAATATATCAGATTTGTCAATTGAAAAATTAAATTTCATTACATTGATTTTAGTTCATTTCAAATGAATCATTTGACCAGCAAGGATTATAATTATTTAATAATAATATAATATAAGAAGAAAAAAATACTTATTAAGTTTTAACTCACTGCGATAAAATATAATAATGATAAATAATAATATAATATGACTAGCCTGCCATAAAAGCCCTTTGTTCCAGGTTGGTGGATGAGGTGGGCCACCAGGTTCTGGACATGGACAATGCTGCCGTTGCGCGACAGCGCCTTCACCGAGTCTTTGAGCACCTGGAGGTGAGAGAGAAGGCAGCCTATATATGCCTTCTCCTCGCCCTGGAGTACGTCTAGACAGGGGTCGAGGGGGGCGGTCACCTTGACGTACTCCGACCAGATCTGCACGTTGTCCTCCGTGTTTTGCGGCAGGGGGTGGGGGTGATGCCGC
Source organism: Ceratothoa steindachneri (assembly GCA_963969495.1). Lineage (NCBI taxonomy): Eukaryota > Metazoa > Arthropoda > Malacostraca > Isopoda > Cymothoidae > Ceratothoa > Ceratothoa steindachneri. The sequence continues at coordinate 62,465,729 of OZ018332.1, read as the reverse complement.
TGACAAATCTAGTTTAGCTTGTTCCTCTTGTCCAAGTCAAATACCTCGGTCAGCAGGCACTTGTAGGCGTCGTGACTAGAATTCCACTTGGTGACGCCAGGAGTAACAAGCTTTTTGCCCAGAGCGGATTTAATGTCATTGGCGGTCACTGTCTTTCTGTTCTGGGCGTTCCACACGCTCTGGGCCTTGGCAGCCGGTTTGTTGAAGGCCGGCCTGGGCGGTTCAGCCGGGCACGTTCTCTACCTCCCTGGAGGACAGCAGGTTCACTGTGTGTGCCGCACATTGGCGATGCTTGGGAGATGCACCACCTCTTCCTGCTGGTTCACCTCCTCCAGGGCGTCTGCCACCAGGATGGTGCTGGTGTGCACCACCTCTGCGTCCACCACGTCTTGTTCTTGCTGCTCGGCATCCCGCTCGATGTTGCGGTTAAAGGTGCTGATGTAGTTCGCGCTATTGTCAGTGGTGGTGCTGACAACCTGAAAAGCAAAATAATGTTTTAAAACAAAGTTTAATTTCATTTATCGGTATGAACTTGAAGTACGAGTATCATTCCAAATCAATACGATAATAGTCATCACTTCGTTACTTTTACAGACTTCCTCAGTTCTCTTCAAAGTATTAACATCAAACATACATAACATATTTCACGCAGACTGCAGCATCAAATTCATACAGTATTACAAAGTAAAAATGTAGAATTTTGCTGGATACCTGGGCAAATACAAAGACAAATATGCAAAAATTCTTAGAGTTTACACACCTTTCTTTTAATGCCGAATTCGTGGTGCAGCTCGGAGATCTCCTCTGCCAGATAGGTCCCCATCTGGCTCACGGTGATCTCCTTGATCCCGAGGACGGCGGAGTGCCTCCTGAAGGTGACCTTGTCCCATGTCACCGTCATCCCCATGAAGGCCCTGTTGCTTGCCGAACAGCTGTTGGCCGTGGTGGCGACGAACTCTCTTTGGCGAGGAGGTCCGTCAGGTCGGCCTTGGCCTGGTCCCCCATCGCCCTGATGTCGCAGGTGAGCTTCCGCCTGGAGGGGACCTTGAACTGTTGGCAGGCGTACGCCCACAGGGCCTTATTGTGTTCATTGTCAGTCTCTAAGGCATGCTTCATGCAACCAATGAAGGACCTGAAGCAAAATTAGAAGTTTTAGAATAAATTTAAAATTACAATATTTTTTATTCATCATATCATTTTTTATATAGGTGTATGAGACATACAAATTGTTTAAACATGTTTAAGAAGTAAAAATAGAAAACTGTTAACAGTTTAAACCATCTACATATATTCTATTTAATGATTTTATTAATATTATTCAATCATTCAGTGTCTAAACTGAGTTTCACAGTTTTAAAATTGAAACATTTAAAAATATATTGATACTTTAACTTGAAAAATGAAAATTACTCACCTAACTCACCTATAGTACAGGTCGAGGCGCTTCTTCTTGGAGAACTTCTCCTTGGAAGCTCCTCGATGCTGGCCTGCCTCTTGGTCGCGGCCGTGTCCTGGGAGGACTTGTGGCGGCCGCGTTTGCTGGCGCCCTCGAGAGCTGCCTTGAGATCGTGGACTTGACCAGGGTGGTACCTCTGGTAGTGTATCTAAAAAATAAAAACAAAAATAAATTAAAATTCATATAGTAAAAACTAAAAATAAAGGCCTAACTTTTAGCCTGTGTAGTCTTTGTCAAATAATTATGAATCCTGGTAAAAAAGTCTTTCAATAAATTATTAAATAAAATAAATTTAGGTCACCTTCAGGTTTCAAGTTGTTCCCTGCTGAATTTTGAGTGTCTTTGAGCACTTGGTGCAGGTAGCCTTGTTGCTGTCCACGACCTTGAAGAACAGGGCGACGTGCCTCCAACTGTTCTCTTGGCTGAGACTGGAGCTGTCTGTCTCCATTGTGGCTTTGCTCTCAGCCGACTCTTTCGAGTCCAGCGACATCCTTCTCCTGATGTTGTCGTTGACCACCGCCGCCTGGTTGCTGTGCTGGGAGCCCAGAATTTCTGGTTTGCGCCGCTGGCGTTCCTGTTCCTGGGCTGGGGAGTCAGAAGTCTCACCATACTGGATGTAACGGACGCGTTTTCGTCCGCTATCAAAGGTGTGAATAAAACTCCGTCTTCGACAAGGCTACTTTTGCGCGTGCTAAATTCTTTACAAAAATTCAGTATTTAGAAACAAAATTACGAAACACACAAATAAATGCTAAGTTGAATGTACAAATAAATGCTAACTAGCAACAAGCAAGTGCGCGCAAGTAAGAAGTCGGTGCGCACGAATACATGATGAAACTAATTGTCTAGATATGATCATATGAATACCATTAGAACGAAATAGAAATACTAAATGCAAATATTAATGGTGCAACTTACTGCGGTTGGGGTCCGCAATAGAAGGTAAATGAAAACAGAAGAATTACTTCAAAGCGTTCACAAGTGGTGCAAAGGAGCAGAGTAGCGGCAGCTTGCTCTCACGACGACTGGCTCTAAACTGGTGCGGCGCGCCACTTAACCGATATGAGACGCGTACGAAAAAAACAAAACTAAACACGTATTATACCTACTTTATACTTGTAAAATATAACCTATTGCGAAATATAACCTATTGCGAAAAAACAAAGACGCCGTCGACCTGGATTAATCGCAAATCGCTTTAAATTTTCGGCAGTCCGATTGCGATTATCCGATTCGTTTGGCGGGGGTTAGTCCGATTCGAAAATGCGAGTCCGATTAATCGGATAATCGGACTTCCGAATCGGACGCCCATCTCTGGAAATTATATGCCTAAAATTTAAAGTTATGTACATATGTGCGATTACAATAAAGTGGTTCTAAACTAATTAATTAAAGTAATTAATAATGACTAAATTACAGGTGATAGTCCGAAATATAATTAATAAAGACTAAATTACAGGTGATAGTCCGAAAGATAATTAATAAAGACTAAATTAAAGGTGATAGCCCGAAAGATAATTATTAAAGACTAAATTACAGGTGATTGTCCGAAAGGTAATTAAAGGGTCTTAATTGTTGTTTCTGGGCTTCCTGGACGAGTTCGTCAAGAAGGCAGTCCCCGGTCCTGTAGGTACTATGAGGAGGTCCTTGGCATTTTAAGGTTATTATTTATGCCATTTTCCGATCATTCTAATCTGCCCCTGAATCCCGCAGAAGGCCAAGCTTCTGCTGGTTGGAGATTTCCCACTCCACACAACGCGTCGATTGGGGAAAGGGGAAGTCTCTTAGTATCCCAAGCAGTCTACTTGGGTTATGTACAACTCCACTGACCTAACCTCACCACTTTCTTTATCCTTCGGTTGAAAACCTGCCTTCGTTGTTGTTTTAATCACGAATTGATCTCTGGTAAATCACCCGTGGGCCGCGCTCAATCTATTTAAAGTCCCAGGTACCGTTTTTTAAGAATTGAATTTAATATATTTTACCAAATAACTCTTTTTTTTTTTGCTTCAAATGGCAACAAACTAAATATAATAATTGGGTAATTTTGTCCACACAGACTTGTGGACTATACGACTTTTTGGAGGAGGCTGGCATCGTCCATTTTATTCGACTCCGTTGTAGGTCGCATGTTCCTTCGGCGGGGGGAGGCGGGCCTTCCCCAGACGCCCGAGTGCATTTTCTTCTAGTTTCATTTTTGCTTATCTTGTTTTTTAGCTTGTTTCTTAACCTTTGTTAATATTTTTAGTTGTGAATTTAGGCTGTAGCGTGATTACGGCGACTTTTGGCCTAGTAAGCAGTCGCCAGATGGGCTCTCAAAATTATATATATACTAAGCAATGGTGGCAATGGTTTCGCCATTCCTCCCCACTTCTGCCGATCACACTTAGGGTTTAGCTTGATTTTGTATATATATATATATATATATATATATATATATATATATATATATATATATAATGTTTGTGTGCGTGTGTGTAACAATACAGATAAAATTTATTTATTTAATGTCTTATAGAATATTGGGATTAATAATGAGATGGGCAAAACAGATATGATAAAGACACTGAAATAGATATACATCACTATCATCACTTCACTAACTCTATAATTGTACCAAGCAATGGCTTCGCCACCCCCCCTCCTTGCGCTTCGCTACCTAGATTAGAATTTAAAATCTAAAAAAAAGCAGCCATGGTTAAATTTTTAGAAATTTTCTGAACTTCGCCAATTATAATAATTTTCCCCCTTTCAAAATATCACGTTGCTAAAACATAGTTATAGAAGAAGAAGATATATAAAAATGATTTTCTGAACTTCACCATTTGTAATCTTTGTGTTTTAAAAAATTCACAAAATTTCGATAATTATATTTATTTCTGAACTTCACCATTTTGTTTTTTGATATTATAAAAGAATTATTAGAAATAACTGATAAAAAAACCTAAGTCATAACCAAACTAAGATGAAATTATTATTCAAATACTCAAAAAATCCCCTTCTTAAATTATAGAGTTAGTGAAAAAAATATGTGGAGATCAATTAAGTTCGCTTCCTACTTGAAATGAACGTCTGGTCTGAATGGAAATGGACAATGTGAGCCTGGGAGCCAAAAAGGTTGCCCATGTCTCACTTAATCGTGTCTTCGCCGTTTAAATTCATTATTTAGCGAATATTATTGGGATTTTTCGGGAATTGGGAAATGTGGAGGGGGTGAAATTCAGCCACAAAAGCGGGGCTGATGAGGCAGAAAATTGAACTCAAGATACTTGGGGAGGCGGGGGGGGGGGCTTTCCTTTAAACATCGATGCTTGAATATAGAAAGCACAATTCCCTCCTGGGGCTGAATGTTCCCTCGTTGGATTAAAAAAATGAAGGGATTTCCAAAATTTTCCCGTTTTAGAAAGGAAGGGAAAATGTGTTAGAAGTGTTTAGTCTGAGTTAATATCGGGCAGTTACGGTTTTCTATGGAATACGAGAGTGCGCAACTCGCCTGTAAGCCCACCCCCTCCCCAAAGATCACCATGAAAATATATTCCCTGTCGGGGAGGGGATCTTTTATCTCCACTATCTACAAGTGATGGGGTTCACCTTATCTCTTCTTTTTCCTATAGTAAAATTTTCCTCGTTGGATTACGCCACTCCTGTTTCCCCCTTGCATTACACAAATATATATTTTTTTAATTTCCTTTCCAATTTTTAGATCACTCTTTGCCCTTGTTTTGGAGGCGTGGAGTTTTCTCTTTGGGGTTTGAGTGTTAAACAGGTGGTCTGAACTAGAGGCGGTTACATGGTAGCCGCCGCCAACGACCCGGATTGGGACTCCATCCTGTCGCTAATCACACTCAATGAGGATTAACATAGCGCAACTGGCAGCGGTCTTCCCACTCGGTGGCCATTGCTCGAACTAAGACGTCAACTGAGGCGACGCACAGAAGTAGACAGCTGTGAAAATCCAGTCGAAGATTAAAAGGGGGAGCGACTCGATAGGGCCAACCTCCTTAAGGGGACAAGGGAGAGCCCCTTACAGTCCTGCATCTACAGTTTGCTGAGGGTCGTCGTGCCTGTCCCCTCTCTTGGATGTTGGTTCGGCGGCCCGAGACGACCACACAAAAGGTACCTCGAATGGGATTCGTGATGCCTTAGGGGCAGAGGTGATTCATCCCCAAAGGCTGGATCTTGCATGGGGTCGAACTGGGACTTGGTGCCAAACACTAAAGGGTTCACACCCAGCCTCGGTCAGAAATGGGCGTGGTCCTCCTCCACCCAGTCGTTAGCCTCACAAGAGGCAACACCCTTGAAGGTGATTTTAAGACCGTCTTCCTCGGTTCCTAAAGCACCTCCCTGAAAGGAGGACAAGATCAAAGGAACTTCGGCTCCTACGCCCCTATGCAATGCTGGATTGGGTGGATCTTCCAAAGCAGGGACCCCCGCCTCTGATGGCACCCCGCCCGCCCCAGGTTTCGAGGCGGAGGAAAAGATTAGCATAAAAAAACAACCTTCTCCGAGAAGTCCTCGAAGGCGACAGCGACTTCAGCGCCTTTTTCGGCCAACAACGCCCGGAGTTCTGCCTCAAGGAATCGTACGGCCATTCCCGTGATTGTCTTGTCTTCGAAGAGGGCTCCCGAATCTCCTCCGAGCTAGACATGGGGGGCATATTCCTTCAATAGAATTGCCGCGGACTCCGGGCCAACTGGGAGGAGCTGCGGAGGCTCGTCTCCTCCCATTCCCGTTAGCTATTTTTTTGCAGGATACCATGCTGGGCTACTGTAACTTGCCCACCCTCCCGGGGTATACGGATTTTGCGACCTTATCATCATGGGATGAGGGCCGGGCAGGAGGATGAGCGATTTATACCCGACATGATGTCTCCGTTTTTCTACTTACTATAAATTCCTCCTTTCCGGCAGTAGCAGTGCAGTTGACCTGAATATGAGGTATACTGTGATTTCTGCGTACATTCCACCGTCAAACGACTTCGACGCGAGGAACTTACTCGATCAACCCCAGGCCTCAGGTCCTTGCCAATCTGATCGACAAGCTGGTGATAAGTGTCCTAAATATGGATGAGTTTACACATCACTGCGCGATAACCGCTTCTTTCTCAATTCTTGACCTATCTCTGTGCTCTCCGGATGCACAGACTGATATTGGGTGGGAAGTGATCGATGACCTCCACGGTAGTGATCACTTTCCCATTCAATTATCAATTTCTGGACCGCTGCCGCCTGAAAGACCATCTTGATGGTTATTGGCATGGGCGCGGTTTTCCGAATTTCAGGTCGGTGGATAAGGCCTCTGATTTCTTCTCTGGCAACCTCATCGCTGTGGGCTTGACTACTATTCCTAGAACGTCTGCCCCTTTTGCACGCCGAATCGGTGGTGGTCAGCCGAGTGTGTGGCGGCCCTCAAACAGAAGAGTTTTGCCTACATGCGCTATAAAGCGCCGCCTGAACGATTTAACTGTGGCTGAATTTTGCCGTTGAATGTCCCTTTCTGGGTGATTTGCGCGTACGCCACTTGTCCCGGTATCGGGCCGAGACAGTCGCTACCTCTTGTCCCTTAAACTCGGGACGTGTTCGTGAGATCACGCGACGTTGGTCATCAGACCTTGTTTTTTAGCAGTTGGTTGTATGTTTTGGATTTGTTTTATTCTGGCGTCTTTTTCACGTTTGTTTGTTTATAATCAAGTCTATAATTAGCCTGTAGGACGATTACGCGACTTCTGCCCTAATAGGCATTCGTCAGGTCAGATTAGCGGTAAAAAACTTTTAATAAAAGCATGTAATTGTTGTTTTATTCTTTGATAAAAGCATTTAAATCTTTGATTTGATAAAGCAAGTAAATAATTTATTTTTTAATAAAATCAAGTAAATTTTATTTTATTATCTTATAAAAGCAAGTAAATCTTTGTTTGTTCTTTGACAAAAGCAGGTAAATGTTTTACTATTTAATAATTGCATAAAAATGTATTATTTAAAAGTATATAAATATTGTTTAATTCTTTAATAAGAGCGAGTTGCAGGCAGGGTCAGAATGTGTATTCGTGGTCGTTGTTTTTATCTTATGTAAATTAGGTTATGAATTACATTTTTAGTTTTTGATAATTAATTTAAAATCTGTTTTTGTGTGTGTGTGTGGGGGGGGGGGTCTTTATAGGAAGAAAAAGTGGGCAGCATATCTAAATTCTCTACGTTTTTTCGTTTCTCTTGACTCCATCTGCGTGCAGTATTTTGATCATGTCTGTCTCTCTCGTGTGTGTTTATATATGCGCTCATTTGATTAATTTTTGACAAGCTCATTTAAGCTCTAGATTAGGTTTTGAGATTATAAGTGTGTGCGTGCGCCAAATCGTTGTTACGTGAGTGTTTTTCGAGAGATTTCTTTCACTCGACTCATCGTATGGGAGGTGGAATGGACTGAATTCGGATTTGCTTCCAAAATAGGACCCGAATTCTGAGCAAGATTATTGGAATTCGATGGTGATGAGAATAGACAGACAGATGAAGATATTAAAATGGTCGTCTTAATTTCGTGTCATTTTTCAAGCGTTTGTGGTTTATTACCATGGTTGTTCAAGGTCGTCGGGAAAGGGTGTGTGTGGCAGGTGGAGATGAGTCTAAGGTGAAAATGAGGGGGTAAATTTTGGTATAATTTGATTTTTCTGCAAATTTCTTCCAACACAAAGTTGATCTCAAATTCTTTTTGAGGGTGCTTTATTTGCAAATTAAAGGGGCGCAATGAGGATGATTTATCCCCTCGAATTTAAATCGCAATAGCAAAGAGGCCCTGTCATTAAGACAGGAGATAGCTGCAAAGAAAGTAATGAACGTAGGGGGAAGTGAAAAGAGTGGAAGATATATTCGTAGGTCCTCCTGCAGGCCTTGGGGCCGGGAATCACCTTGAGGGAGTGCTGGTCCTCCAAGTTTCGGTTATAATAGGGGTCATATTACCCTTGCTAGACCCTCTCCTCGCACATCCCTTGCGAGCACACTTGGTACCCGGAGGGGGTGCACACCATCCCGGCCTGGGCACGTTGTTGGTGCGCTTTCCCTTCGCTCCCTCTCAGCGCTACTTTATATTTATTATTATTTATCTTTATAGTATTTTTACGACTACCTCTTCAACCTTTTGAATGTCCACAGTTCGTACCAAGAAGAATTGTTCTTACCAAGGTAGAGTTCGGTCCGCTAACCATGGTGCCTTGGTAGACTGCATGCCATCCCAGGATCATCTACCGCCGGGGTATGATAATAATAGTTGATCACCAACCCTACTCGTTAGTGGACCCTCCTATCTCTACTTATGTTTATTCCATACCCTCCTACCCCTTCCCACACTTGCTCTCCTATCCGCAGAGGTTCTGGCTGCCCGGCGCACTTTCGTCCTCTTATGAGCCTTAGTCGAGTGGTAGTGGGTACTGTGAGGTCCCTACCTGCTGCGAGGGCGGAAATCCCGATGGCTAGGGCAAGTATTGGGTACTGGATGTGCTGGGCCGTCTACTCTGCTCACCTTCCTCCAGTACACATCTAAGATGGCTACCTACGCCAGCACCATCCTTTTTGGCCAAAGTTCCCGGACAATGTCGCCTGAATGGCGGGCCGGGTTGGCAAGGGCCATCAACGCTGGACCGGGTCAGATTAAGGGAAAATGATCACATTCTGGAATGTTCCGATCCTATGCAGACTTCTCTTTACCTCCCAAGGCATAGTATCTACTTTCCAGCCATTTTGTATTTTATCAGCATGTCCACAATGGAGGAGAATAGTGGGCGAGCGCAGGCGCATGGAGATCCACCTCCAAGCGTGGCCTCGCCCTCCCTAGGTGTCGAGGATGATGAGATAACACGAGACACCGCTTCGACCGATGGAGGGGCTCTCCTCTCGCCATCTTCATGCGGCTTCCACAGAGGGCCCCTCAAACCTGCTTCTATCGCATCCCCCCCCTTTCCTTTCACAAAGGACTAAAAAAACAAAACAAAAAACAATCAGGCGTTCCAGAATCAATCGCCCCCCTCCCCATCCTCCTGTGGCGGCTTGATAGGACCAACCCGCTAAGAGGTTATCTTTTGCTGGGTTCCTGATCATATGGGAATTGCTAGGAATGAGCCCGCCGACGAGGGCGCCAGAGTCCTCGACGACTGGACGACCAGACCAGCTTTTCGCCCTTCCTCACACCGACTACATGGTAGAAATCAGGGTAGCCCTCGGGGCTGCCTGGCAAAAAGGATGGGAGACGACCAATGGGAACTTAAATTGGCGCACGACTGTTCGCATGGACCTACTCCCCAATGTTGCAACGGTTTCAGGTCGCTCTCTGTCGTCTCCGAATCGGACACATTCGCGGGACACACTGACATTTGATGGAGCGCTCCCCTGCTCCTTACTGCGACGACAGCGTTGTCCTTCACACAGTTCGGCACATCATTGTTGAATGTCCCTCTCTGGGTGATCTTCGCGCACGTTACCTGTCCCGGGTAGAGTGTGGTCGCTCTTATGGGGTAAAATTATTCTCAGAATAATTTTAAGGGTACGAATGAAAGGTGGAGTGGAGTGGTAGTGGTAGGTTTGAGTAATTCCGAAAGTCATAGGAGATGATGTTGGGAAAAGTGTGTCCTTCCTTTGGTTATTTGGTGTCCACTCTGGAAGGCCGAGGTCATTTTTGCTCCCTCGTCCTTAAGGAAGAGAAAACGAGCTATATGTCGATGGTAGGTATAAGTTGACACACACACGCGAGTGCGTATGCTGACTTTGGTGTTGTTTGATCTTTATGAGTAAATAAGAGTACTTTGAGTTGTAGTGTTCGTGATTCCATCTCCAGGAAGAGAGAACTTAAAATTATAGAGTTCAATGCGATGAGGGAAAGGAAAAGGGGGGATGTGCAGAGAGAAGAACGATGAACTCAAATGATATGAGATGAGAAAAAATATAAAGGCTGAAAAACACTGCAATACTTTTTTTATATAAATTATGGATACAGGGTTCGGATGTATGCATTTAAAAAAAAGACCCATGGACACGGCCGTTGGGAGCGATCTGTGAGAGGAGATGAAAGGTGTGTTTAATGGGAAATCACCTCCTAAAATGGCATCAGCTCGTTTGGGTTCGGGTTCGCACCGGCCGCCTTTCCTTTCCCTCCCTCTTAATCACCTGCCATTGTGGCCGCGGACCCCAAAAGAAATTTCACCTCGATGCCTTTGGCACTCACGGGAAACGGTGGGTGGGGTGAGTTGTGTGAGGTTTTATATCATCGGGTTTGAGTCGTGTGTGCATTTATGGTATGGGGTTGGAGTTGTGTATGCTTTTATGGTATGGGGTTGGAGTTGTGTGTGCTTTTATTGTATGGGGTTGGAGTTGAGTGTGCTTTTATGGTATGGGGTTGGAGTTGAGTGTGCTTTTATGGTATGGGGTTGGAGTTGCGTGTGCTTTTATGGTATGGGGTTGGAGTTGAGTGTGCTTTTATGGTATGGGGTTGGAGTTGTGTATGCTTTTATGGTGTGGGGTTGGAGTTGCGTGTGCTTTTATGGTATGGGGTTGGAGTTGCGTGTGCTTTTATGTCATTGGGTTGAGGTTGTGTGTGTAAGCTTTTATGTTTGTTTTTCAGACTAAGACTTTTGATTGCCTTTACTGTGTTAATTGGTTGCCACCGAAATGGATTGTTCTTTTGAGCCACGAATGGCCGTATTTTCCACCCCGAAATGACGCACCACAGGAAATAGAAGAGCGAAAGTGGAAAAGATTAAATGTAAGGCAGAAGCCAAACGGTGTATAGGTAAAATATGTGTTCTTTATATTTGGTGTTTTTATTCCGATTTTCTTTTTATCCATTTTTACCCATTATCGTGAGACTGGGACCCGCTCGAGAACCTACCGTCGTTCGGAACGGAGGCATTCTCGACTGAGTTGCGCAACTCTCCCGTTCCAAATGTCTAGGGTTTGAATCTTTCACCCACACCCTCATCTGCACATTACCTCTTTGCGAACTGCTGTTCAAAAACTTAGAGGTCAAGTTGCGCGTCAGTTGTCGCTTTATTTAATAAATTATCGAGGCTGTAAACATTTGAGGGTTGGCGATGATTGTTGCCAAAATATCTACTATTTTATGGACAGGGTGTCCATAAAGTCTCTTTACAATTTAAAAAAAATATTACAACGGTAATTGATAAGATATTTAATCAGACTTGTTCTATTGTACTCAGTGGTTTTCAAAGTGTATTAAATGAGGTAAAAAAACTTTGATATCCACTGAGTACAATAGAACAAGTCTGATTAAGATATCAATTGCCTTTGTAATAAATTTTTTAAATTGTAAAGAGATTTTATTGACACCCTGTATATTAATCTTTACAATGTGCACGAATTTATCCTCTTACAACACGTTTCATACGTCTGACTTATTGCTAGTGGTCAAGGAATAGGATGGTGTTAGGGTTTCCAAGAGGGACAACTAGGATATAGTTTGATTTGAGAAAAAGTTAGCTGACATGGAGGACTGGAAGCCATCTGAATATTGGAAAAAAGTTACCTGCATCATACCGACGTTACGACTGCTTTTCAATGCTATATGGACACTGTAAAGGCTGTGAGACGTGACATGGACAGCTGCAACAGAGAATAGGAAGTTGTTGCCAGCAGAGAGGGACAAATAAGGCGTTCTGCCTGCTTCCGCACCCTGAAATTCATCCAACATCTGCCGAAGGTGGGGGAAGACTAGAGCAAGGGAATCTGGGATTTGGAGTCATCACCATGAAGCTGGCCTTGAATGAGGACCTTAGCTACCACTCGTACGAGGGGTGCAAGGGACAAATTCTGATAGCCAAGCCAAGGATGAAAACTTAAAGGCAATGCAGCTCCTGGACAAACTGAAGCATCCTGATGAGGCGGGGCGATTAGGTTCTTTTCAGATGAAAAGAACTTTTGCTAGGACGAATTTCACAACACCCAGAACAACAGGTGGCTTGTCTACTATTCATGCGACGTTCCACGTATCATAAAGACCTAGTTCCCCAAAACTGTGATGGCATTTGAGTGTGTCTCCAGTGAGGGTGACTCCAGGCCGCTCCACATCTTTGAGGAGCTTCTTAGGGTCAATTCACACGCCTTGGAAGCTGATCAGGACTGGCCAAACCATGGCTAGAAAGAGCTGCTGCTGGAAGGGTATACCTCCAAAGAGAGTCAGAAATGGTTGTCGGAGAACTACTATGATTTCACCAACTACAATTTCTGGCCTCCTAATTTCCTCGATTGTAATCCCATGGTGCGGGTGAAAAAGACACTAACCACTGCCTGCAACCCCAAGGCCGAGCTGGTGGACAAAACCAAGGAGGTGTTCGAAGATAATTTATCTCTCGGTTATGTTAAAAATATTTTCTATATATATTACCTTTAATATCATGTTCACCATTCTGCCCTGAAGAAGACCTACTGCCAGGTCGAAAGGCGTCTAGACAATTAAAGTTATGCCTCTTCCGAGTAATTTTACTCGTCTAAAGTCATGCATCTAAATTATAGTGAAAGCTATAGAGAAGTTGCAGTTATATATATATATATATATATATATATATATATATATATATATATATATATATATATATATATATATATATATATATATATATATATATATATATATATATATATATATATATATTTATATATATATATATATATTAGTGATGAGACGATACCAGATTTTCAAGCGAGTACCGATACCGAGTACGATACCATTGTATACTCCCGATTCTGATACGAGTAGCGAGTACGAATAAATAATTTTTCATTTAAAAGAAATTTCTACGCATTTGATTATAGATTGAAAAATAGTAATACAATAACAAATCTTGAGTCATATGTTTCGTGTTTGTTCGTTTGAATGAACGCTGTTTGAACATGTTCGAAATGGTTACTCTCTAACACTACCGTTTATTTCATGTAACTGTTCATATTCATTCTGCAATAGGGGAAAATTGAATACGAATATCGAAGGAATATAAAACAAATAACAAAAATAAAAATTAATTGGTTTGGTAGCATACATACAATATGACTATATGGAACGGCTTTGATTTCAAGCTAATTGCATGTATTTTTTGTGTAATAATAATTTTCATTGTTACGGAAGTGACTCGTTTAGAAATTTTAATCTTGTATTCAAGATTTACCCAATAATAATGGAAATGAAAATAATGTAAAATTTTCCGTTATTTATGACGGCACGTGTACACTATTTTCAAAATATTTTTGAACGGGATAAAATTATCGAAATTTACGAATATTGAGTTAAACACTTAAATAAAATTATATTATTTATATCAAACTAACTGCAGTCATTTGATTGATTGCAATTACGTGAATTTTTCACGTACGGGTAAACTAGTAGTTAGGCCTGTGCTTGTTTCTTTTGGTTCCTGAAAAACTAAGGGTTTAAAAGGGTTATAAAATGTTAAATTTTGTGTAAATAAATTAGGTGCATATTATGTGAATTTTTCACGTACGAGACACAATAATATAATCATTAAATAAAATGAATATTATATGTTGTAAAATGATTGCATACAGTGTCTTGGGAATTAATGGGCAAGTATCGGATTTTGATATCGGAAATGAGAAATAAAAGTCCCGATACCGATACGAGTTCGGATACCACTAAAAACAGCCAATACTACCGATGTTCGATACCGATACTGAGTACTCGTCCCATCACTAATATATATATATATATATATATATATATATATATATATATATATATATATATATATATATATATATATATATGATAGTGAAACCACTGTATAGGAGCATAGAATTTATTTACGAGATTAGTTTCGGTATGAAGTTTACCATACCTACCTACTCTTCAGTCGTATAATGAGAATGGAATGAACAACACAAGTTACTAAATATCTCAAAATCCCAGCAAAAGAAAAAAAAAAGTCATTAATCACAAGGTGTGGTTCTAAGATCATTAACTAAACTCTTTACAACCAAGTTCTGGGAATAGGAGCTACATTTAAATTGACCATCCGAAAGATTAAAATTGAAAATTTCTCCTATTAGTATTGATTCTACAATTTTTCTTTTACGGAAATCTTTACAATTATATATAATTTGGGCCTTCGAATTATAATCTATTTGGTGGTTGTAATTGCTAATATGGTTAAAAATACTGGATGTAGTATTACTGCCTTGCCTGATATCACCTTTATGTTCATATATTCATTTTATTAAGGTAGAATGAGGGACATTTATTGGATTCCCACGGGATTACATATACACCTGCCTCATTTGGCTGATCCATGGGCTTAGTCGATGGGAAAGATTTAAGGATGGAAAAAAAGGCATTTAAACGAGGCTCGACCTGGAGAAATAACTCTGTTTACTCCTTTGAGGAGGGGAGAGAACGGGAGGGATAGACAATTCGTGTTTCTCACTTAGTTTTTATCCTTGGGACGGTAGTTTGTAGATTTAGCTTTAGATAAACTCTCATTGATGACGTGGAGGGGATAATTTAATTCAATGAATCTGCAGGTTATATTGTAATCTCGTCTTCTAGAAAGCAAGGATCACATATTCTAAGTGCTCTCAAAAACATACCCGATGCAACGGCTCTTTTAATATTAACATCATGATGTGAAAAGAAATGGATATAAGAGTTAGAATGGGTTGGTTTACGGTACACAGTGAACCTAATTTGATCAAAGACTCTTACAATTTTAACATCAAAAAAGGCTATACAATTATCTTTTTCCACTCAACTTTAAAATTGATAGTGGGATGGAGGTCGATAAGATTTTTGAGGAAATTGTCGAATGAATTTAAACTTTTTATAGGCCAAATTGACATGACACCATCTACATATCTAAACCATACAAATTTTGATGTGGAATGACAGAAGGGGGTAAATTAACTTCAAAATGTTCCATAAAAAGCTTACATAATATGGGCGATAAAGGATTACCCACGCTAAGACCGTATTTCTGACGAAATAAACCCATTTCACTAATAAATACATTGTCAGTAACACATAGTTTTACTGACAATGTATTTATTAGTGAGATCGGATAACAGAGTTTTCCTTTACAGATAGATCCATGCCTGTTTTGTAGCTGAGCCCCCTCCCCCAGTGAGCATCAATGCGAATCTTAAGGCAATCCGTACATCAAATGTACGTTACCAGAGAACATTTGGTACAAGTAAATTTGTATACTACTCCGGAACGCGTGGTGTCAGGAGAGGTGTCTTTTACAGTGAACAAGGAGTCAATTTTCAAAGGGTTTACAAAGATTAGCCCTAAATTAAAATGTGGATGGAATTTTTTTTTTAAATAGTCAACAATTGCTTCCTAAAAGCAATTCTTGGGTTACCAGTGACCCCCCCCCCCCCCCCCGCCCATTTCTTTCTCCGTTATCCAATTATCTTATGTCTGCCCTTTACCCCATTCTTTTCGGGTTGGGATGTCAAATATTCCATTAATCTCCCCTTTTTTTCTCAATTCGCTGCTTGCTATATGCTACTATAATACCCCCAAACCACTCCAATCGAGTCTTGTAATCCTCTTTCTTTTAACTCAACTTTGAGCATCGAAGAAACAAACGGTTCCATTCATTTCCCCACCGGACAAAAACAATTGTAGAAGTTAAATACTTAAGGTAGTCGCCAAAGGGTGATTTTAAAGTCAAGTAGAAGGGGTAACTCGGTATTTAAAGGCAACTAAACGCAATTTCGAGAAGCCGACGGATTAGAAATGTAACAATAAGCAAAAAGCACAACTATTCCGCTTAGAAACAACTAAAAAAAAAAGCAATAAACAGTCAGGGTCATAGAACCGAACGTTGAAGGACACTACAAGCAAAAGCTCTTGTTTGCTTTTAATTATGAAAAGGCGAGTAGCAAGAGTAGCATTTACGCCAGTTTTGGTATATTATTTACTTACTATACTCGCCGTAGCGAGAAATGGACGATGGGGTGCGCAATCACCGTCACAGGTGTCTCCCCACTGTTGCCATATCTCCACAGATCAGAACGAAAGACAGACAGAGAGTAAGCAAGGCCGGCAGCCGATCTCTGGAGGTATGGCAACAGTGGGATACACCTGTGACGGTGCTTGCCGCACCTCCATCGTCCATTTCTCGCTGTGGTGAGTATAGGAAACTTCATTTTAAGGCAATAGGAAGTCTTGGGTCAAAATACACAAAAGAATTCAATCTAAAAAGAGGATGAAAAGGCAAGAAATGAACATATGTAGACGTAGTGGGTTTTTTCTTTACATCAATGTACGAACGACGAAAATTACTACACCATCCTCCTCCACTTTGAATGCCAGCGTGGCCTCATAAAACACACCAAGGATCACTTTCAAAGAAAATATCAAAAAGGGAAGAAGGTAGAAACTTAGGAAATTCGAAACGCGGTAATAATCCAGATATTTAATGTCAGTTTTGAGCGTTCTACTTAGTTATCAACCCAGTTAAAGTAGAATTCTCCGGCTTCGCGACTCGTAAATTTCCGTTAATTTGAAACATCTGTCAGATTCACAACGGGCAAAAATAGTTCCCAAACATTTTTTACCCTCGAAGTAAAGGTTCCGTTTAAGTTTGTAATTTATTTTCGCCCCGTTTCTGTTTTGGTTGCTCAAGTTCGCTGGTGTCTCTCAAGAAAGACACCTACTGATGCAGAAAGTCAGTTTATATCAAAGGTCTTTGCAGTTATTTGGGTGATTAAGTATTAAACCATTCCAAAGCTTTTTAGCCAATGAGAGGTGCATAATAAAGTGATTAAGAAGCAATTGATGAGGAAACGAATGTCTTCTCCTAACAGGCACGAAAACTAGCAGCATTCCAGAACCGAGATCACTCTCGGGAATCGAACGGGGTTATCAGTGGACTAAATCGAGAGCACTGCGTGGAGAAGCTAGATAAATAAAATCTCCAAAACTATCAAGGATTGGGTAGAACCAATTGGGGCGAAATGGACCAATGAGTAAATCAAAAGCTTTATGGAAAGTGATCATCTCGAGCCAGGATATTAAGGAGCCAAGGCCTCATCAAATACCCTTCTTAGCCACAACATATGTAAACCAGTTACTCCAGCCATCTTACCTCCTAATACACTCCTTACTTCCAACATAAATATTCTCACGACGTAAAAGTTACCACTCATTCCACAGACTTTATAGTTCTTTATACTCTTTTTTTTTCTTCTTTTTTTTTTAAGGGGCTCTGGCGACTGCCCACTTGGGCTTAAGTCGCCGCAAACAAACAGACAAGTTCTAGGCTACTTTAAAATACAAATTTAAACAGAAACAACAATAAAAATGGGATAACTATCATGGAGCAAGATCCGGCGTCGGGGGGAGGTCCCCCTCCCCCCGGCGCAAGAGCCTGCGACCTACAAAAAAACAACAATAACAAAAAAACAAGTTAAATACAAGGGAGAAGGCCGGCCGCCCCCCAAAAGTCAACAAGTCCACCAGTCATGGTGCACGCACTAGACCCGAGTACAAGGGACAGGCGGTAGCGACCCCGCCCATCCGGTACCGGGACAGGTAACGTGCGCGAAGATCACCCAGACTGGGACATTCGACAAGAATGTGCCGAACAGTCTGGAGGACGACGCAGTCGTCGCAATAGGGCGCAGGCGAGCGCTCCATCAAATAGCGATGCGTCACACGAGTGTGTCCGATTCAGAGACGACAGAAAGCGACCTGAAGCCGTCGCGGAATTTGGGGATAGGTCCATGGGAACAGTCGCGAAGCAATGGCACGCAACTTTAAGTTCCCTTTGACCGTCTCCCATCTTCTTTGCCAAGCAGTCCGAAGAGCTGCCCGTATTCCTGCCATGAAGTCGGTGTGAGGAAGAGCGAAACGCTGGTCCGGTCGCCGAGTCCTTGCGAACTCTTTGGCGCGCTCATTCCCCGCAATTCCTACATGTCCAGGAACCCAGCAGAAGATGATCTCGACATCTGCCCGGTTCGCCATAACCGTGGCGTTCTGGCTCGTATGCACCACACTCACCTGTATCAGTTATTTCAGTAGATTCGGAATCAGAGCTAGATTCCATGATTACATTCGGCTCAGGAACAGGAACATCTGGTCCATGGGGGATTGGCTTTATGGCATAAGGAACATCAGGGTATTGAACATGGTGCTTGTTCTTGCGATTGATGCCTTTTAAATTTACCTACACACCATTGGGACACCAAATGGTATACTCTTTCTTTTCCTATTTCTCCAATCCCGTAAGTTCTCCTCACATGTTTTGCAGCAGATGTGGGGAGCAAATGCCTTATCTTGGTCCCCTAGTTTGACTCCAAAATAAGCGTAATAAGTCTTCTTCACAAAATCCGTGATTTTCGCTTGACGGTCTGGAAGAACCACGTGTCCGCAGATGAAACAAAATTTGTTAGGATGGTTCTTACACTTCCGATCCATCGTACTGCACAACTAAACCTGAAAAGAGAAAGAATAACTAGTTATTTAAGGTAACCCATGACCAGCTGTGGCAAAAACAAAGCCCATATACGCTTGGATGATATCGCCATTTGGGAAAAATATGCTTTAATAAAATTCGAGTGTATCTTAGAAACCAGATCTAACTAAAGAAAATGAATGATATTTTTGAATTCAGCAGGCAAAAAGGATCCTAAATCAGTTGGAAAACCCTTGACCTTTGAAAATAAGTTTTGAAACGCAGGCCAGTGTAAGTGATCGTAGTTGGCTAAAATATTTAGAGCGACTTGAAGATAAGAATGTCAAGAGTGTATATTCATCCTCCATAACACTATATTTTAAGAACGGGATTTTCTGGAGGGGTTGAATAATAATCGGGTTTTTTTTTTTCTTAGTTCGGTTGTGACTTGGGTATATTTTACGTTTTGATCCAAATTATTTTTAAGAGTTGCTTTAAAGTTTGAAAAGGCAAAATGGTGGTCAGAAATAAATATGGGTATCGAATGTTTTGGATTTTTTTAAAACAAAAAGAATTGCAAATGGTGAAATTCAGAAAATTTATTAAAATCTAGACATGGCTGCTATTTTTGCGTATATTTGACAGTTTTATCGAAGTTATTTCTTAAATAGATTTTCAATTTTAATCTTTATCAGGAGGAAGTAGCTACTCGCCCCTAAAACCGAATAAAGCAAAATTAAATTGTTAGAGGAAATTTAAATGGAGAAAAAAAGAATCCTGAGGATTGTTTTTTTCAGCATTTAAAAAGACCCGCTATTTTTTTGGGGGGGAAGGAGGAGTTAAGCCTAGAAAATAATCATTCATTTTATAAATAAATAGACCAAAAGTAAATTATTCGGAGATATGTACTGGAACCTTTTTTAAAAATGTTTAGACCAATAGGCCGTTGCCAAAACTGGATAGGAATTTGGCCATAGACTGCTGATTGAATTTCGACCGAAGAGTTATATTTTCGTTCATTTAACCAAATATTTGTTCTCAGAACTTGGCCGGTTTATTTAAAAGTACGAGTAAAGAGATTATAACGATGCAGCCTTCGACTTATTGTACGAGTATACTTACTAACTTCAACTCCACTTGTTTCTAGATCTTCCTAACATTTATCTGTATTTATCATATACTGTTCTAGGAAGTTTTCGAGCGGCACACTCCGTTAGCATCCAAAGGCGACTTGACCGATCCAAAGGATCAATTGATTTACGAGAGTTACGTATTATGGTACCAACTGAATTTAGAAGTACTCTCAACTGTGCAGAATAGATCTTTCTGTACTCAAGGCCACTCTTATGAATGGCCACGATGCGTTCACGAAAATCATGACCGATTTGTTTGTTTTTCCCCATAGGAAGATATTGACACTGACGAAAGAAGCCTCGCATTTAGTTTAGATTATTCAAGATATTCTGGAACAAATGATGATTAGTTTTTAATGAGACATTTTGCAGATGTAACCTATTTATATGAATGTGTTGTAAACTTTTGCGTTGTCAAATTTCACTATTGTCTTTAATAAAGTCTTTATGTGTAGCATTTTGCATTTCTGAACATTCTCTTGTATTTATTACATAATGTTCCACGTGCTTCGTAAAGTAAACGTATGTAAATTTGAATTTCTAACTGTTTTAAACTTTTGCGGTTGGAAACATTGTTTCCGCACAACCTTTTTTAAAAGGTTTATTTATTATAGATTTCTATAGGGTGTAGGGTAGTTAATGTGTAGTGGCCTAGTCTTGAAAGTCCTCAGTGACCTAGGTAGACTAGGACAGAGGGGCATGTGCACAACTTCAGGAAAAGGGCGACCGACATCAACAAAAGCGTACGGTTTGTCTGGTGGGATGTGAAGGGAGCGATTTACTGGAAAATGTTTGAATGCAATCAGTCTATCGACGCTTAATTATACAGTCAACAAATAGAACAGGCTGCAGATTCAATTGACAGACCACACGTTGCAAATCCTACCCGTGGAAAACTCCTGGGGCTAGGGTGGGAAGTTGTCCCTCACCCACCGTATCAGACCTGGCACCAACAGACTACCATCTATTCATTGCACTCAGTGGCGGTCCTGGCCTAAAAGGCGTCCTGGGCAAGCCTCACCTTCAGCCCCCATCCCCACAGACATAGTTCGCCAACATACATTCATATCGACGTAAAATAAAAAACAGAAATAACTAGCCCAAAATAACTTTATTGGGCAAATTTTGGGAGCTTAAGAAAAAAAACAAAACAAAGACTGCTCCGCTCTCTCCTGACAATGTGCAAATGCGAAAATCGGTAGAAAGGACACACACACACACATATATATATATATATATATATATATATATATATATATATATATATATATATATATATATATATATATATATATATATATATATATATGAACAAGAAGAGTACAAATTAAATTGAATGGCCACAGTACAACTGCCATTTAAAACCTGACTTTTCTTTCCTTCCTTGAAGCAAAGTCATCAATTTAATCAGCATACGAAATCTAACCAGAAATTGTATGATTTAGACTGATGATGGCAAGACCAGCAAGACGCTCCTGTAACATAGATGAGCTCAGGTAAGATTTGATGAGCTTCATCTTTGAAAAGCTCCTCTCTGCTTCAACAACAGTGACTGGAAGAGTAAGACCAATTCTGAGAGCAGTCCACAAATTTTGATAAATTTCAGATTGCTCCTTTCATGGATAAATGTCAGCAATTGATCTTTTCTTATACATTTGTGGTTATTTCACAGATCCTGATGGAAGATTCGTTTGTAATATATTTATATACTTAACTATTTAATCAAACCTATAAAAATAACATTGAATATGTTAAAGTATTAAGTATAAGATTTTATTCCCAATAGTATACTAATCTACAAGCATTGGAGAACAAATAGACCTACTAAGAAATATTGCATTGTGCAGGTCTTTTAGGGGAAGGGTATGGCAGGGATGGGTTGGGATAGCTGTTATTAAATCACTTGATTTTTTTAATAAAAATAAATCTGATTTTTTTCGATTTTCTTTATTCTTTCAAAATAAATTCCAATTTTTAAAAAAAATCAGTTCTTTATTATAAGATTTTTAAACTATTATTAATGAAAAACTGAATTCCAAACTGAGCTGATTTTCTATTTTTGTCGTTCGGTGGTAAACATGGTCAGCTGACCAAAGCGTCGCGTGCCTTCACTTAATCTCATTCAAAACTTTCAATAATTCCGGAGTAACCATGGGAGGACCTTGGTATAGCCTACTATAGTAGAGAACAGCCCAGCCTAGCATAGCGTAGTATTGTCTAGCATAACATAGTCTAGTATAGCCTAAAAAAAGCCTAGCATGAACTTGCCTAGTATCGCATAGCATATCATAGCCAAGCATAGCATACTATAACCTACCCTGTTTTAGCCTAGTTTACCAAAGCCTAGCCAAACATAGGATAGCCTAGCCTAAAATAGAATAGCCTAGCTGTGCCGGTACTAACCTAGCCTAGCTTAGTATAAACTAGCTAGCATAGTATAGCCTACTTTACCCTACCTTAGCTTAGTATAGTATAGCCTACTTTACCCTACCTTAGCTTAGTATAGTATAGCCTAGCTTAGTAGACCTTAGTCTAACCTAGCATATTGTATTATAGCGTAGTGTATGTAGCCTAGCCTAGGCTAACCAAGTATTGCTTAGCATTGCATGCCAGAGCCTAGCCTAGCTTCTTATAGCTTACTCAATCTAGAATAGACTACTATAGCCTTGCCAATATATCCTTGCATACGATAGCCTAGCCTAGCATAACATACTATAGGCTGGCTTGGTATAGCCTATCCTAGCATGACCACACCTAACATAATATAGCCAACTGTATCATATTAGAGCCTAGCATATCCTAGACTAGTATAGCATACCATACCCTAGACCTTGCATAGCTTAGGCTATTGTAGCTTTGGTTAGCTAGCCTATCGTACCCTAAATAGTATTACCTAGCATACCCCTCCCTAGCCTATTTTACTTTAGCCTAGCATAGTATAACCTAGCCTAGAATTAACTATCCTAGACAAGTATAGCCTATACTATCCTATTATACACTAGTCAAGCATAGCTTAGTATTGTCTAGCCTAACATACTATATGATATCCTAGCATAACATTTTATAGCCTAAATTAGCATAGTATAATATCTTACTCTTGTACATTATATCTTAGCATAGCTTAGCATAGTATAGCATAGCAGAGTATAGCCTATTCTAGGCTTGCCTAGCGAGGTATAGCATATTATAGTCTCGTCTAGCAGAGTATCGGCTGAATATTTATGATGTTTTCGCTAAAACAATTCCTGGGCTAACCTTGGGAGGACTTTGGCAATTATATTATTCGAAAGAGAATTTAAATAACATAAGGTTTTCAAATTTCGTTATAATCAATATATATATATATATATATATATATATATATATATAGAGAGAGAGAGAGAGAGAGAGAGAGAGAGAGAGAGAGAGAGAGAGAGAGAGAGAGAGAGAGTTACAAGGAGTTACAAGGAAAAGAAGTACCTCAAAGTCCTTGCGGCCCATATCGAGGAGGCATTTTTTGCGGTTTCGATTCTCAGCACGTACTAATTACTTGCTATGAGATCATCAAGTTTTCAAATACAATTTGTCAAGTCTACTCTTGAACTTTTCGACACTGCTACTCTCAACAACCCTCCCTGGTAGTTTATTCCATGTGTCGCAAATGTCATATGTGAATGACTTACCCACTGGAATGGTATTGAATCTGGGCAGCTCCACCTTCCATCCGTGATTTCGAGTCATATTCCGGTGAGGGTAAAGAACTTGGTGGAGTCGACATTTTCAAATCCTTTCAAGATTTTAAGTCTCGAATAGACGACCGCGCAGTCTTCGAGTCTCTAACGAATAGAGATTGAGCTCTTGCAGTCTTTCTTGGTATGACTTGTTCCTTAGCGATGGGATCAGTTTCGTGGCCCTGGCTTGCACCTTTTCCAGACGATCGATGTCTTTTGGATAATGAGGAGACCAGAACTAAACAGCGTACTCTAGGTGAGGCCTCACCAGCGAGTTGTACAAAGGCAAAACAACCTCTTTTGTTCGAAAGCTGAATTGCATCTTGATTTCACCCAACAGGCGATGAGCCTTTTTCTCCACCTGTAAGCACTGCTTCGAGAATTTGAGATCGCTACTAATCAGCACACCTAAGTCCTTCTCGACATCAGTAGACTCAAGAGGCATACATTGTATCTCGTAGCCTGACCGGGGGCTCGCATACCCGATGTGCATCACCTTACCCTTGTCTAAGTTGAAAGGCATCTGCCACTTGTCAGCCCACTCGCCGATCATGCGTAGGTCACCCCTCAACATCTCGATGTTTTCGGGATTCGCTACGTTAGCTCCATCTTTGTGCCGCCGGCAAATTTCGCTAGACGACTCACCCACCAGTCCTTCATCTATATCGTTTATGTAGATGATGAATAATAGAGGGCCTAGCACGGAACCCTGAGGGACTCCGCTCGTTACTGACGACCACCGAGAGGTGTGGCCTCCGATGGAAACCCCCTGTCGCCTGTCCGACAACCAACTTTCTAACCATTTTGCGACCTTTCCTCTTATTCCCAGGGCACGTACTTTTGCCTTCAGTCGGCGGTGGGGGACTTTATCGAAAGCCTTTTGGAAATCCAAATAAAGTATGTCCACCGCTCGACTTCTGTCAAACTCACTCATTATCCCGTGGAAGAATTCAAGCAAGTTCGTGAGGCACAAGCGCTTTCTTCGGAAGCCATGCTGTGTCTCTCAACAGGTCGTAAGACTCTAAATGATTCATTATCCTGTCCCCTATGATGCCTTCCAGTATTTTGCTCACGATTGAAGTGAGACATTGGTCGGTAGTTTCCTGTGGTGCCACGGTCCCCCTTTTTGTGGATCGGGGTGACATTGGCCATAAGCCAGTCTGCAGGTACTTCGCCACTGTCGAGAGAGAGAGAGAGAAAGAGCAAATGCAAGTTCTGCATGTGATAACAACCACCACAGGGCTTTCGCCATATTCATTTTCTGCCTTTCAAAACAATTTTGAAGACAGAAAGAAAGGTGCAGAAACCTTGCATTGCAGACTATATAACAATATAGTACAGGAAAGAGAAATTGGACGCGAATGAGCAATGAGACAAGAAACAGGAGTTTTTTTGTTTGTTTCTTTTTAGAGGTAAGAGAAGCATCTGACCGGATATCAGCAAACCCGGGTTCGAGTCCCGGTCAGGAATCTCAAACTTTTTTCCCCTGACGTTATTTCTGTCTTCTTGGTAAAAGATTGGCTTCATTGTGCTGCCCTTTGCTCTCTTTGATTCTAGTCTTCTTCTCATGTCCCTTTCTCTTACCTCTAAAAAACGGTGTTTTCTTGTCTCATTGCTCATTCGCGTCCAATTTCTTTTTCTATTATATCTATCTATCTATCTATATATATATATATATATATATATATATATATATATATATATATATATATATATATATATATATATATATATATGATAGTGAAACCACTGTATAGGAGCCAAAAGTTTAATTTACGAGACTAGTTTCAGTATGTAGTTTATCATGCCCTCTTCACTTGTATACTGAGAATGTGATTGTTGCAAACGTCTATAATAGCGTACAGATCAGAAAAAAAGAAAAAAACACAAAGAAACAAAAAACGGGGGGAAAAAGGTCATTAATCAGGGGGTGTAAGTCTAAGATCCCATTCTAACCCTTATATCCATTTCTTGGCCACTCTATTCGTTATATATTTGTTAAATTTGTATTTCCCTTCAGATAAATTGAAATTATTAACTTTGTTGATGATGATGGATTCCGCAATTCTCCTCTCAATATAATTGTTTGATTTATAAATGATTTTTACATGGTTAAAATCAATTCTATTGTCGTGCGTGTGCATGTGAGTAAAGAGACTTGACGAATTCGTACACCTTCTGATATCAGATAAATGTTCTTTCATCCTCTTATTCAAGTGGCCTGACTCTCCGATGTATATTAATTTGCAATTATAGCATAGGATACTGTAAACTCCAGCATCGACATTGATCTGGTGCAGTCTAGTCGAGGATTTTCGAATGGTATTGGAATATTTAAATATAATATTTGTGTTATTTCTGTTCGCATATGATTTTAGAGGAGCCAAGGCTGGATCATATGGGAAACTAATATATTTTTTTTAAATCATCCCTTCGTGGTGTGGAGGTGGCATAGAAGTTTTTTCGTGCTTTCGAATGGCATCTACTTATGAGGTGAATTGGATATTTTAATTCAATGAAATTGTAGATAAGGTGGTTAATTTCATCCTGAAAATTTGAGATATAGAGACGGAGAAAATAGTTAAAACTAATTTTAACCGTTAAAATTAGTTTTAACGGTTTTCTCCGTCTCTATATCTCAAATTTTCCTTCTTAAGTTTTCAATGGTTACCTTCCATTGTGTTGTGATGCCAATTTTCATTTCTTTGAGACTATAAATGCATCTATTATATCACGTGTCATGTGATTTCAGTTTTATATATATATATATATATATATATATATATATATATATATATATATATATATATATATATTATGGTAGTTGAAGTGAAGTGTCTTTCGGTATATTGCTGACTAACAAAATGACCAAATGAATATTGTTTTTCCTGTCCATCTGGGAGTCAAATTGGAATAAGGAATCCTTTCTAGATATCATTCCGGTCAAGTTGACAAGATACAAAGAGGCAAAGCAATTGTGCGGTCAGTCTTTCCCCTTGGCATACATGTATATTTTGACTTTCGATATTGTTCAGATTGGTTATTTCCTGGGGAGAAATGCAATTCTGCATTTTGTTCGCTTTCATTTCAGGAATCCAAAAGTCCCAAAGTAGATTTTGGAGTGAATGGGGCTTATTGGACTCTTGACGGCATTTCTTTGATGTTGTATGCAAATATTCGAGACAATTGTATTCGGGGTTGCAGGCGTTATTTTAATCCTTTGTTTTTTTTTCGTTTCGTGTGTTCACCTCCCCCCCGTAAAAGGATATCCTTTCATTATCAAATGAAAGCAGATGGGGAGAGTTGGGTGAACTCACGCTATCCCCACAGCCTTATGTGGTGACATCTTTCGCCCACTCAGACTCTTTCCCTTTCCAAACATTCACACTTCCCATATTATTACCATTTTCTTCGAGACTTTTCCTTTGCTTCTTTTGGATTTTCACAAAATTACTTCTTTGCCGGACGAGTGCAGGTGCAGGAGACTTGCGTAACTATATTGGTCCCCATCACCCAAAGTTTTCTCTTCTGGTTCTTCGGTAAATTTCTATTCACATCATATTCACCTGAACAACCTTCGACACTTTAAAATACCTTCTTGACTTCCGAGATCCCGTAGAATGACCTCAATGGCTGAAGGGGGAGCGCAGAGCTTCCGCCGTCGACGAGAGATGCCATTGGAGCCGTGGTCGGGTTCAAGTAACGCTGGGACCACAATGTCTGACGATAACGAACCCAGCCTCCTTTCGGTTGTGGTCTTTGGTGTGATCAACCCAACGAGGTTGGAGAAGTGCAGGGAACCGAACGAGACCGCACTTCAGGTTATTATTGCTGAGCGCGTGGGGTTTATGGAAACGGGTCGATAGAAATCATTAGCGTACGAACCCGAGAGACCCATAAGAGGTGCATACTTTCTCCTGCGGCTCTCGACTATTCAGGAAGGCTTACTACTGGGAGAAGTGCACCTCTTACTTGAACTTAAAGTCGAGGAATCGTGCTAAAATTCTGGATTCTTCTCAGACCATTTTAGGCAGTGAGGTTTTGCTCGACAGGGATGGGAGGTCGGGCACAGAATTACCGCCTTCCATCAGGCTGAACTATAGTGCCCGAACTTGTTGCGTATAAAAAAATCGGTTGTGAGCTCTCACATATTGATGGGCATATAACTTAGAGCTCCCGGGGGCACCCGCAGCCCAGTTAATGTGGAGCGATGCCAGGTGAGGGGGGGGGGGGTAACAGTCTAGGGCAGGGGGTAACCTTTTTGTGCATAAAGGCCATCTTACAATTCATCATCACTCCTAAAAGCCGCCTAGAAATTTTTTTTTTATTTTATCCCTTAAGTAATTTATTAGTAATCTAATAAAAAGACAATTTTATAGAAATCGAAAGCATAATAATTTCAAATATTTATATTTAAGTAAGTACTTTTTATACAAGTAATATGTAAATGAAAAATATTGAAAACGTAGAATTTTCAAATATTTTATTTATGTAAGAAGTTTTCAAAATAATAAGTAAATGAATAATATCGAAATCATGACATTTTCAAATTATTTTAATTAAGAAAGAAGGTTCTTTGTATTCAAGGAACAAGTAAAGGAACAATAATCTTATAAAAAGATAGCATATAAACATCGAGAATATAACATTTTCAAATATTCAATATAGAGTAGGCAAGCATGTACATTTTTTTATACAATTAATGACTTCTTTGAGTTTGCTTCTTTTGAGAAAGCATTTTGATATCAGGCTTTGACATAGTGGTTCTTAGTCTCAATAGGTCCTCCAAATGCTCGTCTGTCAACTGTGTTATCAGTGAATTCTTGATTTACGCCAAGTATGAAAATGTGGATTCACAACAGTATGTTGAAGAAAAACAGGAAATCAGTCGTCGTGCAATTTCACGAAGACGAGGATATTCTATCGCGTTTTTCCAAATTTCGACGGGATTTTCTCTCTTGTCAAACAGAGACTTCAGGATATTATCCTCAGACATTTCAATAAGCTCCATTTGTAACTCTTCAGGAGCCTCTGATACATCAACTAAATAAGGTTGAAAAGCAGGTTTCAGAGTGATGTTATGCTTTTCAAAATCATTGAATCTTTTAATGTATTCTTCTATCAATGTGTCTAAAATGGACTCATATTCTTCAAAATATCCATAGATATCTTAATTTTCTCTCATTACCTTCGTAAGCTGGGGAAAGTTTTCTTCTGAAAGTTTTGATTGAGCCAAAAGGGATTTGAAATACAACAGTTTCTTTCTAAATGCCTTAATTTTTTTGCCACATATCATAAATACATTTATTTCTGCCTTGCAATGAAATGTTTAACTCATTTTGTTTTGACATCACATCACATAAAATGGCAACATCTCTGTAAAAATTTGGATCTGATAAATCACAATACTTGTTGTTTTCTTTGAAAAAGTCAATAATTTGCCTTCGTAAAGACAAATTTTGACCAATACTTTCCCTTGCGACAACCAGCATACTTTAGAGTGATATCGCAAATCTACACTAATTACTTCTTCATCCATCATCAGCATGTTTCGAAATTGACGATGCTTTGAGGCATTCACTCGAATATAATGTCATTTAAAGTTACAGATTTTGCACAGAGATTTTGTTGATGTAAAATACAATGAAAAGAAATCGGTACATTTGGTTCTTGTGTTTTTCTCTTAAAATGTCCAATAAATCCTTCATTTTTAGCCATCATAGCTGGGGCAGCATCAGTGCAACACTTACCAAATTAGTAAAAATTAGTCCTATTTTATGACATTGTTCTTTGAAGTTGTTAAAAATATCTATCCAAGCAAATATGCAACTTTATAGCTTGTTTTTGTTGTATTATTCCCTTGATGTAACACAGACTGGAAAAATTGTCTTTGCTTCTGTTTTCCATCTTTCAGTTTCTGCAGTGCTATCTTTCGAGGCTCACCCTCTAATTTGGCATATTTATTGTACTTATGAATAGCATAGTGTTGTTGTGCATTGAATTTTTTAACTGTTACAATTGCAGTATTCACTAAAAAAATATTGCAGTTCCCATTCTTCATTAAAGATCCTGTTTTCTTCTTTCAAAGTCCGTTTTAACTTTTTTGACATAATTATGGGCCAAAAAGAAATGTATTTATTCTGAAAAGCCATAAAAAAGGTTAATAATGAATTAGTAAGGCCAGCCGCACACTGACCCAGACAAAACAGTCTTAGACAAGACATCGATAAACCTGCATCCATAACCATGTTATAATAATAATAATTATTATTATTATAACAACAAAAATATAGATTGGTTATATTTTTTTCTGTGATTAATATTATTATTTATCATTACCTAAGTGTTGCAGAAACTAACAAAACAAGTCGGTATGAAGTAAGCCACGACAACACAATTACTGAGTAGAGTACGTAGTTATTCGGAGTAGCACAGACCACAGTGAGGAGGCGGACGAGACAGGAACTCTTCCTGTATCATACGTGAAATTACTCACTCCCACTAGGCTAGTGTAGCTTACACGGAAACATTGCCTTTATAGAGCAGTTTCTTAAAGTTTAGATTCACTGAATTTAAGAAAGATGCTTCTAATCTCTGGGAGCGACATCACTAAACACACAACTTTCCTTTTGTCTGTGTGTGTGTGTGCATAATGATTTTAGACAAAATGTACAATGTCAAAAAAGAAATATATATCAAAAGGCCATAGAAGGCTGCACCTGATGGTCCAGAAGGCCGCAGGTTCCCCATCCCTGGTCTAGGGGCTACGCATTTTTGTCTTGCCCTTTCCTTGACATCTGGAACTTCGTGATTCCCAGCGGAGAAAGATCCTCTAAGAGGTCCTTTACCATGATGTCCCTAAGACCATTGGCAAAAAATGTTGCTCCGTCAGCAGTTAAGGCATGTGCTTGGTCACGGTGACCAAAACCAGCCATCGCGACCTAATGGGTAAGGACCCCCTCTGACACTAGGACATTTAACCTCTCTATTAAGGTTTTTGAATGAAGTGCCTATCTCAAGGTTTGAGGTCAAGAAAGGTCGACGAGGACCTTACAAATATAGGCAGAGGAAGTTTTGAATAAAAAGAAAACAGTTTTTAGGGGATATTTATTCCTCCTCGCTTAAGTGTAACGTCAAGGGAAACGAGCCAATCCGGTGAGCGGAATTTTTAAAACAACTTTAATGTTCGATTCCAGCTCGTAGCCTGGGAGTTGAGGGCCGACAGGGGGCCACAGGGCATTGGCCATGAGGTGTCCCGTCTGCAAAGAGGCAATCCGGGCAAAACGAGAAAAGTCAAAAAAAAGAAAAGGAGCAGAAAAGCGATAATCGATAATTTCACCCCGTAAGAGGCGCGGCGATTTGCCATCCTGGCCGCCGTGCTGACGGGACTCAGCACCCCGTCCGGCCCCAGCTTAGCCTCTCTTCCTTCCTTCAAAACACTTGTTTCCTCTCTTTTCACACAACCTCTCCCACAACTTTCTCTGGTCAGCCTCTAATTTCACAGGGTAGATGCTGACCTTCTTCTCAAGCCTTCCGTCCCGGATCGGGGCTGAGGGGGGAGGGGACAATGTTCCCTAACCCCTGAACTCCGGTTCGGGATGTTTTTTTTTTAACAACCTGCTTCATCCCCACCCATACCTTCCTCACATCTCTTTTCCTCTCCTCTTCACATTCTATCCATTTTTACGCCGTGTCTAAGGTGGAGCTGCCATGCCGATGGACTGCCAGGCCACCAGGCGGGAGGGGTGGTCCTAAATGGTGGCGCCTGGCTCTGCCAGGCCTGTAAGCACCTCTTGCAATGCGGGCAACTGCAAGAGGTAAAGAGCTATTGCGTCCCGTATAAAAAAAGAGGGTCACCATGCCCATGTATGAAAACCCCCCCAAAAAACCCAACCCCCAACTTCCCCTGAAACAGCGACGGAGCCGCCCTCGGGCAGCTCCAGCAAAAAAATGGAGGTATCGCCCCCCTGTGCTTGCGCAGGGGACCCTCCATATCTTTTCAACCGGATAGGAGGCTTACTCCTCTCCTACGCCTACGAGTGAAGGGAAACTCCCCCTCACCCCCTTCTCTAGAGGTGCTTTCGGGCACCTCCCTCTTACCAGCGGCAGTCCCCTCTGTTCTTTTCAAGGGGACTGCCAAGAAAGCCAGCAGGCAGCCCTTAGCTAGCCACTCCACATCGAAGCGGCTCGGTAGGGCAAACCCCCTTAGGGGAAAGAGAGAAGCCAGGCCCCTTCGGTCGCTTCCCTCAAAAGACCTGCTGGCAAGAATATTGAACCTTGCCGGGGTCAAGGCCCATGCCTCCCCACACAATACTAGTGACGATACTGCCAACGGGACCTGCGAAGTCTTGGGGGGGGTGGCCAACTGGAGCCCCCCCCCCTGAAATAGACATAGTCCTTGAGGAAACCCAGCCTCAGACGGTAGGGCCTTCCATGGGGGGGAATCCGGGCTCGGCTAAAGCACCGAACCAGAATCCGCCCTTATGCAGGGTCATCCTCAAACGGCTGTGGTTTCCGAAGCAGTTCAAGGAGGGGAGGGATCTCCTCCGACCGGTGCCCCCATGACTACCAGGACCTTCTCCATTTCGGAGAATGACCTGGCTGAGGCCGGTCCATCTGGCCTAGGGGCTCCTTCCGGCGGAGGTGAGAAGCGGGTTCATTCCCCGCCCTCCTCTCCAAAAAAGAAAAAAAAAGACTAAAAAGACAAAAATGACTCGGGGCTCCTCTCCATCCGCGGGGGCTACGGGGATGGATGGGTCTGCTGCCACTTTGGCAAGCGACCAAGCCAAGATCGGCACATCCGGCCCCTCTGCCCCCCCCCGGTTGTGGAGCCCCTGACTAAGAGCAAAAGTGCACAGGGCGGAGCCTCAATGACATCGGGGCCCTTGATTCAGAGGTTACCTGGCGTTTTCGAGTCCGCTGGCTTCAAACGCTTCCTCGTTATTCGCTCCACTGATGGCACCATGTTGTCCAAGGGCAACATGATCCATCATAGGAGAGGATTAGCTAGTGCAATTGGTAGAGAGCCGAAGGTGACCCGTTTCTCGGACGGGAGCCTTCTGGCGAATGCGGTGAATTCCGCCGAGGCGGCCAAGATAAGTGCTTTTCGGACACTTCATGGCACCCCGGTGATTGTGACGCCGCACTCTACCATGAACTTTGTGAAAGGAGTAGTTTATGCGAGAGAACTCGTTGATTACTCCATTGAGGACATCACCCTAGAGCTGGCCGCCATGGGGCGGTCAAGGTCGAACGTGTGATGAGAAAACAGGGAGGGGCCTCGAGACCCACCCCTACACTCTTCGTCACGTTCGACTGTGATAAGCTCCCTGAGTTGGTGCGTGCCGGTTGGTACCGCTACCGCGTAAAGGCATTCATGCCACTGCCGCGGCGGTGCTATTACTGTCACCGCTTCGGCCATACGAATCGCTCATGCAGACGTGCAAAGTCGGGGTCTCCTGAAGTCTGTGTAAAT
The DNA here is from genome assembly GCA_963969495.1 of Ceratothoa steindachneri. Taxonomy (NCBI): domain Eukaryota; kingdom Metazoa; phylum Arthropoda; class Malacostraca; order Isopoda; family Cymothoidae; genus Ceratothoa; species Ceratothoa steindachneri. Next base: position 62,432,548 of record OZ018332.1, on the reverse strand, counting down.
TGCTCCAAGGTCGCACACGATAAGTCCAAATTGTGTGTGGCCAAGTGTGTCAATTGCTGAGAGCCGCACCCTGCTTCTTCGAAGCAATGTGGTGCATATCTCCTTGAGAAAGAAATCCTGGCCGTTCCGGCCCAGGGTCGACTCTCATTCCGCGAGGCTAAGGACTTGGTCCTGGCGCGCCCGGCTCTGCCTGGGACGTCATATTTCTCAATAGTTAGAAAGGCACCCTCTGTTCTGTGCCCATCCAGGCCAACGAGCACGGTTGTTTCCGCGCCCATTCGGAGCCCTTCTGCAGGCTCTACTCCACCCGGGTGCTCCCCTGGTAAAGCTGGCGGCAAAAAGGGTTCATACCCAGCCCCGGCTAAAACCAGGGCTCCCCCCGCTTTCCCCAGCGTGACCGTTTTCCGTAAGGCGAAACGGCCACGCGCCTCCACCGAGTCGTTAAACTCACAGGAGGCAACATCCCTGTAGATGGTCGCTAGGCCATCTTTGGGGGTTCCTAAAGCTGTCCCCCGAAAGGAGGACAGCAACAAAGGAGCTTGGGCTCCTTCGCCCACGCCCAAAGGTAGAGCGAGTGGCTCGGAGACGGTGGTTCCTCGAAAAGAGGGCCCTTCGCCTCCGAAGCCGCAACGCCCGCCTAAGGTTTCGAGGCGGAGGGAGGAAAAGACTCGCATGGCGAGCCCAACCTCCCCCAATAAGTCCTCGAAGGCGACAGCGCCTTCAGCGCTTTGTACGGCCAACAGCGCCTGGGGTTCTGCCCCCGGGAAGCGTACGGCCATTCCCGTGAGGGTTTTCTGTTCCTGGAGGGCCCCCGCGTCTCCTCCGAGCTAGGCCTGGAGGGCATATTCCTTCAATGGAATTGCCGTGGACTCCGAGCGAACTGGGAGGAGCTGCGGAGGCTCGTCTCGTCCCGTTCCCCGTTAGCTATCTTTTTGCCGGACACCATGCTAGGCGCGTGCCCCCTGCCTGCTCTCCCGGGGTATAAGGGTCTTGCGACCCCACCACCGTGGGATGGCCGGGCTGGGGGATGCGCGGTTTACACCCGGCGTGATGTCTCCGTTATTCCTTTCTCTTTAGATACCTCCTTTCAGGCAGTGGCTGTGCAGCTGCACCTGGACAGGAGATATACTATCATTTCTGCGTACATTCCACGTCAGCTGACTTCGACGCGGGGGACTTCCGCCGCGTCGTGGCATGGTTGCCGAGGCCCTATCTCTTGCTTGGAGATCTAAACGGCAGGTATCCTCTCTGGGAAGATTACTCCATAAATCCCAGGGGACAAGTCCTTGCCGATTTGATCGAAGAGCTTGAGATGGGTGTCCTTAACGTGGATGAGTTTACGCATCACTGTCCGAGAACCGCTTCATTTTCTTGCCTTGACCTATCTCTGTGCTCTTCGGATGCACAGTCTGATTTTGATTGGGGGGGGGGGGGTCGATGACCTCCATGGTAGTGATCACTTTCCCATTCAAATATCATTTTCAGGGCAACTGCTGCCTGAGAGACCACCTCGGTGGTGCTTGGTGCGGGCGCAGTGGCCTGCATTTCAGGAAATGACTGAATTCTCTATCTTAGTCGAGGAGTTTAGGTAGGTAGATGAGGCCGTTGAGTTATTCTCCGGCAACCTCATCGCCGTGGGCCTGACTACTATTCCTAGGACGTCTGGCCGTTTTGCACGCCGACCACTCCCATGGTGGTCGGCCGAGTGTGAGACGGCCCTCAAACAGAAGCGTTATGCTTACATGCGCTATAAGCGCCGCCCGAACGATTTCACTGTCGCTGAATTTCGTTAGGCTAGGGCTAGGTTCCGATATATTTCGAAGCACGCCCGCCGCTCTTCTTGGTGGGCATACGTGTCTTCACCTAACGGGAAGACCCCTTTAGCAGAGGTGTGGAAGCGAGTCAAATGGATTCGGGGCAAGTTCTCGCAGGACCCCCCTCCCTCACTCCAGGAGAATTGGACCGCAATCTCGGACCCCGCGTCCGTGGCGGAATCCTTAGCGACCGCTTTTTCCGCATTCTCTAGCCGTGATGCCGCTCCCCCAGCATTCAATGCACGTCATGATGTCGTGGAAGGCCGCCGGCTAGACTTTACCTCCAGAGGCGGAGAAACCTTCAACGACAAGTTTACTATGATTGAGTTGCGTTCCGCTCTCGCTTCTTGCGCGGACACTGCCCATGGTCCGGACGATGTCCCGTACGCCATGCTTCGACACCTGGGTGAGCAAGGCATGGCCTTTCTCTTAGATTTGTTCAACAGGATCTGGGTGGAAGGTCTTCTCCCAGACTCCTGGCGAATCGCTACTGAGCTCGCCTTTCGCAAGCCGTGGAGAGATCACTCGCCTCCGACCGGTTTCCGCCCAATCTCTCTAACCTCTTGAGTGGGCAAGTTGATGGAGAAATTGGTAAATGTTAGATTAGCCTATTTTCTTGGACAGCGGAGGCCATCTGTCTTCCGCACAGTGTGGCTTCCGCAAGTTCCACTCCACGTCGGATGCTCTGCTCCGACTGGAAAATGCCGTCTGCCAGGCTTTCCTTCGTAGACAGCACTACGCCACGGTGTTTTCGATCTGGAGAAGGCCTGTGATACCGCATGGCGATACGGTATCATGGTGACTCTCCACACGATGGGGGCGAGGGGACGCCTCCCAATGTTTATATCTGAATTTTTGCGAGATCGTCGATTCCGCGTACGGGGGGGGGGAGCCCTCTCCGGCCCAAAGGAGCAGGAAGAGGGTGTCCCACAGGGAAGTGTCCTCAGTGTCACACTCTTTGCCCTGAGCATCAACGGCATCACCTCGGTGCTTCCGGAAGATGTTCTCGCTACGCTCTACGTGGACGACCTTTTGATCTCTTTTGGCGCGGCCCAGATGCCAACTCTGGAGCGTCGACTCTAACAGGCATTGAACCGCGTCTCTTGCTATGCCGAATCGAAGAGGTTTCAGTTTTCTTTGGCCAAGACTAAGCTGGTGCACTTCTGCCGCCATCCACGGCTTCACCCCGACCCAGATTTGTTTCTTAATGGGGTGCGCCTGGATGTGGTTGAGTCGCACCGTTTCCTTGGTCTTGTATTCGACCGACGCCTCACCTGGGAGGCTCATATTCGCAGCCTTAGGGTCTCTTGTACCCGCGCCATGGACATTCTCCGTTCCGTGACGTTCAGTGCTTGGGGCGCTGATAGGGCTACCGCCTTACTTTTTTATCGATCCTTTGTTCGCTCGAAGCTCGACTACTGTTGCGAGTTTTATGCATCCGCAGCCGAGCGTTTATTGCGGAAGGTGGATTCGATCCACCACACCGGCCTTCGCCTTGCGACCGGTGCCTTCCGCACTTCCCCCATTGAGAGCCTGTTGGTCGATGCTGGGGAGATGCCACTCGCTCTGCGCCGCGTGCAGTGCATCACTCGCCTGTACGCGCGAGCCCGGCGCCTCCCTCAGTCGCCAACAGCTCTCACTGCATCCGCAGCTGATCTCGATGGTGCCTATGCCGCCGAGAGACGCCAGTCATACCCTAAGCCCTTTGGGTTTAGGGCCAGGAAACTCCTTCGAGAAGTAGATATAGCTCTCGGGCCGGTGGCGCCCCTGGTTCTGCCCAGGACGCCACCCTGGAGGGTACCACATTTGGCTATTTGTCGCCACGTCTCTGCTCCCAAAGCTTGTACTGCGCCGGGAGTATTGCGTTCGACCTTTTTGGAGCACACATCGTGTCACGCTGGAACCGTGCCAGTGTATACGGATGGATCCAAGTCCGAAGAGGGGGTCGGCTTCCACTCTGTATCCCCTCTGTTTGAAGTCAGCTTGGCTCTTCCAGGCGCTGCGTCTTTCTTCACGGCCCAGCTGGTGGCAATACACCACTTGGTACGGGAGATTACGCGACGTGCCCGGTTCGGAGACCGGATTGTGATCTATAGCGACTCACAAAGCGCCCTGAGTGCTCTCGGGGCATTGGAATCTCCGCATCCCCATGTTCGCGAAATCCGTTACGCCACCGTTTTGGCGAGCCGGACAGATGTCGAGATTATATTCTGCTGGGTTCCTGGACATGTACGAATTGTGGGGAATGAGCGAGCCGATGAGGGCACCAATGAGTCCGCGAGGACTCTGCGACCGGACCAGCGTTTCGCTCTTCCTCACACCGACTACATGGCAGGAATACGGGCAGCTCTTCGGACTGCTTGGCAAAGAAGATGGGAGACGGTCGAAGGGAACTTAAAGTTGCGTGCCATTGCGTCGCGACTGTTCACATGGACCTATCCCCCAATTCCGTGACGGCTTCAGGTCGGTTTCTGTCGTCTCTGAATCGGACATACTCGTGTGACGCATCGCTATTTGATGGAGCGTTCGCCTGCGCCCTATTGCAACGACTGCGTCGTCCCCCAGACTGTTCGGCACATTCTTGTCGAATGTCCCAGTCTGGGTGATCTTCGCGCACGATACCTGTCCCGGTACCGGGATGGGCGGGGTCGCTACCGCCTGTCCCTTGTACTTTTTTGGGGGAGGCCGGGCTTCTCCCCTTTATTTAAGGTTCTTTTTTTTTGTTATTGTTTTGTTTGTAGGTTGCACTCTCCTGCACCGGGGTGAGCGGGACCTCACCCGGCTGCCGGAGATTGCTTCCTGATTGTTAAGTTTTCATATTTTTATTTTAAAGTAGCCTAGTTCTAGGCTGTCGTGTTTTTCGGCGACCTATACCCAAGTGGGCAGTTGCAGATGGGCTCTATAGAATTAAAAAAAAAAAAAATCGATAATTTCAGTTTTTGGTTCCAGTTTAGCACAGGGTCGAGCTGCGCGTGCCTTGGAGGCAGAAATAGGTAGGTCCGAGCTGGGAGGAGGATCCTCAAGACCTATGAGGAGATGAAGGAGATCCTAACCAGGTAAGAAACTAAGAAACATTATTCAATATTCTTGCTATTGTATTATAAAATAACGCTATATATAGTCAATAATAAATATTGTATTATAATTTTAGATTTATCGGTTATCACCTTAACGCCGATAAATTTATCGCTAGTTATCGGTTATCTCCAAAAAGGTTATCGTTATTAATTTATCGGTAATTGTGATACGTTTTTTTCGTTATCGCACCTACCTATGTTGCTATCTACAGATCTTCACGCCGTCCGCAACACACATAAAGCTTAACTAACGTTTCGACGTAAACTAAGCTACGAATCTCGGCTGCTTAAGGTTCCTACACGCTTCAGATTTTAAGTTATGTTTTTTCTCCCTAGGTGACTAATATTTTGTCCGCTGAGCTTATATATATATATATATATATATATATATATATATATATATATATATATATATATATATATATATATATATTTATTCAATATTCTTGCTATTGTATTATAAAATAACGCTATATATAGTCAATAATAAATATTGTATTATAATTTTAGATTTATCGATTTATCGGTTATCACCTTAACGCCGATAAATTTATCGCCAGTTATCGGTTATCTCCAAAAAGGTTATCCCCTCTTTTTCCCCCAATCCCCTACTTGTGGCTAATCGGGGGGGGGGGGTAGACCTAAAAATGTTGAAGGGCTGACATTTTACTATTTTGTTTATTTGCTTTCTTATTACAGGATTAAAAGAAAATTGACCCTCAGATAGATTTAATTTAGGAACTGACGATATCAAGCTCGATTCTACGATTCTTCTCTTAACATAGTTAGCCGATTTAAATACCATTTTACTTCCATTGAAATCGATTTTATGATTCTTGTCTCTAACATGGCAAAATATTCCACTACTTTCGCTGCCCACTCTAATATCTCTTTTGTGTTCGTACAATCTCTTGTCTAGATTTCTCCCCGTTTCCCCTATATAAACTTTATGGCAATCGTTGCATGGTATTGCATATACTCCTATGTTATGATCTTCTTTGGGTTTCCTGGCCATCATCAATTGGTTTAAGGAATCATTATATTTAAAGTCTAGATTAATACCCGCTTTTTCAAATGTGTCCTTTAAACTATTTAATTTATTATTAAATCGCAATGTTATACATTTGTTGAAGTCGTTAGTGCGGGAAGGCTTATTACCATAGAATGTTTTCCTAGCAGCAAAATGGGCAGACGATATGAACCAATCGGGGTAATACAAATTAGAAAAAATGGTCCTGATAATGACAATTTCTTCATCTAAATAGGAAGGATGACATATTTTGTATGCTCTAAGGAAAAGGTTAGAAATTACCGATTTTTTAACAGTATTATCGTGAAACGAAAAATAATGTATATAGGCATTCGAGTGGGTTGGTTTCCTATACACGTCAAGTTTTAATTCATGGTGATCTTTATTAATGAGGACATCTAAAAAGGGTAATCTATTATCATATTCCCATTTATATTTAAATTTGATGGAGACATGCAAATTATTCAAATTATTAAAAAAGGTATCAAAATCATGGCCATTAGGCCATACAGAAAATACATCGTCAATGTACCTTAACCATATAAAGTTAGGGGGAGAAATCGTGGGAAGGAGTTCAGTCTCAAAATATTCCATGAAGAGACATGCCAATATCGGAGATAAACTATTTCCCATGCTAAGGCCAAATATTTGTCTATAAAACTCATTATTTACTCGAAACACATTGTCAGAGAGACATAATTCAACTAATTCGATGAATTTACTCGTAGAAATGGGAAGATCCAAATTAAGTCTAGGCATGATTTCCCGAGTATATGATCTCTGCACTTGATGTGATAAGTGTGTTTGAGTAAGAGTAATCCGTTATTAATTCTTTTATGAGGGGTAAATTTGTTTTGGTAGACGATAAGCATGCTGGCGGAAGTTAAGATAAAAGGGAAATTATAGAAATGGGAATTTTAGGTTGGAAATTAAAGCAGAAAGGATTTAGGCGCGAATTTTATTGACAACGGGCGGCAGAGGGGCTTTTACGAGTGTTTAGATTGTAAAATAATAATTCTGCATTTGCACTATTCATTTAAATTGCCTGGATTTAAAACTCTATATCTGCTATTAATAGCACACCTACATGTATGTGTGCGAGTTGGAAGGTAACGACACAGAAATTTAACAACTTCGAAGATGAAGTCCTGCCTCATCTGCATTATTCTCCATCCCTCGCTCCTACAGAGTTTTATAACTGGTATCCAATTACCTCGAAACCTTCCTAAAGAATAAACCGTTTCAAACCCAAAAGCTGGTGCAGAAGAAGCTTCTAAGATCTTGCTTGACTCTAGGCGTGAAAACTTCTACAGTAAAGGCATAAATGGCATTGTAATACGTGGACAAAAGTGCATTCACTCACATCGAACCTGCCTTGATTAAAAATAAATTTAGTATTTATCTGTTTGTTTATTTTAAACCTAAAAAACGCCATTACTTTCAGGAAAACCTAATAATTATAGCTTTTACGCGTTTTTCTTTTAGGGATATTTGTATATGTCTGATTTGGGCCAATGTGTCAAAAGGGTTAAATCCTATTTGATTCTCGTTAGACCCCCTGTAATTTTGAACCCTAGGGAACTTCGATAAATTCTTGAATCCTTTAGGCTTCCCCCCCCCCCTCCTCCTTTCCCCGAGCTCGTGAGACTCCATAAATGCAAAGAATTAGTACGAAGATTTTCCCCAAAATAGATTGAAAACCTCTTGACTCGGATCCTTGAAAATTAAATTTGTTTTAATCATTTGTTGTAATTGAAAATATTTTAAATCCCGCGGAATTTTCGAATTTCTACTAAATTTTGAAATGAGGATTCTTTATTTTATGACAAACGATAGAAATTTAAATGTTTGAAATAAAAAAAAATGAAGGATTTAAAATTATTCAATAATTTTTATTTTTTTATAGAAAAGTGTCATTCATTTTTCATTATGTCCATATATATATATAGTGTCGGCAAAAAATTTAGGACCACTCCATTTAATTGGTCCTAAATTTTTTGCCAATGATTTTTGTCTGCTGAATCACGATAGTGCCAGTTTAAAAGTTATCGTCCAGTTCCATTGGGGTATGAGTTATATGATGCCAGTTTGAAATTTTAGGTCACTCGTCTCTCTTTGATAGGAGAGTTGTCTTTGTCGAGAAGCATTGTTCAAGGTTTTTTAAAAATGGGTAAAAGTAAGTCATTAACAGGTGAAATTAGGCAGAAGATTGTATTAATGCAAAAATCTGGTCGATCAAGAAACTTTATTGCTCAAGAACTTCACAAATCAAAAACTGCTGTGAACAATGCCATCAAAAAGTATCGGGATCAGGGTACTTTTGAAGATCTTCAAAGAAAAGGACGACCGAAGGAAACATCTTTCAGGGACGATTCATGCATAAGAAGATTCTGCATTGAAAATCCAATTGCTTCTTCAGGATATATCAAAACAGAATTGGGTTTGGAGGTTTCTGAAAGAACCGTAAAGCACAGACTCCAAAAAGACCTTAAATTCAAAACTAAAAGACCTGTTTCAAAGCCTCTGATAAACAAAGCCCAACGACAGAAACGTCTTGATTTTTGCAAGAGACACAAAAACTGGACCAAAGAAATGTGGTCCCGTGTAATGTTTAGTGATGAATCCACAATGAGGCAATTCAACGATGTGACAAATTTTGTTAGAGTGCAAAAAGGAGCAAGCCCATATGATCCAAAGTACACTCGAAAGACAGTGAAGCATTCACCATCAATTATGGTGTGGGGATGTTTTTACTTAAAATGGCCTGGTGGATTGCACTTCCTTCAAAAAGGAAAAACGATGAATTCTGATATGTATTCATCGATTCTTAAGGAAAAACTCACGTCTTCATGGGAATTCATAAATGTTCCATCTTTCAAGCATCATGTCACACATGGGAAAAATCTGTAGGATAGATTAAAAATCATTTTCATCTATTAGAATGGCCTGGAAACTCCAGACCTAAATCCAATCGAAAATTTGTGGCAAATTATAAAACAAAAACTTGCCCAGAAGAACTTGTCATCTTCAATGGAATCCCAAGAAACAATCAAGAAAGTTTGGATCCATGAAATTTCATCTCAAATGTGCAAGAATTTAGTATACAGCATTGCCGAAGTTATAAAAAACAAAGGATACCCAATTAAATATTGAACAATTGTTATTTTTATTCAAATAAAGTGAAATGCTTTTTTTTTTCTTGGTCCTAAATATTTTGCCGACACTATATATATATATATATATATATATATATATATATATATATATATATATATATATATATATATATATTATTTCATGAGCAGGAAAGAATGATGAGATGAATCCAGCAAACCACAAGAAACAGAAAAGACAGGATAATCTTTTCTTCGGATAAAGCTATTTCCTAATTCGAAAAATTCCGTACATGGGTGGGATTCGAACCAAGCACACTGAGGCAGCGAGCAACCGCTTTGATCTCAATTAAACCGCCCCTTAGACCACTCGGTTACGCGGAAGATCAAAAATCTTCCATATAAACAAGCTGTTAAGGCACGCGTCGCAAGGTTGATCGGGACTCTGAAAGAGAGAGAAATTTATTGAGAATTTTCTCCTTTCTCCTTTAATAGCTTTCTCCTCGAGGGGGTTTCATTAATGTAATCGACGGGGCCACGCTACTCGACTATGGGATAGGGGCCTTTCCACTGCCTCAACTATTTGTTATTGTCCGTGGGGAGGAAAAGCAAAACTTCTTCTCCGGGGTTAAATTTACTTTCTTTGGACTTGCAATCGAAGTATGTCTTATACCTGTTAAAATTGACTTCGGCTTTCCGAGATGCAATTTTCGGCCTCCTTAAATCCAGTAGATACGAATAAGAAGTCTGGATATTTTGATCCAATTTCTGATTGGAATAGAGTTGCTTTAGGATACTCAGAGGGCCTCTGACGTTTCTACCATATAAAAGTTCAAAGGGGGCGAATCCTAATGTACGATGGGGAATTTCACGGTAGGCAAAGAGGGCTACCGGAAGGAAGCGGGGCCATTCAGTGGGCTGATCTGCACACAACTTCCTGAGAATGGCCTTGAGTCTTCCATTTAGCCTTTCGCACATTCCATTCCCACTCGGGTGAAAAGGAGTGGTAAACAGGGGCTTGATCATCAATAATTTACCAACGTACTTCATTAATTCGGAGGTGAATTGACGAGCACGATCCGAGAGGATTTCTTTGGGTAAGCCCACACGGGAAAAGATGGAAATAAGGGCTTCGGCGCAGGAGATGCTATCGATTTTATTGATGGGTACAGCCTCGGGGAATCGAGTGGAAAAATCGACCAGCGTTAAAATGTAACTATGGCCTTCGCTCGACGGGGGGTAGATCGGTCCGATTAGGTCGATAGCTACTCCGGAGAAGAGTTCAGAGATCAGTGGTCCCTTCTGCAGAGGCACAAGTCTGACTCGTCCTTTTACTGCCGTATTTTGGCAAATGTCGCAGAATATCGAAGAATTTCGTCGGTCGCGCCAGGCCAATAAAAATATTTGAAGATCCTCTGAGCGGTCTTCGTGTGACTAAAGTGACCAGTAAATAGGCTATCGTGGGCCGTTTGCAGGATGGGGGGGGAGTGGGGTACACATAGTGTGCGGGACTCGTTGTCGTTTTCCTCGGTGCACCCTCGATAGAGGAGGTATTCCTTGATGAGGAAGGAAATCACTTTATTCCCTCTGATGGTTTCGCGTTTTTTGTTCTGGTATTTGGACCACAAGGGACGAAGAGATTCACATTCCCCTCTGGCTTTTGGCAAAGTCATGGGTCATCGCACTCTGGAATTCGGGATCACACGGGGGTTCCAGAGGTGTAAAGGGGTTTTCAGTTCCTTCGCGCGGGAATGGGTAGTAACGGGTTGAGCCACGGGGGCGGAAGAAACCAGGGTGGACTGACCAATTAGGACAGAGAAAAACTTGATGGGGGCTGCCACGACTTCTGCCCAACCAGTAATTACGCGCACTCAATGTATCAGTGAATAATGGGGAATTTATTGGCGCGCCCCAGGTACTCATGCACTACGGCAAATATATCGTGTTCCGGAGCCACAGGGAGGAGTAGTGCATGAGATACAAGAATGCACGTGCACTTAGTATCACGGACGAGGGTGGAGATCCGGCACCCATTCACAGCTCCAGTTTCAAATTGGAGGGCCCCAGGGGTACTTTTATCGAACACAAAATTTACCTGGTGGTCCGCAGTATTCGGCAGGTTTGAAGAAGCGGTGGTTTCATTTTGCGACGGTGGGGGCGTAGAAGGGGGCACTGACCTGGTGTACCTGGTGAGAAGGAGTGATGCTTCTAAACTTCGAGTTTTGAGGGCAGTTGGACCTCACGTGGCCAGGAAATCCACAGGAATAGCACAGGATGGTCCTCCTGGGAAACGGCGAAGCAGGGGGGGGCTGGGAGAAAAGGGCTCAACATCACGGTGATCCGACGAGAAGAGAGGTTCGGATTTGGCGGGCCCAGTCACCTTAACGAACTTATTCCTATTATTAGGAACAAATTTGTTCCTGCCTCCTTTGGATTTAAGAGATGGGGGTTCTGATTTCTTCACTTCTTTCGGATACCAATTGTGGCTAGCCGCGCAGACGTCTGCCTCCTCGATGCATTCCTTGAGAGTACGGCACCTCGGTTCCTTCACGAAGGATCTGATTTCCGAAGGAAGCTACGCAAGAAATTGGTCCTTGAGGACGAAATCGACCAGGGCGTCGTATTCATGAGGCACCTTGGACGCGTCAATCCAAAACTTGAAATGACGCTGTAGGGAGTAGCGCCGAACTGTTGGAAGGTCTGGTTAGGTTGAATGCGACAGTGCCTAAATTTAGCTCGATAGAAATCCGGGGTCATGTTGTAAGCAGCGAGCTTACAACATATATATATATATATATATATATATATATATATATATATATATATATATATATATATATATATATATATATATATACCTTGTTACCGTTAGTAACTATAAATTCGGCCCCTACTTTTGTTCTGGCGCCGGTTCGCTCTTTCTTGCATAGTAGACTCAGTTGTGCATCATCTGCAAAGGAAGCACTACCTGGCGAAATTCAATCCTGCAATAATTTGGAAGATCTCCGAGTGATTGGCTGTCATTCTGAGGACAGTGTAAAGTATAGGAAAGAGTTGGCGAGTCAGGCTGTGATAGCGATGATACGGAGGCTCGGAAACGTCACTCCTAAGCGTTCTGATACGAAAAGAAGCCCTGAATTTGTCAAGGAGATCCAGGCCATCATTGACATGGATCCCAGCAAAGTCAATGAGGTGTATAGCCAGGGACATGGAATTGTTAGTCTCTCATCAGGCAGTTAATTTATGAGGACATCTGCTACTACTCATACATGTTGAGAAAGCGCCGGCTTCTATCGCAGAAGATGAATGACAAACAGAAGGAAAATGCTGCAAATCTTCTGAACAAATGGAAACATACCCTCAAGCTTGGTATGTTTTGGTTCTTCTAAAACTATAAGATTTTCTTCCAGGTGATGAACTTTCAAAGCAACCGCTGGCTTGCTGTGTCACCCAAAGATATACCGAGAGTCATGAAGACCAAGTTTCCGGTCCACATCATGGTGTTTGGGGTGGTCAGTAGCGAGGGCCACTACATACTCCTCGTTTATTACACCGGATGGCTACATCAAGTGCCCCGGATCGAGGTGGCCACTAGAAGCCGTACATGTGCCACACAAACAGGAGTACCAGGTCTCGTCTGTCCAATATTTCTTTGACCACATCACTCCCAACATTTGGCCTCCCAACCTCCCAGACTCCAACCCCGGGGTTAGGTGTGTGGCTTAGGTCCAGGATCACCAAAGTTTTCACCCAGTTAAACAGGGAGACCTTACAGAAAGCCAGCAGCATGTTCCGACCCCGCCTGTAGGCCGGGGTCATCATCATCATCACTAACTCTATAATTTAAGAAGGGAATTTTATTGAGTATTTGAATAATAATTTCATCTTAGTTTGGTTATGATTTATGTTTTTTTTAATCAAAGTTATTTCTAATAATTATTTTATAATATCAAAAACCCAAATAGGGAAGTTCAGAAATAAATATAAGTATCGAAATTGTGAATTTTTTAAAACCCAAAGAATTACAAATGGTGAAGTTCAGAAAATTTAATTTTTTATATCTTCTATAACTCTATATTTTAGCAATCTAATATTTTGAATGGGGGGAAATTTAGTTTCGAGTTCTTTTTTTAGATTATTATAATTGGCGAAGTTAAAAATTTTTTTTAAAATTTAACCATGGCTGCTTCGAGCTTCCCCCCGTAGGGGGCAGTAGCGAAGCCATTGCCTGGTTGAATAATATGAATAGTACAATAAACCTTAAAGTCTTTAACGGATAACTTTGGTAAATATATTTATGCATCTGTATAAATGAAGTGTTGTTATCTTTTATCTTGGAGTCAGGCTACAAATTTCCCAACGCACCCTGTGCACGCACAGAGGATCAAGCGCTCCCTTGTACTTTAATGCGACGACTACTTGGTCCCCAGACCCTCCCAGTCCCAGTATCTGGCATTTTTCTCGCGTTACTAGTCCAAGTACCGGGGTGGCTACCGCTTCTCCCTTGTACTCGGGAAGGGTTCGTGCGCTCCCGTCTGTGGCATGATCGAGGAGGCGAGCCTCCTCTATTATATTAGGTTGAAAACAAAGTTCTCGCATAACTTTTATTGACAATGATTTACAACGAAACAATGCAGCAAAAGAAACATACAAATGAACAATGTAGTCCGTTATTTTCGAGCCCCTGCTTCCAATGACGGGATAGATCATGGATGCCTTTGTTGTAAAATTCAACCGATTTGCGATCAAAGAAGTCTCCAACTGCGCTTTTCAGTTGATGATCATTTGCGAACTTTTTGCCATTCAAGAAGTTCTGCAGTGCCAGGTCTGAGTACGGTGGGTGAGGGACAACTTCCCACCCCAGCCCCAGGAGTTTTTCACGGGTAGGAGTTGCAACGTGTGGTCGGGCGTTATCACTAAGAAACATGTCCTCAGTCAATTCTGGTCGTTTATGCGTAATTGCATCTGCAACCTGTTGCAGTTGTTGACTGCATAATTGAGCGTCGATAGACTGATTGCATTTAAACATTTTCCAGTAAATCGCTCCCTTCACATCCCACCAGACGCAAACCATAAGCTTCTTTTGATGTCGGTCGTCATTTGCCTTAAGTTTTGTAGGTGCACATTTGTTTGTCCAGCTCTTTAGGCATGTTATGCTCGAGAGTGAAGACACTATTTCTCATTTGCAGTAACCACTTTGTTCAGCGAATCAGAACTATGTTTCTTAGACAGTAGTGCCATGCAGGCGTCTATGCGGCGCTGACGGTCGAAGTCGGTCAGTTTACGTGGAATCCATACCTCCACTTTGCTGACTTTGCCCATTTTCTCTAAATGATGCATCATGGCTGTAAGGGTGACGTTAAACTTTTCAGTTTGATTGAGTGATGTCAGATGTAGATCAGCTGCTTTGACACAGACGTACAAACGGTCATTGTCAATAAATGAGGATCGACCAATTCTTGGCTGATTTTCGAGATAAAATTGGCCACGCTGAAACTTCTTAAACGAATCGCCGGATGTGCGAGGACTCATTGCGTCTTCTCCAAATGCTTGGTTGATACCACGTTGCGAATGGGCAATGCTTAGGCCGGACTTGGAATCATCCAGTAAAAGAGTATTTTGCTGTTCACAAGAAAGAGTCTTTTGATGGATAATTTTTGAAACTCTACGAGATATCATATAGGGTTTCCTACTAACTGTGTAATGGCCTATTAAAAACTTGGCCACTACACATTTACTAGTCGTACACCCTGGTTTGTTTCCAACTACCATATATACTATAGTTTGTGGCTGTTTGGTCCACGTTCAAGCCCTTCCCTGTGGCTCCTAGGCTTGCCTTTATAGTTTTTTGTTGTTTTTAATTTAAAATAAGCTAAAAATATTTTAGATTATAATTTCGTGGACCATTCCACCTGGCGGCAGTCACCAGATGAATTGACTTAAAAAACTATCCCCCCAAACCCCTCACTTACTCTGATTTCTCTCATCGTCCCTTGAGCCTACTGTCACACTATTTACAATTTATCTACAAATCCTAGGCATCAAGACAAGGAAATTGCGACCACACAACTAAGAAGAACTAAAATTAATTAATTTAATAATATACATAATATCCAGGATAAGGTCATGAAATTCTATTTCTTCTCAAGAATACTAAAAATAGTAAATTTTATTCCATAAAATAATCCTAATTAAAGTTAAAATAGGCATCCACGATGCTCAAATGAGAGTTATTTGATCTTTCAAATATATAATCGGAAAATCCTATATGTAAATTTAGTCCTTCATAGAATTAATTATAATACTAAACAATAGGATGGCCCAGTAAAAACGTCTCTAGATTCAAACTTGAATAATTCAGTCGAATGTAATTGGATATATATGAAAGTTCGTATACATTTACATATGTATTCTTTATCATCTCTGAAAATTTCAACAATATAACTATAATAGTATTGCTACAATTAAAAAAAGTAGTCACTCAAAAATGTGGTTGCCGATTGCCCTCGACAAAAGATAGATAATGTCTTCAAGAAACATCAAAATCAATATACCTTTATTGAAATAAATGTTCACTTCATGGTCTCATACAGCCCTTAATCGAGTTTTAAAGGAAGAAATATTTTTTCTGATATCAGATAGCGTTATATTATCCCATGCAGAAGAATTTGTTCCTTAAGTTCAGTCACGAAGTTTATTTTTTTCTTTGGATGTAAACGTTTTCTTGAAGTAATTCCATATACATAGGTTACCGTCAGGCGATTGAGGAGGCCATTCTGCCTTTTTAATAAAATGAGAACAATTTTCTTCTAAAAATTTATGTTGTTTGGCTTGCATGAGAGGGCGCACCATCTTGCTGGAAAATGAAGTCTCCTTTTAAGATAGAGCTGATTGATGGCAATCAGAAAGAAACCCGATAATAGTAGTTTCATGTAATTTTCTGAATTAACCGTTGGATTTTTTTGTATTAATAGAATGGATCCTCGTTTTACCATTCCATCAACCTCCCGCAGAAACCATTGGGGTTTTGGGGGTTAAATCTTCAAGATTCATGATAAAGGCGGGGTGGATGGATGTCCCCTTTTCTTTGAGCCATAAACTCTTGTTATTTTCACTATTTGTCGGCACTTCGAAAGTGAAATCTTTTTCGTCGGTGAACACAAATTTTATTGTATCAGGAGATGAATAGCGATCGTAGAACAAACAACTTACAACGTGTCTTTCTACGTTGTCTTAGATCAATATCACGACGGAAAATGCATTCTCTTATAAGTGTTTATTTTTTGTAGTTTTAAAATCTGTTACACAGAAGACCGGGAAGTATCTAATTCACTGGAGATCTTCCTTTGCGAGTGATGAGTTCCAGGTTTTTCCTCCTGAGATTAAACAAGTTATACTTCATTCATTTTATTTTCTGACGTAGTTTTATTATGGCCTCCACTGCCTTTCATTCGAGTTTTCGAACCAGTAGTTTTTATCTTTTTAATAAGTTATAGACACTTCTACGATTCAATTTCTATCTGGATATTCACAAAAAATTCTATTTCCATTCCAAACATTTTCTTTAGTCATGCTTTTATTATAATTTTATCATTTAAACTTTAATGATATTAACACAACTTATAAGTTTGAAGTTTAAATGATGACTGAAATAAGGAAAAATATCCTGCGTTTTCTTGATTCGGCAATCATATTTTTGAGTGACTTTTATTTTTTCATTGTAGCAATACTATTATAGTTATATTATTGAAGTTTTCAGAGAAAATGAAGATTACATATAAGTTGTAAACGAATTTTCATTTATATCCAATTACATTTGACTGAGGTATACAAGTTTGAATTTATTGAAGTTTTTGCCACCCGATATATTAGTTTAAATGCAAATTTTGATGATTTATTGCATTAAATTTAAATTAGATGCAAAAAAAGTCCACAATTAATTCTGCGAGGGAGCGACAGTGAATCGACCCAAATGGTATCAGAAAAATAGTATTAGAAAAGCTTGAATGATTTTATTTGCCAGTTGGAAGCGACTAGAATGGGTCAATGATTTATTTGGTTATTTCCCCCCATTATACAGGGTATCCCTAAAGTCTGAAAACGGAATAAAATAATTGTCTCCTCCTTCACCAGACCTTACCCCCCATGACTTCTTTTTCTGGGGTATGCTATAGGAGAAGGTGTATTCAATGGTCTCTTCGTTCACCGGACCTTACCCACTCTTGACTTCTTTTTATGGGGAATCATAACGAGAATGTGTCCTCAAGGATACGAGGCACCTGAGTGAGCAGCGCATCATAAATGAAGTTAATGCTTCGTGGTCGTCAGGTGAATCCCACCATGGTCTTTTATACAGGGTCTCCTTAAACTCTGGTCACATAGGAAATATCGCAATGGTCTCCTCGTTCAACGAACCTTACACCCCATGGCTTCTTTTTAGGGGGTATGCTGAAGGAGGTGTAATTAATGATACGAGGCTCCTGAGGGAACAGCGCATCATAAATAAATGTGCTCAAATTGACGGAAATTTGAAGTTAATGCACCGGGTTCAGCGGGTGAATCGCGCCAAGCGCATTTATACATATGCTCAAACTGGTTTGTACTGACCAGACAAATCTTCAATTTAACGATTTAAAAAAAGACTTAAAAGCAGTGAAATTCAGCTTGATTTAATGATATTTTAACTACGTTTCAAACCACGATCATCAACGGGGTAAAATAATATAAAATAGCGCTAAACACAAAAATACTATGTTCAAACATTGCTATAAAACAAAGAAAAGAGACCTGGATAGATGTAAAACATTCAAAACTTTAGGGAGCTGAAGCTTTCTAAAAAAAAACAAATCTAGAAAAAAATATAGTCACCAGAAAATAGCCTCAACACACGAAAATGGAAATAAAATATTAAATGTGTCAAACAAACACACTGATGCACTGTCCGAAACCCCCCTTTGCTCAATGGGGTCAGATGGAACGAAACGAAAGGAGGGAAGGAATCCGTCACATGATGCATTTCGTAGTTTAGTTAAATAATTATTAGCAAAGGACCAACTATAAAGAGGCAAAATTCAGCAGAGGCGCCCCAATTTTTATATTAAAGGACTCCTAAATTCTTAGACTGTATTTTGAAATCAGCATTATTAATATTTCCTTTTATTGCAGAATTGCGAACTAGCAAAGACCCTAAGGTTCACTCGAGGCTAGTTAAACAAAGAGTGGAAATTATGGAAGTCAGAGGTAAAGGACTGGTAAAAGGAAGAGAGGATATGGACGAAGAATTAATTTAATAACTCTTATTTATGTAAAGTAATATTTATCGATTATATTACCCATAGCGTAGATCTTTCAAGGACATTCCCAGACAAGTTATTCCAAGTTTGTGTTATTTTATAAGAAAATAAATTTTGTGCAATCGCAGGATGAATCCCTTATTTCAAGTGGCCGCTCGGTTATCCAGCTCAAATATTGAGTCATAATTTATATTAATAAACCCGTTTAGTATTTTAAATAAGTTGGCTGCTTAGAAAACTGATCTTCCAGTGAACGTAAATTGATGTGCCACAATTTGTCTTCGTACGATCTATATCTAAGTTCAGGAATTTTCTTCGACGCTGGTCTCTTCTAATAAATTTTACTATAACATGCTTGGAGACCAGAAATGCAACTCATACTCAAAATGCTCTTACAAAGGGGGGGAGATATGATGAGAATTGATTTAGAGATGGGGTGCTAAGAAAAGAGAAATGTTAGTCAAAGGGTTATACAGTTGCCAGGACGACTGGCTAATCTCTACATTTTGTGTGTAACTATTTTCCTTATGGTCGTGTTTGGTTTATGCCTGAAGGTATTTGCACTTCTCCGGTAACCCTCCTCCTTTCTCCCCCAGGCTTGAGACCGACCATGGCAAATTTGTCTTACAAGAGTTTTGGATATGTGATGCATAATATCTTTCGTTTTAAACGCCACATGCATAGGTGTCTTTTATGACGCTACAGGAAAGTGTTTCGAAGATTTGAGATCATTCGGGATTAATACATGTCGACTGTGTTTACTATTTGAAGCGGCTCTTGGCCCTCCCTAGTTGGCTTACGATTATTTATATATATAATTGCGTCGTAGGCTGTCGGCCTACCATATTCCTGGTTTGCAATATTTTCAATAAACGCTGATTTGGTGGAATTTGGTTTTCAGGCAAGGTATCGATTTTGTGGCGTGACGCTGGATGCTTTAAAGGATTAAGTCTATCCTTTAGCAAATGTATGTGTAGAGGGGTGGGGTTACAAAGCTGACATCAGATATTTATAGACACGATTATATCTTTTGATTTATAGATAAATCTGCAAATCTGTGTTGCAGCGTAGGGGGGAAAGAGCTAGCGAAATTGAGGTAATGGTGGCGAGAATTGATCGAATCGCTTTTCATCATCCATGAATTGATTGATTGAGTCCGCGCACTTGGTTAGATTTATTGGATGCCTTGATATACACTGGTAAATAAGTCCCCTACCCCACAAGGGAGTATTGGGTGTAGCCTGCAACATGGCCAGCACGTTGCAGCTTACATCTGGAAGATTATGTGCTCTGTCGTCCCCAATGCCTCCAAGATCCGCTTGGAGGCATTCTTTCTTCACCTTTTTCTTTACGAACTTTCAAACTTTCTGCGGGCGATGACTTCGTTGGTTTTCGCTTTATTATTTTTTGCAATTGTCTTAGGCTAAATATTGGACCTGGAGAGGCATATCCAGAGAGTTGCACGCTTTCCTGTGCATCGCCCCAAGTGTAACCTCTATCTATGCACCTTCCTCTCCTCTTCACTTCTATTAACTTCACCTAACTTCACCACTTTGACTACGAACCTCTCGCTAAATTGTTGGAGATTCCCTCGTTGTTTTCTTCATAGCTACCAATAAATAAACTTATCAAAGAGTGGAGACATATATTGTTCGTTTCCCAGGTTTTTTTTTAAAGGAGTTTAGCGCCATCTTTCACCGGCAGTCGGGTCCTATCTAGGCGTGGGAACGAATGACGTGAAAATAGATTAAATAAAGAGAAAAAAGAAACAAGAAAATATCAGTATAAAAATTAGGGACGAAAAGGATTTGATACAACTAACTCGTCTTTAAAGCTGGGGCCGGAAGGGCATATGTGAACACTTAAGAAACAAATTTTTAGAGAGGCTACCTACTCTAAAGTACAAAATAAGCCCTGTGGCGAGTCTATTTCTAGATAAAACGTCTCAAACTCATAATTCGAGGATGGTGACGTTAGGGTAAGGGAACTTCATCTGTGACCTCATCTCAATCGAGAAACTTGTCATTTTAGGAAAATGCAATTGCTACTGCTGTTATGACCACATAGGGATAATTTATTCACATTTCTAGACGCACATGGGAAGGGGGTGGAGTTGGTTTAATCCTTGTCCCACACACCCCTCCCTCTCTCATTCAAATCGAATCTCCAAACTCGCCTGCGCCTTATTGCGACCACTGCGTTGTCCCCCAAACTGTTCGGCACATTCTTGTTGAATGTCAGTCTGGGCGATCTCCGCGCACGTTACCTGTCCAGGTACCGACGAGCGGGGTCGATACCGCTTATCCCTTGTACTCAGGACTGGTTCCTGCACACGGACTTGCGGACTATACGACTTTTTGGAGGATGCTGACCTCCATTTTATTTGACTCTGTGGTAGGTCGGTCGCATGTTCGTGCCCCGGGGAGAGGTGGGCTTTACCCTTGACGCTGGAGCGCGCTTCCTTCTTGCCCTTTGCTTTGTTTGTTTCTTATTTTTTTTTGCCTTTGTCCTTTTTATCGTCATTTGTTATTTACATATTGTTATTTTTTGATATTTGTTTTTTTGAATATAGCCTAAGAGTAGGCTGTGTTGAGTATGGCGACTTATGCCCAAGTAGGCAGTCGCCAGATGGGCTCCTAAAAAAAAAAATCGAGTCTCCAAACACTGGAAGGTTTGCTTTCATCCTTGCCTCTGAATCCCACGCTTACATTTGCCTTCGATTATCGCCCCCTCCCGGCGTATCCCTCGTTTATTTTGCTCGATGAGCTCGGCGAATTTCTGCACATGACACACTCTAATCGCTCTGGATCCTTAATTATTGTAGGAGACTTCTTGACATATATAAACTTTATTATCTCTCTCTCAATCTGTACCCCCCCTCTCACTCACACAAATTGAGATACACTTAGTTTACTCGTCTCTTTTTCACGCTTCATCGCCTAACCATGGGTGACACTTATGTAGCTATTTATGGTCACTCCCTCCTTCCGTTTCGTTTCTCCCTCCCCCTTGTACACAACCTTCCAAACGCACCCTCCAACGAGACATCATCCTCGGCTATCTCCAAATATTCATGCCATGCACTGCCTCCCAATGATCTCGCCTCAATCTTTTCCTCCTTAAACTTTGTCATTACCTCTGCTGAACTCAACATCCTCATATCCTCCCCTCCTGCCTCAACGCATATGCCTCCATTCTTCTTAACGCTATGAAACAGACGTGGATGTTAGAGATGGCTTCCGGCTGCAGGTGCTTGCGGTGCAGATATATAACCTGCCTCCGTGGCTTAGTCTCTTGCAACTCATTCCTTACTCGTACATTGTCATCTTAAAGTCATCCCCTGATGTTCGCTCTCGCCGTATCCTTACAAAAACAAAAACCTGCCACCCCACTTGTCTAAGCTCATTCTTAATCTTTCCGCCCCTTCATTACCTCTATATCCCGTGCTTAATTCTTGGCCTTCCTCTCTGACAAGATGGTCCATATCCGCTTTGGCATACCCTTTGCCTCTACCCCTTGCCACCGAGTAACTCCCTCTTCTTCCCCCACTCGAACTTCCATCTTATGCTCCAATGTCCCTTGAGGAATAAACTTACCTCCTTCTCTCATCGGAAAAGACTCGTTTCTTCCAATCCTTTAACCCCAGCTCCTTCCTGTTCTTCTTCCTTATCTCACTGATATTTTCCACACCGCAATCTCGTTTGGAATAGCACTGACTGACTTCAAACACGATCCTGTTTACCCTATCCTAAAGTTGAACCTAAACGATCATGCAAGGTACCGCTCAATCTCTCGAGCGGATTCTCGATCTTTCGTCCTCATCAAACGACAATGAGATCTCTTACGTCTGGCTTTAAGGCAGGACACAACACTGAGTCAGCTCTCCTACGTGTAATGTGCTTCCTTTGCAGTGCGGGCGACGGAGATCACTCACCCTTTCAAAGGTGGGTTCTTGGTCTACCTTTGTTTTGCACCTATCTTCCTCTTGGTATTCTTATGCGCTCTCTTGGTCTGGCATTTCATTTCTCTGCTGATGACTCGAAAATTTCTCTCCTTTTCTCCAGCCTCGTTTGTTGAGGCTCTTAGAAACCCACTATCCGCTAAAGGCTCTAAGTGAACTTTCTGAAACACAACCGTGACAAAACAGTTGCCCCTGCTAGGCATTCCCGCCTACATGGCAAAACTATTGTTCCCTATGTTTACCTCGGCACCTCCAGTGCTCCCTTTTCCGATACCGTAAAAAAAGATCTGGGCGTCACCTTTGATAGATAGTTATCTATCAAGGCTTAGCTTGCTAATGTTTGTAAATCTTTGACTACAAAAGCTTTGAGATTGCCATCCATGGCTTCTTCACCTCGCCTTGATTACTGCAATTCTTTTCTCGCTGGATCACAAATTTTCAATCTTCAACGTTTCCAACTGGTTAAAAACTTAACAACCCGCGGCGCGCTCTTCCTCACCGGGGAATTTTCTCTCTTTCAGCTATCCTGCTTCACGATCTACACTGTCTTCCCATTCGATACAGGATCTGCTTGAAGGCCCTTTTGCTTACATATAAGCCCATAAATGCAGTAGCTCCCTCCTACCTGCTCTCACTGACCCAATCCGAGTCCCCCAGAACCCAGCGCTCTGGCTCTTCTCCCTTGCTAATTGTTCCTCGTAATCGTCTTTGCTGCATGGGGACCCTGCTTCCTCTGTATTTGTCCCGAGAATGTGAAATGATCTGTCGGCTTCGATAGGTTCATCGCCCTCCCTTGGTGCTTTTAAGCGTTCCTTGAAGGACCCTCTTCTCTCAGGTGGTTCCTTAGTAGATAGATGGATGCTCTGTGAAGACCCATAGTTCTGAAGAACAACATACAAACATCCTTATTATTATTATTATTATTTTATTTTTAATTTTGGTTTTATATGATTCAATGACTTATTAAGGAGTGAATATGCATATGAGATTTTACATATATGTAAAATAAATAGATAATAATTTATTTAATTTGGACTTTATAAGTTTCATTGTTTTTACACTCTCGGCGGACACTTGTTTCCTCGTTTTTTTTCCTTTTTTATTCCCTAAGGATTCGAAGTCTATGTTTGTGATCTTTGTAGGTACTTGTTTCAGCGGATTTGTTATTCTTATTCATTTTTTATTCCCCAATGGTTTGAAGTCTATGTTTGTGATCTTTGTCGGTACTTGTTTCAGCGGATTTGACATTCCTATTCTTTTTTTATTCCCCGAGGGTTCGAAGTCTATTTTTCTGATCTTTGTCGGTACTTGTTTCAGCGGATTTGGCCTTCCTATTCCTTTTTTATTCCCCAATGGTTTGAATTCTATGTTTGTGATCTTTGTCGGTACTTGTTTCAGCGGATTTGGTATTCCTATTCTTTATTATTCCCCAAGGGTTCGAAGTCTATTTTTCTGATCTTTATCGGTACTTGTTTCAGCGGATTTGACATTCTTATTCTTTTTTTATTCCTCAATGGTTTGAAGTCTATGTTTGTGATCTTTGTCGGCACTTGTTTCAGCGGATTTGACATTCTTATTCTTTTTTTATTCCCCGAGGGTTTGAAGTCTATGTTTGCTATCTTCGTAGGTACTTATTTCCGAGGATTTGGCATTCTTATTCCTTTTTTATTCTCGAAGATTTTAAGTCTATGTTTGTGATCTTTGTAGGTACTTGTTTCAGCGGATTTGACATTCCTATTCTTTTTTTATTCCCCAAGGGTTCGAAGTCTATTTTCTGATCTTTGTAGGTACTTGTTTCAGCGGATTTTATATTCCTATTCTTTTTTTATTCTCCGAGGGTTTGAAGTCTATGTTTGTTATCTTTGTATGTACTTATTTTAGCCGATTTGGCATTCCTATTCCCATTATTTATTTAGTGTTGATGTCTTCTTGTAAGCCTTATTTTTTTAATATCACATTTTTTTTTCTATCGTCACATTTTCTTTGAGTGGGATGCCCTTGTTGGTTATTTTTTTTTTAAGCCGCCAAAATCCTCTCATCGCTGTGGCAATCATTTCACACCTTAACAAGATGCCATGAATTGCTATCTACCTTCTCTCACCCGCCCGAGGCAGAATAGGCCTTGTCAAGATGCGGTTTGGTCGTTGCCATAACGACGCGTCTCTCGTTCTTGTCCAACCTGGATTGAACAGGCGTCGGCGAGATGTGGTTTGATCGTTGCCATAACGACGCGTCTCTCTTTGCTACCCAACATGGATTGAATAGGCGTCGGCGAGACATGGTTTGGTCGTTGCCATAACGACGCGTCTCTCGTTGCTGCCCAACATGGATTGAATAGGCGTCGGGAAGATGCGGTTTGGTCGTTGCCATAACGACGCGTCTCTCGTTGCTGCCCAACATGGATTGAATAGGCGTCGGGGAGATGCGGTTTGGTCGTTGCCATAACGACGCGTCTCTCGTTGCTGCCCAACATGGATTGAATAGGCGTCGGCGAGACGCGGTTTGGTCGTTGCCATAACGACGCGGCTCTCGTTGCTGCTCAACCTGGATTTGTGTCCCTTTCGTGGCTCGTCCAGGGCAAAGGGAGTCTAGCAGTTTTATGGCCAGAGCTTGGCGGTTTGACAGGTACTTATCCAACTTTGTGGCAGGTGGGGGGGGGGTCTCTATGGGAGAATTGACTTCGTTCCCGAACGGGAAGCAAGTTCAGGAGATCGCACTCTGGTCCACAATGGCCTGAGTACTCTACTCGGCCTTTTTATCTTCCACACATTCTTACTTCCTTACTGATGATCCTTTTTAAATTTTGTAAAGATATCTTCGTTGGTTTCACTTATTGTTTTAGGGTGATTGTAGGCATTCTCTACCTCACTGGTGGACAGCTGATTTTGTAATTATTTGCCTTAGACTTTTTCCAGTTCTTACAAAATTTAGTTTACAGAATGAGGCAAATTTCTCCATACAATGGGAATTATCCCATTTTTAGTCGGTCCCCGTTTGGCTCCTTTTTTGTTTTGGTAATAACATTGTAACTCTTGGGCCGATTCTAACGAAATTTGAAACCTTTATGTTGTTTTACATTCTCTTTCGAGTGATGTAATTGCCAAGTTCCTCCCAAGATGGGCCCAGGAATTATTTTGTTTTGGCAATAACATCATAACTATTCGGCCGATTCTAAAAAGAAAATGAAACCCTTATGTTGTTTTACATTTTCTTTCGAATGAAACAATTTTCACATTCCTCGCAAGGTTCGCCCGTCATAAATCAGAATAAGTGAGAACACGCGACTTTTGGTCAGCAGACCTTGTTTTTATGTATAGTCTTTCATTTCACGTAGAACTTTTGACACCCAGAGAACGCGTTTTGTCACCCTTCCCAAAGATTCATCGACCAGAGAGAGAATTTTAATAATGCTCAAACGAAGATTCCTCCTTCGTTGAAAGGAGGGGGGGGGAATCAGAGTCTGCTTGAATTCCCCTGTGGTAGCGGAACTATCAAAGCTCATGGGACTTAGGAGTTCGGACGGATTGAATAGAGGGGTTAGTGATTTGTACCCCCATCACGCGCTAGCTGCTCAAAATTTGCGTATTTGAAAGAAGATCGTGAGTTTAATAGTCCAATTTCCTCGAAGCTATTTTTGGAGGGAGATTTTGGCATCAACCTATATTGCCCGGTTGGATTATCACTTGAGATATTGGTGTTTGTTCGGTTATAAAATATGATTTAAGCGGTATTAGAGTTTGGCTGGTACCAATATCTCTTACGGCGCATATATCTTTGAGGGGTTTGTTAAATGTGGGTTTTGTTCGACGGCAGAACGATGGGATGAGATGAAGTGGATTGACACCTTACAACGGAGTCTAATTCGAGGGATCAAATCTCCAGTCTGTTATTATTCGGATTTTAGGTTCTGAGGTTTATTATCTAACGACTTGATCTTCTGTGATTCCGTTGTGTCGTTCCCCCTCTCGCCAGATTCCGAGACGTTGTCTTTTCCCGGACATTAAAAATCAAACAAATCAGCTGAGAGATCGATTGTCAAAGATTTTAAAGGCCAAATGGTCTTTCCAGATGGAAAATACTTGCTATTTTGGGGTTCAAGTTCGTATTTTAAATCGATTTCTCTCCCTTGTACCATTATGGTTGATAAGCTTAAGCCTTATAAAGCCTTTATACTTTTACCCAATTAATATCAGTATATTTAGGGGGGAGGGGGGGTCTCAGTCGTTCACCTCTCGTCAGTAAAATATGCCACTGTGGGATCATAAATAACCACGTATGGAAATCATTTTGACCCTTCTTGCCCCAGCATTTCATGTTGCTGAAGTTTGCCACTACAATTTTTTTCACTGTTGATCTCTTTTCATGATTGCTGTTCTTTATATTCTCCTCTCTTCCCTCTGTCACTTCCCTCATTGCGATGGCACTCCATCTCCTCGTAGGTCTTCTTCGTGTCTCCGATTAATAGAATGAAGGCCTCTTAATTACAGGTTGCTTCTTCGATCACGATGGGTGACCGAGTGTTCAATAGGCCATAAGGGGGAGCCAGATGGAGGATTATTGTTAGTGGCGATGAGGCGCTCCAACCCCGCTTTGTGGGAAGCTGGTAGTTGTTGAAGTCTCTAGGATAATCAGAAGAGGTAATTGGAAAGGATGTCTCGGTCGTTACCGCCTCAACTCCGGGAAAAAAGGGCCATTGTATTTCCAAGCCACATGCATGGAACAATCTGCCACTTCATTTATTGCGTTATGTGTGTGTGTGATTGTATTTATCTCGTATGGAGATATGCGTTCATTGCGGAGGATAGTAACGTTTGAGGAGAGTTACGCTGCCCTCCATTTTCCGAGCAATCTAAATAATCCCTTCAACACTATATTTACAAACTTCCTAATCTTTCTGGTTTATATGCCGCGTATGGTTCGGCTTCTTATTTTCTATTACTACCAGGCAATGGCTTCGCTACTAAGATTAAAATTTAAAATAAAAAAAAGCATCCATGGTTAAATTTTTCTAAATTTTCTGCTTCGCCAATTATAATAATTTTAAAAAGGCCTTAAACTAAATTTCCCCCCTTTCAAAATATCACGTTGCTAAAATATAGTTATAGAAGAAGATATATAAAATTAAATTTTCTGAACTTCACCATTTGTAATTCTTTGGGTTTTAAAAAAATCACAAAATTTAGATACTTATATTTATTTCAGAACTTCACCATTTTGTTTTTTGATATTATAAAAGAATTGTTAGAAATAACTGATAAAAAAAGTAAGTCATAACCAAACTAAGATGAAATTATTATTCAAATACTCAAAAAAAATCCCCTTCTTAGATTATAGAGTTAGTGATGATGATGATGATGATGATGATGATGATGACTACCAACTTGAGGACGGGTGATTTCTATTGGAGGAATCAACAGCATATGATGTCAAAATGACTTTGGCCGGGGCACCGGTTGGTGCCAATTATTGGCAAATGTAGACCTAATGAAATAGGAGATACGAGGGGAGGAGGGGGGTGTACCTGGGTCCTCAAATTATAACTTGCTCTTCAATACCTTTAGATGTATTTTGGAAGAAGTGTTCCGCAATGGGGTAGAGGTGCAGCGGAGCTAAATCCCTTGCTACACCTGGAAATTGGAGGAGTGCCACGCCCTCCCAGCCGCATTGTGTACCGAACAAGAGGGTGTCAGGTGTAGCTTTAGCCAGCCTACCGCACCTAACATCTGAAAAATTGCGTGTCTTTAATGCTTGTAGGAAATGATCTTCGCCATTATCTTTACTAATCTCTCCTTACAAAGTTTCTGAAGGGGACCCCCTTGTTAGTTTTCGCTTTAAATTTAATTTTCAAAATGCGAGATGTGTACTTCTCTTTGAATTATCTTTGAGTCCACTTCTCCCCGCCTTTTTAATTAGACTCCCCCCCTCCCCCTCTTACTCTTCTCTGCTGGTGCTCATATCAGCAAGTTGCGTTTGATGGCGCCCTTTTTTCGGCTTCATTTTAATTTAGGAGTCGAATAGTTTTTGTGTTGGTGTGCTGCGCGCGTGCGTACTTGGCCACCGGCGTCTGTTTTGGTCGTGTTAAGTCTTTTAATAAGGTTAGTAATCGCCCGCGATTCCCGTTACGGGCCTTTAGGAGAGTCCTCGGCCGTCATCGAGGTTGTCGTTGCATGCTCGCCAAATCGCCCGGCGAATGACCGTTTTTAGACCGCTTATTGCCTCTCGCTCGTCCTCGGCTATGCAATTTTTTCTTTCGTTTTATTGGTATTTTCCAGGGAAGTAAGTGGAAGAACTCGTTCGATTTTGCACCTGCACCCGCCCATGAAGTCAGAGAGTGAGAAAAAAGTGGCTCTTAAGACGAGGATCGAATGGTTATTGGGGTAGCAACCACTGAGAGACATTTCATTAAGAAACTGGCTCTAAAAATATCGGTCTGGAATGGGCTTAAAAATACTAAGGACACCACACTTTAGTTTTAAAACTAGTGGTTTCAAGAACCTGGAGAAACACTTGAAACCTTCAAGATTCCTCTACAACTTCTCCTTCTTATCGCGTTCGACGACATAGTAGGTACTGATGACGTTGTGGCTACCCCTTCCTCAAAGAAGAGGGGGCCAATATCGTTCCTGTGAAGTTTGAGATGACGGGTCTCTGGAGAGAACTAGTTTGGTTTTTATTCTCACTCATTTATCAATTACTTGTATTCAAGATAGCAGCTTCGTGGGTGTGGTTTGGCTTGTTCCTTCTACCCGAGTATCCGGAGGTGTTTTATTTTCACAATCAGGAATCTGGTTCCTGATGGATGCGCGCAGACAACTCTAGCCACCTACGTCTCACTCATAGCCAGCGCCACGCCGGTGTTTTACATAACCCTTTATGTTGCCAAAAATCCTTTGGGGTTCTGCAGCTAAAAATATATACTAAATACATATGTACATACCCTTTTTCTTCACACACACACACACACACACTACTCGTTACTCTTCTGTGCCGAAACTTGTGGAAGTGGTTTTTATATCCACACTCCACTTTGACTACGAATAATTCCATATTCGTATGTTGTAGCAAAATAGAACTACTACTCTTTCTATACCTCCAGCCTCAATGAGGATCGACCCCTGGTGGCTTCCGACTTGCCAGCGATTGTCATTTTGATCTGTATGCGAATTTCATTATCTATCGTGGTGCCTCGTCCATGAATGAAAAGAGGGCTGGTAGCGCAATTGAATAACGAGAGCCGGGTCCTTCCGTTGGTATTTTGTATCCGCTTCCTCCGAGACATCCTTTGAGGGCGTTCATCGTCGGATGAATAAATAGGTTTCAGAAACTGCATCTTTTATCCTCGTTTTGTCTATTCTCATCTCTTTCATGTATCACCAGTCCTCCATTTGCTTACTTTCATCTTCTCTTGCTCGGTTCCTTCTTCCCTTTGCTGTCAGATTTCTGTGCCTCCTTCAGTTTGAAGATAAGGTTGCCATACCAGTCGAGCTGATCCGTGCTAATTCCGACTGACCACCATGGGCTGAGAAGTGAATCATGGCGTTAGTATCTTCCTGTCCGGAAACTCTTCTTAACCTGGGTCGGGACAAACCTATCCTTGCCTGTCCCTCCACCGTGCCCCCCTCTCGGGACGCTGTTCGGAAAATGGATTGACGGATATGCGTCGGTCACCGATGAGACAGCGTAAATTTTCTGATTGGAAATGCAAATAGTATTCGAGATTGATTTAAATTAATGATCGCCAGTAATGGTTCGACATGATTATAATGAATTTGGGGAAGGGTAGAGAGGGAAGGAGAACGAGTAGTTGATTGAATTGATCTTGATGGCGAATGAAAAATAACTGAAAATTCCCACAAAAGCTGAGATTCAGATTCGAAAGATGCAATTTTGTAAAGTGAGGTATGTCCGTATTTTGGTGCACAGATTTTGATACTCATTTCAATCGGAGGGAAACGTTGGTCTGGCCGCCCAGCTGCTCTGACTCTTTGGCACCCTCACCAGCGCGCTCATTCCCTGCAATTCCCGCAATGTCCAGTAATGTAAATTGTAGAAGGTAGGCTCGATCCACCATATTGGTCTCCGCTTGGTGACCGGTGGAAAGCCTCCTTGTCGAAGCTGGGGAGATGCCGCTCGCTTGACGGCGATGACTGTGCGACCAGACGAGCGTTTTGCTCTTTCTCACACCGAGACTACCTGGCAGGAATCAGGGCAGCCCGAAGAGCTGCTGGGCAAATAAGATGGGAGGCGGCCTAGGGGAACTTAAGGTTGCGTGTCATTGCGCCGCGACTCTTCCCATGAACCTACGGCCCCAATGCCGCGACTGATTCCGGTTGCTTTCTGTCGTCTTCTAATTGGGCACACTCGAGGGACGCACAACCATTTGATGGAGCGCTCCCCCGCGCCTTATTGCGACGAGTGCGTTGTCTCCCAGACTGGTCGGTACATTCTTATCGAATGTCCCAGTCTGGGTGATCTCCGCACACTTTATCTGTCCCGTGTACTCGCGACTGGTTCGTACACACAAACTTACGGACTATATGACGCTTTGGAGGAAGATGGCCTCCTGCACTTTATTAGACTGTTTTTTTTGTAGGTCACATGTTCCTGCGTCGGGGCAGGTGAGCCTAACCCCAACGCCGGAGCCCGCTCCCTTCTTGTTGTTGCCTTTTTGATTTTTCTTTTTTGTTGTTTTTTTAGCCTTTGACCTTTTTATCATTGTTATTTGTTGTTTACATATTACTTGTTTATTTAATATAGCCTAGTAGTAGGCTTTAGTGAATACGACGACTTATGCCCAAGTAGGCATCGCCAGATGGGCTCCTAAAATTAAAAAAAAAATTATCTGTCCTCGTACCGGGACGATCGGGATTGCTACCACCTGTCGTGTACACAGACTTGTGGACTATACGACTTTTTGGAGGAGGCTAGCCTCCTCCATTTTATTTGACTGTCTTTGGTGTTGGTTGCATGCTGCCTCGCCGGAGTGTTTCCTTATTGTTTTTATGCTTCTTGTTGTTTTCCCTTTGGTTTGGTTTGTTTGTTTTGAATTTGTTTTTTTTGTGGTGTCCTTTACTCGATTTGTTAATTTAGCCTAGCATTAAGCTATAAGATTATTACGGCGACTTATGCTCTAGTAGGCAGTCGCCAGATAGGCACTAAAAAAATGATTTAGGTCTATGCCAGGGTACACGGATTGCTCCAAATCTACTTTCCTCCACCCCCCCCATCCCCTGTTTGAAGCTGACGGGGCTCTTTTCTGTGCGGTGTTTCTGTTTCACGGCCCAGCTGGATACAATACACCGCTTTGTAGGAAAATTACGCGCCGTGCCAGTTTCTGGGACAAGATCGTGATTAAAGCAACACGCAGAGCGCACTTCGTGAGCTTGGAGGTATTGGGATCTTTGCATCCCTGTTCGAAGTATCCGTGGCGGTACGGTTTCTACGAGATCGTCCTCTGCTTGGTTCCTGGGCATCTAGCGATTGCGGAAAATGAATACGCTAACGAGGGCTCCAAACAGACAGAAACCACTGGGTGACAGACCAGCACTCTGACTTCATAGCAGGAATTAGTTCAGGCCTTAAGGCTGCATGGCGGAAACGGCCGATGGTGGGAATCTAAAGTTGCGTACTATTGTGCCACTAATTTTCTCGTGGACCTTCTCCACGATGCCTCGGCGGCTTCAACTCGTTTTCTGTCGCATCCGAATCGGAAACATTCGCGGGAGCCAGCGCCATTTGATGGAGCGCTCCTCTTAGTGTGACGACTGTTGGGTATCCCAGACTCTCCGGTACCTTCTCCTTGAATTTCCCCCTCTAACTGAGCTTCGCGCGCGCTACTTGCCTCGTTACCGGGACCAGCGGAATCGCTGCCGCTTGTCCCTTGTACTCGGAGCGATTTCTTGCTCACCTGACTCTCATTTTGTGGCGGGTCTGCCTCCGTACGACGGATTTTTCTTTTGCTTTTATCGTTTCATTTTTGTTTTTGCTGTTGGTTTATTGTTTTGGGGATTACATTTTTTGTTTTTTCAAGAATATTTTCTTCATGAGATGCCTTCGTTGTTTTTTCACTTTGAATTTAATAAATAAAATACAGTGAATGAGATGCATTTTACTTGAACATCTTTGTTCGAGAGACGAATTTCGGACGTGATTGGTTTCGCTCATTAGTCCGAGATTGCTGCCTTAGATGCAGGATCCCTCACCCGGGAGGCCTGGTGCCTCTACAACTTCCTCTGTTTTGGCTAATCTATTTGTGCTCTTTACAAGGGAATTATGATCAGGGAGATTTGCCCCACCACACCCGGCCTCTCTCGCGGATCCCTTGTCTACGTAACTAATGCATTGATTTGCATCTACACAACCCCACCTCGTTCCTTACGAATCTCTTCGCAAACTCTCAGACGAAGATGCCTTCATTGGTTTTTTCCTTAAAAAAAATTGTCTGAAAGAAAACTTGAAATGGGTATGGTCATTGCAGGGTCAGCGCAATTAACTTATACTCCCGTTGGGTACAAGAGAGAACTTCATTTTCCTTTGGGGCTGTCCCATTCTGGTTGATCTTCGCGCACGTTACCAGTCCAGGTATCGGGATGAGCGAGGTTGCTACCGCTTGTCCCTTGTACTCGAAAGAGATTCGTGTACTAAGACTTGTAGACTATCTGACTTTTGGGAGGAGGCTGGCCTCCATTTTATTTAATTATTTTTGTTGTAGGTCACATATTCCTGCGCCTGGGGTAGGCAGGCCTCCTCCTGACGCCGGGGCGTGTTTCCTAATTTTGTTTGGGTTTTTGCTTGTTTCTTTGCCTTTTTTTTGTGGGTTTTTTAATCTAGTGTAATAATAGGCTATAAAATAATTACAGCAACTTTTGGCCTAGTACGCAGTCGCCAGATGGGCTCAAAAAATATTTCTTTGGGGCTGTGAACGAGGGCTTTGACCTAGGTCTCGCTATTCAGGAACAGCAACAATAAAGGTCATGCTTAATAGACCGAGGAGGGCCGCTCCTATGTCACTAGGGCATTTAAGAATTTGTTTTCGCTTTGTCATAATATAAAGTAAATTTGTGTGTGTGGGGGGGGGGGGGGGGTAGCGGTTCTACGCTATGATGAATGATGGTATGACCCTCATTTTTAGCTTATGCATGGGCATTTTCCATTAAGGCTCTTAACGTATGTGGCTCCGACGCTAGTAGTATTGTGGGGTGAAGTCCGAGTATGTACGGGTGTGTTTAGACTTGGACTCCACCCCACAATACTACTGACCATCCACTTTCTCGCCGTACGGCAGGTCCTCGAGGCGCTGGTTGCTCCGAGGACTGTTCGCCTACACCCGGTCATTCAAGGCAGCCCCTGAAAAACAACTGGCGCTGGTTACTCTGATGCCTATTGACCTACACCCGGTCTTTCAAGGCAGCCCCTGAAAAACAACTGGCGCTGGTTGCTCTGAGGCCTGTTGACCTACACCCGGTCCTGAAAAAAATAACTGGCGCTGGTTGCTCCGAAGCCTATTGAGCTACACCCGGTCCTTCAAGGCAGCCCCTGAAAAACAACTAGCGCTGGTTGCTCTGAGGCCTATTGACCTACACCCGGTCTTTCAAGGCAGCCCCTGAAAAACAACTGGCGCTGGTTGCTCTGAGGCCTGTTGACCTACACCCGGTCCTGAAAAAAATAACTGGCGCTGGTTGCTCCGAAGCCTATTGAGCTACACCCGGTCCTTCAAGGCAGCCCCTGAAAAACAACTAGCGCTGGTTGCTCTGAGGCCTATTGACCTACACCCGGTCCTTCAAGGCAGCCCCTGAAAAACAACTGGCGCTGGTTGCTCTGAGACCTATTGACCTACACCCACTCCTTCAGGGCAGCCCCTGAAAAACAACTGGCGCTGGTTGCTCCGAGGCCTATTGACCTACACCCGGTCCTTCAAGGCAGCCCCTCAAAAACAACTGGCGCTGGTTGCTCTGAGGCCTATTGACCTACACCCGGTCCTTCAAGGCAGCCCCTCAAAAACAACTGGCGCTGTTTGCTCCGAGGCATGTTGACCTACACCAGTTCCTTCAAGGCAGCCCCTCAAAAACACCTGGCGCTAGTTGCTCCGAGCCATGTTGACCTACACCCGGTCCTTCAAGGCAGCCCCTGAAAAACAACTGGCGCTGGTTGCTCTGAGGCCTATTGACCTACACCCGGTCCTTCAAGGCAGCCCCTCAAAAACACCTGGCGCTAGTTGCTCCGAGCCATGTTGACCTACACCCGGTCCTTCAGGCAGCCCCTGAAAAACAACTGGCGCTGGTTGCTCTGAGGCCTGTTGACCTACACCCGGTCCTGAAAAAATAACTGGCGCTGGTTGCTCCGAAGCCTATTGAGCTACACCCGGTCCTTCAAGGCAGCCCCTGAAAAACAACTAGCGCTGGTTGCTCTGAGGCCTATTGACCTACACCCGGTCTTTCAAGGCAGCCCCTGAAAAACAACTGGCGCTGGTTGCTCTGAGGCCTGTTGACCTACACCCGGTCCTGAAAAAAATAACTGGCGCTGGTTGCTCCGAAGCCTATTGAGCTACACCCGGTCCTTCAAGGCAGCCCCTGAAAAACAACTAGCGCTGGTTGCTCTGAGGCCTATTGACCTACACCCGGTCCTTCAAGGCAGCCCCTGAAAAACAACTGGCGCTGGTTGCTCTGAGACCTATTGACCTACACCCACTCCTTCAGGGCAGCCCCTGAAAAACAACTGGCGCTGGTTGCTCCGAGGCCTATTGACCTACACCCGGTCCTTCAAGGCAGCCCCTCAAAAACAACTGGCGCTGGTTGCTCTGAGGCCTATTGACCTACACCCGGTCCTTCAAGGCAGCCCCTCAAAAACAACTGGCGCTGTTTGCTCCGAGGCATGTTGACCTACACCAGTTCCTTCAAGGCAGCCCCTCAAAAACACCTGGCGCTAGTTGCTCCGAGCCATGTTGACCTACACCCGGTCCTTCAAGGCAGCCCCTGAAAAACAACTGGCGCTGGTTGCTCTGAGGCCTATTGACCTACACCCGGTCCTTCAAGGCAGCCCCTCAAAAACACCTGGCGCTAGTTGCTCCGAGCCATGTTGACCTACACCCGGTCCTTCAGGCAGCCCCTGAAAAACAACTGGCGCTAGTTGCTCTGAGGCCTATTGAACTACACCCGGTCCTTCAAGGCAGCCCCTCAAAAACAACTGGCGCTGTTTGCTCCGAGGCATGTTGACCTACACCAGTTCCTTCAAGGCAGCCCCTCAAAAACACCTGGCGCTAGTTGCTCCGAGCCATGTTGACCTACACCCGGTCCTTCAAGGCAGCCCCTGAAAAACAACTGGCGCTGGTTGCTCTGAGGCCTATTGACCTACACCCGGTCCTTCAAGGCAGCCCCTCAAAAACACCTGGCGCTAGTTGCTCCGAGCCATGTTGACCTACACCCGGTCCTTCAGGCAGCCCCTGAAAAACAACTGGCGCTGGTTGCTCTGAGGCCTATTGACCTACACCCGGTCCTTCAATGCAGCCCCTCAAAAACAACTGGCGCTGGTTGCTCTGAGGCCTATTGACCTACACCCTATCCAAGGCAGCCCCTGGAAAACAACTCTGGCACTGTCAACTCGACCGATCGCTCTAAGAAAGCAAAATAAAATTCATTGATTTTCACGCGTTGCTTCCTTCGTCATTTATTGACAGAATAAATTTGCGTACAAGAAGTTTTGACAGATTCTAAATAAATATAAATATAATAACGAGATTTCCACTTTGTTTCTTTGTTAACTTTTCCCTAATCGACTTCCAGGTGAAAGGGAATTTCATTTTAAGGAATAAAGTTAGGAAATTTTCTATTACCAAGTATTATTATTATTTATTATAATATATAACAAACAATAAAAAAGTGTCTTGGTACCCTCAAATGGTTGGAGCAAGGAATGCTTTACTCTCTCCAATAAGATTTTTAAACGAAAGAAAAACGGCGGTGAATGCGCCCTCGCTGGCGATCGCCCCCCCCCCAAAAAAAAAATCATATCACAACGGCCACGTTTTTCTTCCTTTCTTGATATTTAGTTTTCAAAAAAATTTACTCGAAAAAGTAAAGTTAATATAAGATGATCAACGGTAAAAAATAACTATTTTAAAGTTGATTTATTTGAACGTTTACTCATTTGGCAAAGGGGAAGCGTCCTCTAGTGTACTTCCAGTGTACAAACCATTGCTCTTTTAACGACATAAATTAATATTCTCAGAGGAAAGTGAATTGAACTTAAAAGAATCAAGCTCTGAAATTCACTTAATCATGCTTTATTATTCTTATTGCCTAAATCTTGCGTCATTATTGATAGCACGGGTACACTGGTACATTGTCATTTCCTATTTGTTCAACAAAGTTCAAGAAAGGAAATTAGTGTGAACACCAACGTTATTTTCACTGTTGCATTATCTCTATCTATATGAGGCTCGATCTGTCGGGCCCTGCGGCGGCAATGTTGTTTCCTCATAACTAACGGTCATGCACGCGCGCGCGCGTAAACTGCTAGGCGCGCACGGTGAAAAATTTACTCATTTTAAGTATATTATATAATAGGGGGAGTGCGTAACTCTCCTATATCTGCCTTCGCTCCACAAGTAATAATAATAATAAGCAAGTAAAGATATTTTTGTGCCACAATATCAGAATTTCAAACAATATCCACCTGTATTTATTTGCGACATGGCTTTTTATCCCTGGCAACGCCGGGTATCTATGCTAGTTAATAATAATGCATCCGAAGAATATATTCCACCCTCTTAACTAAGTCGGTTATTTAAAAGTATATATAACAAAAATAAACACTACATAAATAAATATAACATATGAGCAACGGTAAAAAATAACGATTTTAAAGTCGATTCTACATAAATTCCAGGAGGTAATTTTCGCGGAAATTTTGTTAATAGCCCCAAAATTGTTCTTTTATTTTAATATTATGTGTGTTCTAATAAGACTATATGGTTTGGGTATCTCCCCCCCATCCTTATTTTGGTGCGCGAAGTGAATGGTTTTATTCTCGGAGATTGGTGAATGGTCCTGTATGGTTTCCACTCATCGCTATAAATCCCAATCTCACTACTCTAAATAATCAGGGAGATTGGGGCGCTATTTCTTAATTCCGCAATTTTAATTTTGCCTTGTGCTAGTTTGGCGCTGGTATCAACTATACCAAATACTCATATGGGAGTATTTGGTCCTCGTTCACGATGAGAGAAAAAGAGACTTAGTTGATCTGCAGAATCATCCCAAGCGGAAAGTTTTTCACCAGTTTTCATTCCATAGACATCGATTGGATCCACTTTTGAAATGGGAGTATCGATTGTACAAAAGGAACCAGTCTCTATAGTTCTTACTTTATAGCCCTCGTTGGTCAATTCCAGACAAAATCGTCGCTACCTTTGGATTATTTGCTCCGGTTCAAATTTTGCTGGAAACAGTTTACTCAGAGTAGCCGCCCTCAGATTCCACTGTGGCCTCAAGATGGTTCCGTATCTTGTCTCATGTGATCCTCACTGTGTCCCTGGGAAGATCTTGAACACCTCCTTGATCTTGGCCACCAGCTCGTTCTTGATGTAGGCGCAGCCTTTGCTATCTTTCTCAGCCGCGCCCCACACATAGTAATCCTAATCCATAGGATTACAATCGAGGACAGAAGGCGGGCATGGTGAAGTCGTAGAAATTCTCTGATAACCACTTGACTCCTTGACCCTATCCTGTCAAAGTTTAACCGCAGTCTCCAGCAGCTCCACATAGCCGTCTCAATTCTACCTAATATCCTGCTCAAAGATGTGGGGCAGCATGGAACTTCACTTGGATTGTAGGCAAGCCACCTGTTGTTTTGGATGTTGTGAAACTAGTCTTGAGAGAAGTTCTTATCGTCTGAGAAGAACCAGATTGTCCCCGGCCCGACAGGATCTTTCAACTTGTTCAAAAGCTTCTTTGCCTTTGTGAAGCGGTTCTCCTTGGCCTTGACTGTCAGAATTTGTTCCCATTGCCTGTTGTCCCCATTCAGGGCCAGCTTCATGGAAGAGACTACCACACCCCCCCTCTCTCTCTCGCCAAATCCCAGATTCCCTTTCTCAGACCTTGCATCACCTTGCCCTGCAGTTGTTGCGTGAATTCCGCCGTGTAAACGCCTGTTGTGTCCCTTTATGCTGGCCACCGTTTCGGAGTCTTCGTTGGTAGCTGCCCCTGTCACGTCTTGCAGCGTTTACGATGTTAACAACATTTTGAGCCACTCATGATGTCGACATTTTGATACCTGGTGCGAATTATCATGATACAGGTAATTTGCAATATTCAGATAGCCCTCATTTCTCCATGTCAGCTAACTTTTTCTCAACTTAAACTTTCCTCTGTACGCTATCCAACGGCGTTGACTGTTCACCGATACTTCAATCTCTTCCTGAAAAAAAGAGATATTAAAAATCGTCACATTTAACCTGAACACCCTGTACAGGGTGGCCCATAAGTCACAGGACGTTATAGTTACATAATACACAAAAAGTTGTACGCCGCCCGTATATTGGCTCCCTCTACTTGACCATACGAGTTCTCGTGTCATTCCTAATTATGAAGATAATAAATACAAGACCCGAAGGAATTAACGAATGAAATGGCTGTATACTTTAACCTCGCATTCCCACGTGTATCACTCCCTTCAACCCCGCACGCACATTCTCTACCGATTTATACATCATTCTAGTTTACCACCCACTTCATACATTCATGCAACCTGACATAGTGCTTTCTACACGATAACTGGCGTTCCCATCCATACCCCCCCCCCCCCCTGAGTGTACCTTGCCGCCCCTGCAAGAGGGTATCGGTTGTTGCATAGACAACTATGCCACAGCTGACATCTGCGGGACTACGTGCCCTCCCTACCCAAGAGTCCGCTGAGGATCTGCGGCTATATCTATCTTCCACACATTTTCACTTCTAGCTTCACTACTTTCTTTATCCAACTCGCCAATAACACTTAGATACCCTCCACTTCTTATCCATTTATTAAATAATTATTAGTTAATTGTGATTAATACCCTGATTAACTAGCAGGCTGTAGAGTCGAAGCTTTCTCCCTTTATGCTCCTGGGGAGATATTAACATTATTATTATTATCAATTAATACATATTTGCGGGGAGGTTTTATCGGGGTCAAGTTATTTAATCTTATGCTTTCATATTTATCTCTTTTGTCTTCTTTTATACGAACACTAAAAAGATGGTTGCTTTGGGGAAGTCCATCGAAGTCGAGGATGACGGATGCCATCCTGAGGGCATCAAACCTGCACTAGGTTTAAGTGTGTGAAGTCTTCGGCCCCGTATTTTTACCGAGGGGAGAAGGACCCCGGTGGCAGGAGAGAAGTGAGAATTCACTGCCCCTCGTTGGTGACCTTTATTCTTTGGTAATTGAGTCTACTCTTATGGCTTTGATAGAGAGTAAACCCCGACTGATTCTTATCTGCGTGGTATGAGTACTAGTAGTGATGGTTCGCCAACCTGCCTTTATCCAGGCGCATCCCCAACCGGATAATGAAATAGATATAAAGGTCAATATGACAATCGCTGGTCGGCACCTCTTTGGGGAGAGGTGCCAGGAAGTATTATGTTTTGACACCGAACCGCGTTCAGGTGGAACCTTCCTCGCTCCGGGGCAGAAGGACCTGTGCCGCGTCAGAGGTATGTGGGTATAGATACCCATCAACAGGATTTCTTGGAACAGAGAGTGTGTGTGTGTTTTGTTGAGAATACGAGAGATGAAAGAAAGGTATGTTGTGATTGGCACTGTGTGTGATGAGAAGTGTAAGATCTACTCACCCGAATACAGTAGTGAGCAAAACGCATCCACCAATTGGCAGCCAGATCTCGACGTGCGCTGTTTGTGGCCGCTCTTACGGGGATCGAGAGAGCTCATGCTAGCCGAGTGGATACGGCGTTGGCCTCCCAACGTCGCGGTACGGGGTTTGATTCCGAATCCCGGCATGAACGAACACAAACGTCAGCGCACGTAGAGATCAGGCTACCGATTGGTGGACCCGCTGTGCTCACCCCGTTATCGGGTGAGTAGATCTTACACCTCTCACCTCACACAAAGCCAATCACAACACTGCTTTCTTTCCTCTCCCGGCTTCACAGCACAACACACACACTCTCTCTGTTTCAAGGAAACCTGCCGATGGTTATCTATATTCACGTACCTCTGACGTGGAACAGGTCCTTCTTCCCCGAGGTGACGAAGGCTTCCACATGAACGCTATTTGGTATCAAAACATAATACTTCCTGGCACCTCTCCCCAAAAGAGGACGGGTCCCTGGGGCCCTCGGGCCGACCAGCGATTGTCATTCTGACCTTAAATAAAAAAATTCATTATCCGGTCGGGGATCCTCCCAGTATCATGGAAGGATTGGCGCTCACGAACTAACTGGGATCGAACCCGGTACCGCTACATTAGAGGACCAACGTCGTATCCACTCGTCTCGCAAGAGCTCCAGTAGGAGTAGTGGACATGAGTACCAGCGAATTTGGAAAACACAAATACAAGAGTATTTAAAGACGAGTATATATTTACAGAGTATGTGCTACCACAACCGAATTTTCCTGTCTGGGCGTTTGCGGATGACACATGTACACATATGTAGCAATTCTTTTGCAACGGTATTTATTATTATGGTTTATCTACTATTTATTGATCGATTTCCTATACTAATTCCGAAAATGTTATTACTTTTTATGTATCATCAACCGATGAAGAAATACATTGATTTCTATATTATTAACAACCGCATTTTCGGATGATTTATCTATTCTACAATTTAATGTGGTTTTTTTTCGGACTGTTTCCTAGGATATAATTTTACCTTTCTTGAGTATGGTTACTAGAGGATGGCTACTAGAGGATGCTACTAGAGGATGCAAAAATTCTCCCAATTCATTTTGTTACGTGTTTGGATATTGGGACAAAGAATATATCACATAAAATAGTAAAAGGTGCCAAATTATCGTTAAGGTACAGACTCTATTAGGCAATACCCATGGGTGACCCCCCTTCCCCCCAAAGCCATGGTCCTTTCATGTGATTTGTGGAAGCTGTCGATATACTCAAGAAGGAGTAACAAGGAAAGGAAGTACCCTAGGAGACCTTACGGTCCATTCAAAGAGGGTACCTTTGGACTAGCAATCGAGTAGACACATGGCTGCTCAATTGTTTTGCGTCCCTAAAGGGCCACTTTTCAAGACTTTGTCTAGTCTTGACTTGAACTGGTCAACAGATTTACTGTTGACAACTTCCAGTGGAAGTGCGTTCCACTTACCGCAGATACTGTAAGTGAAAAAAATTCCACACAGATTGTGGTTGTAACGCTTCAGTTCAAGTTTGAAGCCGTGATTGCGCGTTCTGTTCTCACTCAGTGTGAAAATATCCCGGTAGTCAACATTGTCGAACCCTCGAAGTATTTTGAAAACTTCGATTAGCTGACCACGCAGTCTACGGGTTTCCAGCGAGAACAGATCTAGTTCCCTTAGTCTATCCTCATAACTTTTATGTTGATAGAGGAGATCAGCTTGGTTGCCCTGCCTTGTACGCGTTCCAACCTTGCGATATCCTTTCGAAACGAAGGACTCCAAAATTGTACGGCATACTCCAGGTGCGGCCGAACGATGGAGTTGTACAGACAAAGTACTATCTCCTTGTTACGGTATCCAAACTGGCGATTTATGTAGCCTAACATCCTTTGAGCTTTCTTCTCTGCCTCGATGCACTGTTTCGAGAACTTAAGGTCGCTAGTGATAGTTACACCCAAGTCCTTCTCAGTGTCACTTGATTCAAGAGCAGTGCCCTTAAAGATATACTGAGATGGGGGGTTTCTGTGGCCGATATGCATTACTTTGCATTTGTTCACGTTGAAAGGCATTTGCCACGTGTTCGACCACTCCCCAATCTTCCCAAGATCTTCCTGCAGGCGGGCAGTATTTCCATCCTTTGCAACGTTTATACCAAGCTTGGTATCGTCGGCAAATTTGGAAATCTTCGCAACCATGTCACCGTCCATGTCGTTGACGTAGATGATGAATAGTAGTGGTCCCAGGACAGAACCTTGAGGCACCCCGCTAGTAACGGGCACCCACTCAGAAGCCTGCCCATTCACCACCACCCGTTGCCGTCTGCCACTTAACCAGTTCTCGATCCAGCCGGTTACTTTTCCGTCTATACTCAGCGCTCGCGCTTTCCGGAGAAAGCGGCGGTGTGGTACCTTACCAAATGCTTTCTGAAAGTCTAAGTAGACCACATCCATCGCCTTGTCCCGATCGTGCTCACTGAACACGAAGTGGAAGAATTCCACAAGGTTCGTCAGGCATGACCGTTGCCTTCGGAAGCCGTGCTGGGAACTCCTCAGTAGCAGGTTTGACTCTAAATACGACGTCATTTGGTCCACCATCATGCTTTCCATGAGTTTAGCGACTATCGAAGTCAGACTGATAGGTCGGTAGTTTGATGGTTGGTTACGGTATCATTTCTTGAAGATAGGAGTCACCTCCGCTTCACGCCAGTCTCTAGGAACGCATTCTGTCCGGATTGACATGTTGAAGATTGCGCTGAGGTGTCGTGACACTTGATCGCGCACTTCTTTCAACACCTTAGGTAGAACCTTATCCGTGCCAGGTGACTTATTCGTCATTAGGTCACTGATCTACTTTTTTATTTCCCCTTCGGGGAAGGCAATATCCTCCAGCTTTTCCCCCGAGTAGGAATCCATTGGCTGGGGGATGAGACCACACTCTTCAGTAAACACTGAAGAGAAGTAGTCGTTGAGGAGGTTAGCATTTTCTGCATCTAAGTGCGTTAATGCCCCCTCCTTATTTCTCAAAGGGCCAATCGTTCGACGGATTGACCTAGGTTCGACGGCTGTTCAAATATCCAAAAAACTCCTTGGGATTCTCTTTACAGAGTCTCGCCACTCGGAGTTCCTCAGACCGCTTAGCCGCCCTTATGCTGGACTTCACTCTCCTGGATAGCCTCCGGTATTCGTCAAAGTCACCCGAGATCTTCGATTAAACCACTTTGGTTGAACAGAAAACTGACGGGTTCATTTCAGAAGGATGAAACGCGATTGAAGACTCATGAATGTGGTTTTGAAACTGTTCCACGAGTCTTCAACAACATCGCACACTTCTAGCCTCGCGTCAGTCAGTCCAGCACGAAGACCTGCAAAGTCTGCTTTTCAAATCGAGTTTCCTCGATTTACTAGTTGCAGGCCCTCCTTTCGGGACTTTGACTACAAATCTAATTAGTCGGTGGTCACTGCCACCGACCTCTTCGCCAACAGAGAGGTCCTCAACAATGTCATCCTCAGAGGTGAAAACCAAGTCGAGGATATTAAGAACATAAGAACATAAGAAGAGAAGGAGACTGCAAAAGATCATTCATGGCCTACACTTGGCAGCTCCTCTCGTTGGCTCTCTCACCCATTGAGTGAGGAACTCGCTGTTCGCGATCTCCAGGAGTAGTGCGTTCTCCTCACAGGGTTCTCTGGTTTCCCAGTCAACTTGTGTGTTGAAATCACCCATGACGATACACACTCTGTCTTCGACAAGTTCTCCAAGTACCTGGTACATATCTCTGTCCTTTTCAACGAGTTGGGCA
This sequence comes from Ceratothoa steindachneri, assembly GCA_963969495.1. Classification (NCBI taxonomy): domain Eukaryota; kingdom Metazoa; phylum Arthropoda; class Malacostraca; order Isopoda; family Cymothoidae; genus Ceratothoa; species Ceratothoa steindachneri. The sequence goes on along the minus strand of OZ018332.1, from coordinate 62,388,608 downwards.
GGAGGTCTATAAGGCACCAGGGTCCTGTATTTGGCAGGACCTATCTCTAGGTCAACACCTAGTAGTTCATGGTCGGATACGATGTTGCAATCCGTCGAGTTGAGAGTATCCTTGACATACAACATCACACCGCCACCCTCTCTGTCTAGCCTATCTTTCAGGAAGAGCTGTTAACCGGGAATCGTGAATTCACCTTCAAAATCTCGGCTTTAGGTTTTTATCCACGACTCCGTTATGGCCACCATCTCCGGTTCCTCTGTTGCCACGAGGCCACGGAGCTCAAGAAACTTATTCCTGATTGACCTCGCATTGAACAGAAGATATTTCAGGGAGTCCTCCACTGTAGGACTCCCTACGCTCTTCCGTTTCCCGGCTTCTTATGTCTGGCAGTACCTCTCTTTGCCACATCTAAGAACGTCGTTCCAGGAGTGACACGGGCATACTGTCTTATGTCCGCCTTCACTCTGGGTCGGACGCTCCTCTGCGTCCGCTCTACGACATCCTGGATTAAGTTATAGAGAACAGCCTTTCCTTTGAATGAAAGGTGCACTCCGTCCCTTTAGTAAAGGTCGTTTCGACGGCAAAAAGTGCGGTAAGGGTCCAGAAAGAAGACCCTCTCCGCCGTACAAAGGTCCGACAGGCGCTGGTTCAAGGTCACGTTCCTTGAGTGAGCTGTCCGGCTAGTAGTACCTTTTCTTGGGAGCATCCCTACAACGACCCGTTTGCGAGTTCTCAATCCGGAGTCGTCCACGGCTCCCATGACCGTGCTGAGAATTTTCTCGCTGGGGCCTACTTTGCCTCCTCGGAGGTAGAGGTCATTTCCACTCACCATCAGGGCAACGACTGAATTCTCGGAGATCTGAGATTTCTCAGCCTCTACCCTGGTGTGATGGTTCCCCCGTCCTGGCTGGCAGCATACCTCCACACTAGTGCGAAGGCGGGCCGCTAGCAGGGGCTGCAAACCTTGTGCTTGGGAATCGCCCACAAGGGTAACCCTCGGACATTTCCGTGCAGAGGTTTGAGGCTTTCCTTCCGGAAGCGAACTCTCGGTTCCCTCTTTCTTCTCCATCTTATTTTTCTTGTTCTTCTTTTTCTTCTTCCTTTTCTTATTCATCTTTTCCCCCCTCTCTTCCTTTGTTATATACTCTTCTGTTTTTATCTTTTCTTCTTCTGCTTCAACTTTCTCTTCTTCAGCTTCTACTTTATCTTCTGTTTCAACCTTCTCTTTTTCCTGTTTCTTTCCCTTCTTTTTCTTTTTCTTTGAGGGTTTATCCGTAGCATGCTGACCTAGCTCTCGGGGTAATACTGCAGATGCAGTGTTTACTACAGGGCTTGACGTTATCTCTGCTATTCTAACCTCTAGCCTGTGAATCAGTCCGGCGTGTTCCACTTCTAGGTTGTTTATTTTCTCCTCCTGGTCCTTTCTTGCCGGTCATTTTGAACACTTTCTCTCTCTCAATACTTTGCGACCAATCAATGATAAAAAAGGGGGGTTGGTGAGTTCTCCCCGCGTGAGTCGCTCCCGCCTATCTATCGGAGAGGTTTCGGATCTTTCAGAAGACACGATCCATGTGCTGTTGTTCGTCCGACCGAGTCGTCAAACCTCGGCGTGCCGTGGCTCCCAACCAAGCAGCACTGGTGGTCCCCGAAGGGCCTATCGATTTGTCACCAGGTGAACAACAACGAAGCATGCCCCTTACTAAACTCCTACTAGTTCCCTTCACAACGGCCAGGATTTCGGAGTAGCGTTCAATGGATATCCCGCCACACCAAGGAACTCGACCCATGGCTTTTTATTGGCCTGGCAACCAACATGGGAACAAAGGGCCGTCACCTCGGACCAATGCTACCATAAGCACCCGTCAACGGGCACTGGGAACGGTCAATAATTACGCGCCAGGGAAGGGGTTAACGGGGCACTACCCTCGTCCCATTCATCGTGCCCCAACGCCTAGGACACCTCTAGTCCTAGTCTCTCGCAACCAGAGAGCGTCGATTGGCGTTGTTTATAAAGGTTCCAAAGCCTCTCTTCTGACGCATGAGGTAGCTGCCAGGTCCTTATATTTAGAAAGATTGAAAAAAGGTTGAGAATGACTTGATAGTAGTAGGGTTTTGTTTTTTTTGTTTTTTTCTTTTTATATAATAAGTCGAAGAGATAGGATGAAAGTGAAAAAGGAGAAGGATAGAGTAGAAAAAAAAGAATGAATGACGCACTTAGTCTGGAACCTCGTTTCCGACCAAGTCGACAAGGGAAGCCCGACCAGGGGTACCCAAAAGAGAGGTACCCCCGCCGACATAGCTCGAAAAGTCAAAGGTACACATAAGCTCTCTTCCCGCGACAAGGGTGCGTCACCCCTCTCCCTCTATTTTCTTATTTTCTTAAAAAAATGAGAGAGAGAGAGAGGAGTATGGAGAGAGCCGACTAACTGTCATGTTGACTGTTATTTATGCATGATGCATGTTACAAAGTACAGAAAAGTTAAAGGAAGAAAAGTTCTTAAGTATCCAGACATACCAGCATCTGTAACACCTGTCCCTCTTGATAACTTACCATTGCCACTTCTACCAAAAATTTAAGTAGGAAAACTTGGAGTAATATTCTACATAAACTCTAGCGATCTTCAAAGCGTTTCTAATGTAAATATTTTTTTAGTATTTTTTGCTCTTATTTTCTATACACTTCCTAAATACGTTAAAATACGTGAAAATACACACGATGCTGTCTCAATCTCCTTACCAAGTCGGGATAGATTGAACTAGCCTAATCGACATAGGGGAAGATTGCTTATATAAAGACCAAATATAAACTAAGAAAATCCCTAAAAATACTGATGAATACTGGCGTTACCTATCGGGGTCATTACCGCTTGTAACTTGAACTCGGGGTGGGTTCGCGCACACACACTTGTGCACCATTTGACTTCTTAGAGGAGGCTAGCCTCTTTTATTTGAATCGCTTTGATGTTGGTCTCGTACTCCCTTTTTCTTCTTGCTGTTATGCGTGTTTTTTTGTTGTTTTTTCTTTTATTTTCGTTTTTGTTTAGCCTAGCATTAGGTAATAAGATAATTACGGCAACTTATGCCCCTGTACACTTTCATCAGACGGACGCTAAAGAAAACAAAAACACACTCACTCGTGCGTCACTTCTTGAGGGTGGAGAAACAATAAAGGGGGTGTTTCGCCCCAACGGGGCGATGTCTTTAATAGATATATTGACCTTAAGCTTTAAAGGTGGAGTCATGGGTGATGCAAGGAACAGCTCGGCCTCGATTCTTTTGTCCTAATCGCATTCATTCGGGGTTAAGGAAGAGATCTTGATTGGGGGATACGCTTGCTCCCCAAGCCCTTCGGGGCTATCGGCTTTGCCGTATTATTCCTCTTATTCCTATATTTCTTTTGCAGCTTTTTCTAATCCCCCCTCCTTTCGCCTCTAAGTGGTATTTTTTTATTAAAGGTGTTTTGCCCATCGCTGTTGTGTCGATTGTGTTCCCTTGCTTGGAGTTTTAAAATTCCCCTTCTAAACCCCACTAGGGGTTGATGGAGTTCTCTATTGCAATTTTAGTCTTCCCTGGTCATGTTTTATTGTTTATTTAGATTTCCTTATTTGTTCTCTCCCTAATATTTTTCAATAAGGGTTCGTTCCCTCATTAGCAAATAAACTGAAAATGTTTTGCGGTCTCTAAAGTAGCTGTTCTAAGGCTTTCAACTCCGTATTTTCAAATCCTCCTGCTTTTGCATCCTTTTTTAATGCCTTCCGCTTTCAAAGCTTGCATCACCTCGCTTACTGGTACCAGCTTTTCCCCTCTTTTATCAATCATCGTGAGAAATGGCCACGCACGAACGCGTGTTTACACACAACCGCAAACGAATGAAGTTTGTCCCTAACGTAAATTTTAATATCTTTATCCGAACGCCATAAAGTGTTTGGGTCTTCTTCAAAATTGGTCGGGCAAATATATCGGGTTTTGGCGGCGGTGACACACGGGTTTTAATGCAATTTGGTGCGAACAAACAACGGAGTGGCGGGAAATTTTGCGTTCGGGATTTGCTTTACGTTGTGTATCTGATTTTACCTCGATCTGTTCCCACACACAACCTTAGGGAGAAAAATGATATTCAGGTAAGACAAAAAATAAAATTAATACCTGAGCAAAATGGTACGTATGAGCCAAATAGTGCCGCATATACATGGTGACCACAAAAACACTCCTTAATTTCAAATATATATTATAGCAAAAGTTAAATGAATATTCTTACAATTTTGGTGCATACAGTTGCATAAACTAATACAGTTTCCTGCCTCATTTGCGTATTCTACTTGATCCGCTAAATGGCAGTGTAATCCAAGATGGCGTGAACTCCACACAACGTAGCTGGTGTCTGTTGGAATCTGCCAAAACAAACAGTTACAAATGTACAGCGTGCTTTCAGACGCATTCATCATGGGAATCCACTTACTAAGCAGTCCATTTTGAAGTGGTACAGTGATTTCAGTGAGAAAGAATGCATCTGTGACCAGAGAAAGGAACATTCAGGCCGTCCATCGGTGTCAGAGGAAGTTGTCGATAGGGTCAGAGAAACTTTTCTTCGCAACCCCAAGAAGTCGACGCACATATGTAGCCGAGAGTTACGAGTCCTACAAAGCACAGTAAGCAAGATCTTACGCAAACGCTTGAGGTTTACCTCTTACAAGCTGCAACTGGTCCAAAAGTTATACCCGCAAGACAATGAAATGGGCTTTGAATTTTGCAGCAATTCCCAGGCGTTAATGGAAAATGATCCTGATCTGCTATCAAAGATCATTTTCAGTGATGAAGCAACCTTCCACTTAAGTGGAAAGGTCAATAAGTACAATGGGTACGTCTCTAATTGTGATCAGGTAGAAATCCTGCTTTCGAGTAAATGCAAGATTTGCAATAGACATCCAACGTCCGGAACCGTATCACCCACCCCCATCTGCAGTTGTCAAGGCTTTTCTCATCGTGTCGCACCTTCAATGCGTTTCAATTTGTGTCATGGGTTTTGTTCTTGCTTCTTCGTCGAGGTCTAAGTTGTTTATTCCTTCGAGTTATGGGGTTTATTCGTATTTTAAGTGTTTGTTTATAATGCCTGTCTAATCTACCCGTTGTTGACGGTCTTAGTTGGGGTGCTGGGCGTGTTGTGTTGCCTTAAGTTATTCAGGGATTCGATGCATTTGGCCGATTCATCGCCAGTTTGCAGAGTTCGTCCCCTTGCGAGATGGGTTGCCTTCCCTGTCCAAAGCAGTGTTGATTTTCACACACACACACGCACACACACACACACTCACTCACTCACTCACTCACACACTCACTCACTCACAAACTCACTCACACACTCACGCACACTCACACTCACACATACACAGTCACACTCTCACACACTTACTCTCACACACTCACACACTCGCTCTTTTTTCATAACGAAAGTAGAGGGAGAGGTGACGCCCCCTTGTCGCGGGAAGAGAGCTTGTGTGGACCTTGGACTTTTCGAGCTATGTCGGCGGGAGTACCTCTTCTGGGTACCCCTGGTAGGGCTTCCCTTGTCGATTTGGTCGGAAACGAGGTTCCAGACTAAGTGCATCATTCCTTCCTTTTTTTACTCTATCCCTCTCCTTTTTTACTTTTATCCTATCTCCCACTCATACAAAAAAAGGACTACTCCTATCATATCACTCTTTCCCCTTTCTTCCTCTATCTACATATAAGGACCTGGCAGCTACCTCATGCGTCAGAAGAGAGGCTTTGAAACCTCTATAAACAACGCCAATCGACGCTCACTGGTTGCGAGAGACTAGGACTAGAGGTGTCCTAGGCGTTGGGGCACGATGAATGGGATGAGGGTAGTGCCCCGTTAACCCCTTCCCTGGCGCGTAATTATTGACCGTTCCCAGTGCACGTTGACGGGTGCTTATGGTAGCATTGGTCCGAGGTGACGGCCCTTTGTTCCCATGTTGGTTGCCAGGCCAATAAAAAGCCATGGGTCGAGTTCCTTGGTGTGGCGGGATATCCATTGAACGCTACTCCGAGATCCTGGCCGTTGTGAAAGGAACTAGTAGGAGTTTAGTAAGGGGCGTGCTTCGTTGTTGTTCACCTGGTGAAAAATCGATGGCCCCTTCGGGGACCGTCAGTGCTGCTTGGTTGGGAGCCACGGCACGCCGAGGTTTGACGACTCGGTTGGACGAACAGCAGTACATGGAGCGTGCCTTCTGAAAGATCTTAAACCTCTCCGATCGATAGACGGGAGCGACTCACGCGGGGAGAACTCACCAACCCCCCTTTTTTATTATTGATTGGTCACGAGTTTTCAGAGAGAGAGAAAGCGTTCAAAATGACAGGTAAAAACGGACCCGTTCGTCTAAAACACAACTGTGCAACATGCCAGTTAGAAAAGTGATGCGTTGACTTTCCGGAGGGCTGTTACTCAAAATGCAGCCCTGAAAGTATCTGCACTACTTGCATATTGACGCGAGAGGTGGATAAATTAAAAGACCTCTATAGAGCTTCAGAGGAGAGAGCTAAAATCCTTGAAAGAAAGTTGGAGAAACTCGAAGCCCTTAATGCAGCTCAGATTCGATGCCTAGAAGAGGAACCACTGACGTGTCGGAATCCCCTGGTACCCAAGCGGACATTCCGGCATCATCTGAGGCTAAGCTAGCTGAGGCGAGAGAAAAAGAGAAAAAGAAGAAAGGAGAAACGAAGAAAAAAAAGAATAAAGTTGAAACAAAAGTAGAACCAAAAATAGAAGAAAAACAGATAAACAAGAAGAAAAAGAAAGATAAGAATGTGGAGAGTAAAGAGGAAAAGGGGAGGCCTCTTCCACAAGGGAAGACCCCGTCTTCAGAGACCAAGTGTCCGAAGGTCATCCTCATTGGTGACTCGCAAACACGGGATCTGCAGCCGCTGCTAGCGGCCCGCCTTCGCACTAGCGTGAAGGTAAGCTGCCTGTCATGACGGGGTAACCACAACATCAGAGTAGAGGCAGAGAAAGCTAAGATTTCTGAGAATTCAGTTGTTGCTCTGATGGTGAGCGGCAACGACCTCTACCTCAGAGGGGGTAAGGTTGGCCTCAGTGGTAAGACCATCCAAACGGTGATGGGAGCCGTGGATGACATAGGGCTTAAAACCCGCAAACGTGTGGTGGTTGGGATGCTTCCGAGAAGAGGTCCATCCCGAACCGCTCACTAAAGAAACCTCGCAGTGAACAGAAGGTTGGCGGATCTCTGCACGGCAGAAGGAGTCTTCTTTGTGGACCCCTATCGTACCTTTATCGATAGAGACGACCTCTACCAAAGGGACGGGGTACATTACTCCTTTAAAGGGAAGGCCTTTCTCGCCAACCTAATTCAAGATGTCGTGGAATGCACCTAAAGGAGCGTTCGAAACAGAGCGAAAGCAGACGTGCGCCAGCACGCCCGTGTCACTCCTGGAACGACCTTCTCGGAGGTCGTCAAAAAGAGTGTTGCCACAAAAACAGAGAAGCCTGGAAACGGAAGAGCTTAGGGAGTCCTACACTAGGGGACTCCCTCAAAGTTCTTCTGTTCAATGCGAGGTCAATCAGAAATAAGTTTCTTGAGCTCCGTGGCCTCGTAGTAACAGAGGAACCTGAGATGGTGGCCATAATGGAGTCGTGGATAAAAACCTCAAGCCGAGATTTTGAAAGTGAATTCACGATTTCCGGTTACCAGCTCTTCCTGAAAGATAGGCCAGACAGAGAGGGTGGCTGTGTGATGTTGTATGTCAAAGATACTCTCAACTCGACGGATTGCAGCATCGTATCCGACCATGAACTACTAGGTGTTGACCTAAAGATAGGTCCTGCCAAATACAGGACCCTGGTACCTTATAGACCTCCTGCCCAACTCGTTGAAAAGGATAGAGATCTGTACCAGCTACTAGGATAACTTGTCGAAGACAGAGTGTGTATCGTCATGGGTGATTTCAACACACAAGTTGACTGGGAAACCAGAGAACCCTGTGGCGAGAACGCACTACTCCTGGAGTTCGCGAACAACGAGTTCCTCACTCAATGGGTGAGAGCCAACAAGAGGAGAAAATATCCTCGACTTGGTTTTCACCTCTGATGATGACATCGTTGAGGACCTCTCTGTTGGCGAAGAGGTGGGTGGCAGTGACTACTGACTAATTAGATTTGTAGTCAAAGTCCCGAAGGCAGGGCCTGCAACTAGTAAATCGAGGAAACTCGATTTGAAAAGAGCAGATTTTGCAGGTCTTCGTGCTGGACTGACTGAAGCGAGGCTAGAAGTGTGCGATATTGTTGAAGACTCGTGGACAGTTTCAAAAATAAATTTATGAGTCTTCAATCACGTTTCATCCCTCTGAAATGAACCCGTCGGTCTTCTGTTCAACCAAAGTGGTTTAATCGAGAAATCGGCCAACTGCTTAGGGAGAAGAGAACTGTGTACCGGCAATCAAAGACCTCGGGCGACTTTGACGAATACCGGAGGCTAGCCAGGAGAGTGAAGTCCAGCATTAGGACGGCTAAGCGTACTGAGGAACTCCGAATGGCGAGACTCTGCAAGGAGAATCCCAAGGAGTTCTTCGGCTATGTAAATAGCCGTAAACCAATCCATCGTAGGATTGGGCCCTTAGTGGACGAGGAGGGTGCATTAACTCAGTCAGATGCAGAAAATGCTAACCTTCTTAATGACTACTTCTCCTCAGTGTTTACTTAAGAGTGTGGTCCCATCCCCAAGCCTACGGATTTCTACTCGGAGGAAAAGCTGGAGGCAATGGACTTCACCGAAGGAGAAATATAGAAAAAGATCGCTGATCTAAAGACGAATAAGTCCCCTGGACCGGACGGGTTTCTACCCAAGGTGCTGAAGGAAGTGTGCGATGAAGTATCACGACATCTGTGCGCTATCTTTAACATGTCAATCCGGACCGGATGCGTTCCTAGAGACTGGCGTGAGGCGGAGGTGACTCCTGTCTTCAGGAAAGGAGCCCCCAGCCATCCGTCAAACTACCGACCTATCAGTCTGACTTCAATGGTCGGTAAACTCATGGAAAGCATCATGGTGGAGAAAATAACGTCGTATTTAGAGTCAAAACCTGCTACTGAGGAGTTCCCAGCACGGGCTCGGAAAGCAACGGTCATGCCTGACGAACCTTGTGGAATTCTTCCACTTCGTGTTCAGTGAGCACTATCGGGACAAGGCGGTGGATGTGGTTTACTTAGACTTTCAGAAAGCCTTTGATAAGGTACCACACCGCTGCCATCTCCGGAAAGTGCGAGCGCTGGGCATAGACGGAAAAGTAGCCGGCTGGATCGAGAACTGGTTAAGTGGCAGACGGCAACGGGTGGTGGTGAATGGACAGGCTTCTGAGTGGATGCACGTTACTAGCGGGGTGCCTCAAGGTTCTGTCCTGGGACCACTGCTAAAGTCTTGAAAAGCGGCCGTTTAGGGACGCAAAACAATTGAGCAGCCATGTGCCTGTTCGATTGCTAGTCCAAAGGTACCCTCTTTGAATGGACCGTAAGGTCTCCTAGGGTACTTACTTTCCTTGTTACTCCTTGTCTTTGTTACTCTTGCCGTCGGTGAGAGAGCTTGCGCGATCTGTTTGAGTTAAGCTAGCTAAGCTGGGGGACTTTTAGTCCGCTAGGGTCACCCATGCCAATAAGGTAGCTTTAGTAGGATCCAGACTAAGGGTTGTCAAACTTCTCTACCACTTCTGTGATGCGTCTCCTTGCATCCCCCTACCAACTTCTTCGATTCTGTTATTACTAAGTTTCACCAACTCTCTTCCACTGTCAAAAAAACAAAAAACAAACATTCATCTCTATTACACATAAGTTGTTTATTAATAAGGGCCTCACCAGCTCTCTTCCACTGTCAAAATAACAAAAAACAAACATTCATCTCTATTACACATAAGTTGTTTATTAATAAGGGCCTCACCAGCTCCCTTATGCTGCGTGAGAAGAGAGGCTTTGGAACCTCTTTAAATAACGTCTTGAGGCACTCATAGGTTGCAAGAGACTGAGATTGAAGGGATCTCAGGCGTTTGGGGGACGATTAATGGAGAAATGCTAGGTACCCCTTAGAAGCTTTCTCTTAACGTGTAATGGCCTGACCAGCCCCCTGTGACCGTTACTTGGTGAACAAAGGCTCAACTCCTCTTTGGTGAGAGAGCTTTTGTGCCTTGTTGGTTGCCAGATCAGCTAAAGATCTCGGATGAAGTCGTTGGCACTTAGCTTTACTATTTGCCTTAAGTCTGGCCGTTTTTAGTTGATTAGTAGGGATTAGTAGGTAGACAGTTAAACCTCAAGCACCCCTGTCGAAAAATCAGAGAACCAGTTCACTGGGGCTCTCGTGCTGTTCAGTTTGGAGCTGCGGCACGATTGGGGACGTCCGGCCCAGGGAAGATCTTAGGGTTGGTTTGCTTGGTCAAAGGGTTTCTGTTCGCCGAACAACCAAAACCTCCTGGAAATAGGCGGATGTGATTAGTGCGAGAGAAAATCACACAGAAAAAACTTTTTTTAATGCGTATGGTCCGAGAGTTCTTAAGATGGCGAAGAAGAATGGTCTTCCTTTCCGCAAGTTAACCTGCAAAATATGCAAAGTTTACAGATGGAGTGAAGACTTCGAGGGCAGGAGTTGCAAGGAGCTCACATATGCCGTTAGTGTCTGTGACTTCTGCGAACTAGAGAAGCGCCTGGGCGAGAGCATCGCTCAACTGAGAGAGGAGAACTCCCTCCTCAAAAGGGAGGTTCAACTCTTTAAAACAGAGAGGTGCAGATGCTCATGAGAGAAGGCTTCCGACGTCCAACAGCAGGATTCTTCTGCTGCAGGACTGGCTCAACGAGCCAAAAAGAAGAAAATAAAGAAGAGAAAGTAGAAAGAGAAGAAGAGAAAGTAAAAAGAGAATAAAAGAAAGTGGAAACAGAGGACGAGAAAGTAGAAGCAGAAGAAGAGAAACGAGAAACAGAAGAAGAGAAAACAAAGGAAGACAAGAAAAAGAAGAAGATGAAGAAGAGGAAAAATGTAGAGATAAAAGAGGAAAGCGGAAAGTCGCTTCCGAAAGGGAAGACTAAGTCGTCCTCAGACAAATGTGCAAGGGTCACCCTTATTGGTGATTCTCAAAGACAGGGGTCTGCAGCCCCTGCTAGCGGTCCACTTTCGCACTAGTGTGAAGGTAAGTTGCCTGCCAGGGTGGGGTAACCACCACATCAGAGTAGAGGTTGAGAAATCACAGATTTCTGAGAGCTCAGTCGTTGCTCTGAGGGTCAGTGGCAACGACCTCTACCTGAGAGGAGGTAGGGTAGGCCCACGGACAAAATCCTCCACACGGTCATGGGTGCCGTGGACGACTGTGAGCTGAAAATCCGCAAGCGTGTTGTAGTTGGGATGCTCCCGAGGAGAGGTCCAACACGGACCGCTCACTCGATGAACTTCTCTTTAAACCGGCGCCCGGCAGATTTGTGTACGGCAGAGGGGGTCTCTTTTGTGGACCCGTACCGCACCTTTTATGGTAGAAATGATATCTACGAAAGGGATGGGGTACATCTTTCTCCTTTAAAGGAAAGGCCTTTCTGTCGAACATGATCCAGGATGTCGTAGAGAGGACCCAAAGGAGTATCCGGCCCAGAGTGAGGGCGGACGTACGCCAGTACGCCCGTGTCACTCCTGGAACGACCTTCTTGGAGGTCGCAAAGAGGGGTGCCTCCTCGCCACAAAACAGGCCGGGAAACGGAAGAGCGTATGGAGTCCTAACATTCGGGGACTCTTTGAAAGTTCTTTTGTTTTATGCGAGGTCGATCAGGAACAAGTTTCTTGAACTTCGAAATGTTATCAATAAAATATTTACCCCGAAAGATCCCTCATACAACGTCCCTAAAGAAAAGGTTTTTGTACCTCTCCCATATATAGGACCCTTCAATTCACTTCTCTGGGCCAAACTCTCACCATTTCTTAAGAATTCATTTCCCGCAACACATTTTATACCAATTTTTCAAAACACACGCAAAGAAACTACAACATCTTTTCAACATTAAAGACAAAATAGCAACGCTGCTTCGATCCTCCATCATATATGAATTCAAATGCTCGAGATGTAATTCCGAGGTGTATTTAGAATCGACACAGCGCACACTACATACCCGTATGTGCGCACATTTAGGCATCAGCAATAGAACTGGAGCCCCACTCACTACTCCCGAGTTCTCCCTTATCCGAATACACTACGAAAACAGACATCTACACCATAAACCAAACTTAAATAATTTTTCAATTAAAGACACAACAAACAACGAAAACCAACTACGTACACTGGAATCTCTTTATATTAGATTTAAAAACCCCCACTTTAAACTCTGCACAAGCTCATTTCCACTTTTACTACAACTATAATCATCCACAAATTACACACACCAAATCCACTCCCCCAAAGCAACCCTTATTTTCAAATATTTCTATTATCTTCCCCTTTTTACGATGAAGACACCCAAAACTAATTAATCTCAGTTTTATTTAAAAACAAAAACATATTTCCTATTCCCTAATAGTTAAAAGCTCTGCATTTTTATAATTTGAATATTACCACTTCTGCTGCTTCCCATTTCCCATATAATTAATTTATAAATATCTGATAACTTATCTAAAAGATTCTTATGTTGGTATATATTTATAATCTCACATCCTTGATAATGGGTTCCTACCAGAAACGTCGGTACCAAGAAGTTATAATATAGTAATGAACTTCCTAAATTTAGCCTGTGAGATTATAAATATATACCAACATAAGAATCTTTTAGATAAGTTATCAGATATTTATAAATTAATTATATGGGAAATGGGAAGCAGCAGAAGTGGTAATATTCAAATTATAAAAATGCAGAGCTTTTAACTATTAGGGAATAGGAAATATGTTTTTGTTTTTAAATAAAACTGAGATTAATTAGTTTTGGGTGTCTTCATCGTAAAAAGGGGGAGATAATAGAAATATTTGAAAGATAGGGGTTGTTTTGGGGGAGTGGATTTGGCGTGTGTAATTTGTGGATGATTATAGTTGTAGTAAAAGTGGAAATGAGCTTGTGTCAGAGTTTAAAGTGGGGTTTTTAAATCTAATATAAAGAGATTCCAGTGTACGTAGTTGGTTTTCGTTGTTTGCTGTGTCTTGAAGTGAAAAATTATTTAAGTTTGGTTTATGGTGTGGATGTCTGTTTTCGTAGTAGTGTATTCGGATAGGGGAGAACTCGGGAGTAGTGAGTGGGCTCCAGTTCTATTGTCCCTCGTATATATATATATATATATATATATATATATATATATATATATATATATATATATATATATATATATATATATATATATATATATATATATATATATATATATATATATATATATATATATATATACGAGGGGCGGTCAATAGGTTTTGCGAATCGGTAGGGCAAAACAGAGGAAGGGAGATGGCTGTTTGTGGGGGTATTAGGACAAGTTAAGACAAGTCTGGACCTACAGCCGCACGCTCCTGCCTCGTCTATTTAAGAAGCAGTAGCTGATCGCAGATCGTCAGTCACAATTTTTTCAACAATGGAGAAGGTTGAGCACCGCGCAGTGATCAAAATTTTGACCAAGGAAGGCAAGAATGCAAAAGAGATCCATGAACGCATGGTTGCAGTGCACACCGACACCGCCCCTTCCTATGCAACCATTGCTCGCTGGAATAGGGTTATCCGCCATGGCCGTGAGTCCCTTGAAGATGACCCCCGTCCAGGACGCTCATCAGACGTGACCAACGAGGACAATATATATATATATATATATATATATATATATATATATATATATATATATATATATATATATATATATATATATATATATGTGGGTTGGGCAAAATAATTGGAACAACTGTTAAATTCAATGAATATTTATTTAATGCAAAGTTGGTCCTCCTTTTGATTTCTGAACAGCGTCGTTGCGTCTTGGGATTGTTTCATACAGCTTTCTGACTTCATTGAGTGGAATCTTCAGCCATTCTTCTTGTAATACCTTCTCCAGCTGTTTCAGACACGACGTTGGAGGTTTACGAGTTCTCACTTGTCATTCCAAGACGCACCACAAATGCTCAATAATATTAAGATCTGTAGATTGTGGGGGACACTTTGTGTTGTAGCTCACTCCTATGTTCTTCATAGCAATTATTAACCACATGGGCGGTGTGTATGGGACATTGTCATCTTGGAAAAAGCACTCGCCATCACGGAATAATGTCTGGACCATGGGATGGACTTGATCTTCCAAAATATTCAGATATTCGTTGCTGTTGATCCTACCATGCAGGGCAACAATTGGACCAAGAGAATTCCAAGATATGGCTGCCCACCAAACCATCACTGACCCTCCTCCGTGCTTCTCTGTAGGAAGAAGGCAGTCAGGATTAAAAGCTTCCCCGGGCTGCCTCCACACATAAACTCGCCCTGTAGTCGGGAAAAGAGAAAAACTGAACTCGTCGGAGAATATTACTTGCTTCCATTGGTCTGTCGACCAGCCCTTGTGATCTCTATACCAGTGCAGCTTTTGCTGAATGTTTTGATGAGAAAGCAGAGGTTTATTGATGGCGGCTCTTCCATGATATCCGGTTTTATTGAGCTCACGACGAACAGTTTTGGTCTTAACTGGGCTAGTGAGATGTTGATTCAACTCGGCATTCAGTTTAAGTTCAGTTGTTCGGGGATCTTTCATCACAATGCATTTCAACCCTCGTCGGTTTCTTTCATATATCGCCGGGTTTCATTACTTTTTCAGAAACTCGTCGTTTGTGTCGGCTTCGAGGTTTTGTGCAGCTCGATATTTCTCTATGTATATGTTTGTGTGTTTCCCTCTCATTTTTGTATATACTTTCTTCGTCAGTTAATCTGCAACGGGTATTAAGTTCATGCGTTGGTAATACCTTTTCTGCCTCCAGGCCCCAGTTTGCTATTTAGGTTGATACTTCTTTTTTATATTTCCCTGTTCCAGCTATTTATCATGATATTCTTTCTTCATTAAATAAAGATACCCTCATTGAATTACAAGGTTTATTTTCTTAATAATAAAACTAAAATAAGAGTTTTGTACGAGAGATACCGCCCCCCCCCCATTCCTAATCACTGACAGTGAAGAGGCTGACCCGCCCACCCTACCCCTCCTTCTTGTATAACAAAAGAAGGACGTCATCTTCCTCATCAACCCAATGGGCAGTCATCTTTCCCATCAACCCAATGGGCGATCATCTTTCTCATCAACCCAATGGACGGTCATCTTTCCCATCAACCCAATGGGCGGTATCTTTCCTCATCAACTCATCTTTTCTGTTCGCCGGTCAAGCGAGATTTCGAGAACTTGCAGAAACACGTTTGCCGCACCACTAATTTCGAGGATAGGCTAATCATAAATAATTTCTGCACGTTTTTCTTTTGTAGAGTATGTGTGTGCGTGTGTGTTCCGGCGCGTTCTAGATAACGTTTATTGGTGTGTGAGCTCTTTGTTACTGAATGGTTATTGCGTGACGCGACTTTTTATCAGAATTGAGCTCGCCATTTTGGCACATGACCCTTTGAAGGGGTCAGGAATCAATGATATTTTATTAACCACATTATTTTGCTTGCATGGTTCGATTTATTAACTTTAAATATGAAAAAATGGGCATTTCGCTCTCTATTTGCTGTGATTTATACGCTGTTTTAGAAGTAAATAGAGACCCACAATATATTTTTTTTTTAGTGGCGTCGACGCGCCTCTATGAGTCACTATGTCGGTTCGTAGGTCACCCGGTCGGTCGGATTATAACTATTTTACCTTTCAATGAGTTAATGAGTTTTTCTTTTGCAATAACATCTTAACTATTCGGCCGATTCTAACGATATTTGAAACCCTTATGTTGTTTTACATTCTCTTTCGAATAATATAATTTCCAAGGTCCTCCCAAGGTTAGTCCAGGAATTATTAAAAGAAAACTAACTATTGGTCGAATTGCCCCACTCGTTGAAGGTTTTTAAGGTCATGTGGTCATAAATCAGAATAATTGAGAGCACGCGACCTAGGGTCTGTTGACCTTGTTATTCTGATGTTTTCATCTTTTCAGAATTTAATATTGTAATTATTAAGATGCAGAGAAATCAAGATTCCATGGAAATTTAAGATTTTCAAAGAGGACTTATTAGAAATCTGGGAATACTCCTTTCTTCCGTTAACAGAACAATTTAAATCAATCAATTTAAAGAAAAGAGTAAAACCAAGGTCATGCCCCGGTCAACCTTTCCCCTCTGTTTCCTTGACTTTCGATGTGGCGAAGAGATTCCAAATCAGACCAAGAACAGCAGTAAATTATGTGTTCTGCTCAAATCAAGAACAGCAGTAAATTATGTGTACTGCTCAGATCAAGAACAGCAGTAAATTATGTGTACTGCTCAGATTAAGAACAGCAGTAAATTATGTGTACTGCTCAGATCAAGAACAACAGTAAATTATGTGTGCTACTCTCCTGGATATTATGGAGATACATCTAAGAGGGAGACTTTTTAGCTATATTACGGACAGGAGGATTGTGTCGACTGAAGAAATGAGTGAACCTGATGCCTTTGTAATTTGAGAACAGCAAAAAAAAATTTCAGGCGAATTAAGATTTGCTCAATTCAGTGGACAGGCAGGTGTGGGTTGGATATTGCCCCTAAAGGAGTGTGATATAAAAGGTTATGGTGTTGGAGCAATTTGAAATGATGTATGTTAGCAATATCAACTTGGAAAAATACATTTCCATTCTTAGAGGACTTCTATCAATGTTTTCTGAAATGGTCAACTTAAGAAGAAAGTTGTTTATCCATGGAAGATTGGAGCTCCCTGTCATGATGCAAAATTGATAAAAGAAAAGGAAGACCAAAGCGGCATCAAACGACTTCCTTGACCCATTCAGTCCCCTGACATGAAACCAATAGAACAAGGAACATGGTCAGAATTGCTGAATGTCATACGACAAATTATTAATTTAATTATTCTCATTATTAATTTAATTACTTTCATTATTCAAAATTCAGTTTCTTTTTAAATGTACAATTAAAAATATTTCAATAATTAACTAACTTGTTGAATATCTCTGTATATAAATTGTCAAATTCTTTGATTCGAGCTTTGGACATCAAAGAAAACAACCAGTCACGCGAATTACTGCATCTATTTTTATATGGTACTTGAATCATTAAAAGACCGAAGTCTTTTATGCTGAGACGACCTACGACCATTACGTTAAAACTTAGAAATTGCTGAAAGAAACGAATCAGTTTATGTTGCAATGGTTCTAGGTAGAACGCGGTCAACATTATGAACCCTTAAAATAGGTCCACCCAACTTGGTTCTGTATAGTTCACAACTGTGAAAAGAATATATACATGGCCTATGATTTTTCCCTTCTAACTCATCCAGAAAACTTGTAAATTTCAAAACAACCGCTTTTAGTGTGCTCCTTTGCGTATTAGCTGGTAACAATTATTCCTTCAGCCATGTTGGTTCATCTAATCTGTCGCCTTAAAACTGATCATTCGTTATCGACACATCTAATCTTCCATTATAGGCACATCTATCCTTTCGTTACCGTCCCCTCTACATGACGCGACAGACGTGTCTCCCTGTGGATGAAGGTGAGGGAAAAAGAGGGAGGGGGCGGTGACCTAAACGTTTATTCCATAAATCTTGGCCCGGTCGCCTTGGATCTGTTGCCGGTGCAGAAATTGGTATTTTATGGTAATTGGTGTCACTTTTATCCAAGTTTTCCCCTTCTTTGCCTAATGTTTGTTCCCCCCTCCCCCTTTAGCACGGAACGACTCCGTAATGAACTTCGATTTGGCGCGAACACCCATCTCCAAATTTCTGTTCACTGTCGTTCAAATGATTTTTGTCTTTTTTATTATATATGTGCGAATGACGGTGTGCCCATTTTGACGTGCATGTAATTCTGGGGGAGTTTCTAGGCTTATAGGGTAATAATGTCCTTTATGTACTAGGACATGTATCGTAACCTAAAAATGCATTTGCCTTCATATCTAGCAATTCATCCTTTTTCTTGATCTTAATGTACAGTGTTGAGAATACCACGTTCTAAACGCGATTATTTAGTTATGTCTACTAATCCCACATAAACACATCGTACAGACGGGTGAAAATAGTGATTTTTACACCGTATCGAATTGAAAACGACGTGAGACCAGCCCCTGGGGTTTAGGAAGATACATTTGTCACTACATTTGTTGATTGAAGCCAACACAAAGCCGGAGGACGCTAGGAGCACGAATGCACGCAACAGTACTTCCCTCACATGGAGATATTTGGCTTGAGGCCAGAGGATCTCGATCCTTCCGTCATGCGCAATGAGGTTCACACACACGGGGTCGCGGAAGGGTTGATTGCAACATAGGGAGGGTGTAATCAACGTAGGATGTAAAAATTGCTGCATAAAATTACAAAAGATTTTAATCATTTATTTTGTATTTCGAGGTTTGTTTCCTCCTTACTCCTATCCAACGAAGCCTATCATAACTCCATTTCAACCTAATTTGGTTCCAACTTCCCCCAATACTCCACCCATTCCAATCTATTCACCTGCAGAGTGTATATTCATGATCCCGAAATGAGGGAACTTTCGAGCCTTTTCATAATAGGTCATACGAACTAAAAGTATCCTTTTGGGATTTTAAAAAAATATTTAATAAATGATAGCCTTATTCCCCTCATCGTTCCTTTCTCGACTCCTTCAGAGAGGCGGTTCGTTTCTGGTTCCTCAGCTCTTTTATATGCCTCGCCCCTCGTGCTGAGTAGTGAGAAATGTCCTTTTAGCTCGATTGGGATTCTTTTAGATTTAGTCTGGCTGTATTGGTGGTGGGTGATTTGGGCTCGATTTGATATCTGTCAGCATTTCTTTTCTCGTTTTTTTTTTATCTTTTCGAAGCTTTTTTGATAGGTCTCAAATTCTTCGTCTTAATTTACCGATGAAAATAAGCATTTTCTTTCTCTCTCTCTCTCTCTCTCTCTCTCTCTCTCTCTCTCTCTCTCTCTCTCTCTCTCTCTCTCTCTCTCTCTCTCTCTCTCTCTCTCTCTCTCTTTCTGAGGATCACCCAGAGATGCGAGCTGCCTCTCCCATAACAAGACCTAGGTTCATGGGAGGAACATCTCCATGCCTAAGCAGTGGCCCCTCATGCGGTCAGTATCCTTTGGTTACTTGGACTATATACCTCCACATTCGCACTTCGCCTAACATCACCATTTGTTTCAGAAATCAGTTTTGAACAACCTTTTGTTTCGAAGAAAAGAACCCCTGATGAAGACGACCCGACCAGAAATAAATCCATTGGGGGTCGTGAATTCGGTACTTAAACGGAAATTTGTTCCTACGATCCAACCCTACCCATCCCCTTCCATGATCTGCACCTCCCACTAATAATCGCATTCGCTTCTCGCCTCGTTCAAGAGTTGTCGATATGTGGTCCAAAAGCGTGGCGGTGGAGGTTTCCACTTGATTCCACCCGACTCTTTCCCCCCACCCCCCATCTCTTTAAAACTTTCGGCTTCCATATTGACACTGCCATCTTGGATGGCCGTTTTAATGAGATTGGAATGTGTACTGAGTGGCTCATTTGATCCTCGGGCGGAGTTTCCCCCGGCAAGCGCACGTTTCACCCTTATTGTCCCGAGGGCACCGCTGCGATGATGGAAAAACCTAGGGAGGGGGGGATCTGGTTCATTTCCGTGGAATTGATGGGATGTATTTTTTGTTGGTTCCTTGGGAAAGTATCCTTCTTAAGGAGCTGGAAATGGGGCTCACCGCTCATGAACTGTGAGAGAGGAGGAAAAGATGTAAGGTAATATATATATATATATATATATATATATATATATATATATATATATATATATATATATATATATATATATATGTATGTGTGATAGTGAAACCACTGTATAGGAACATGGAATTTATTTACGAGACTAGTTTCGGTATGAAGTTTATCATACGACTGAAGAGGGTATGATAAACTTCATATCAAAACTAGTCTCGTAAAAAAATTGTATGTTCCTATACAGTGGTTTCACTACCATAAACCATAACTCGCTATCGAGTTCTTTCACTTATATATATATATATATATATATATATATATTATATAATGAATAATTCACAAAGTAGCACGTGAGGTTCGCAATGAATGCAATGTCCCGCAGGAAAAATTAAAAGGTGCTTCCAAGTACTTTCGAACTTTATTCAGTTCATTCTCAAGGATAACTACATGGGAAAATAATATAATAAGGGTAAATATAAGCTAGTAAAAGATAAAGGACCCTCTCTAAGACAAGAAATCACCAATGAGAGAGTAGTAGAGGGATGGATAAATTCACATTAAGATTTAGCTACAACAGGTAGCAAGGTCAAACCAGAGGCAAGAAAGTCAAGAACAGAGCCAAAAGGGTTAAAACGAGTAACGAATAAAGGGATAATCTAAAGGTGGAGATTAGGAAAGACACGATAAGTAAATTGAAACGAAGGGGAGAGGGACAAGGAAAGAGGAAGAGGAATAAAATAATGTAAATACACAATCAATGCAATAATTAAATTGACACATCGAGTTCCCATAAAAATGAAAATTGCCCCCAAAATAAAAAAATTAAGAATATAAGTCAAAGCTAATTTCTTTAAGAAAGAGTTTTTTCATAACATCATCAATTTTAAAAAGGCCACGGGAAATGTTAAAATTATTAAATTGGCTTATATATGAACATTCAACAAAGTTTCTTTTAATTGAGTCATTTGAGCGAATAATAAATTTTGCTGAATTCCAATTAATTAAGTGGTTATTTTCGGACATATGCACAAAAAGCGCACTATTATTTACAACTGTCCTAACATTGTATTTATCCTGATTAATACGAACAGATAATTTCTTTCCTGTTTGTCCAAAATATTTACTTGGACAAACAGAACATTCGCCCGAATAGACTTCCCTAATATTATTACAATTATTGTGAACTAGAATGTTTTTTTTTTATAGTTGACTCGTATTTGAAAGCAACTGATATGTTAATTTTTTTTAAAAGACGGGGAAGGTCAATGAAACAAAGAGAGAAGGGTAAAACCAAAATGTTTTTAACATTAAAAGGGATAGCAGGAGCTGTATTTTAGAACGTCTTTTTTTTTGCAGAGGAAAGACAGTTTAGAAGAAATTGATAAGGGTAACATAGTTTATGGCCAATTTCAAAGATATTGGAACGTTTGACTTTGGGACTATGCGAAGAGTAAAAAGGAATATAAGAGTTTGAATTAGTAGGTTTGCGTTTTATAGAATATTTAAAACCAGTCTGTGTTCTATGAATAAGAAGATCGAGAAGGGGAAGGGTTCTATTATGTTCAACCTCATGAGTAAATTTAATGAAAGGGACGAGTGAATTAAGTTTGGTAAGAAAGCTATTAACATCTTGCCATTTATCATTAAGAAAATTGAAAAGATCTTCAACTCGAACCTTGGTAAATAATTAGCAGACATCGAATACTGAATGGCATTGAATTTAGAAATAAGGTCGTAGCTATTGGTAACTTGTGAATGAGAAATGGTCCCAACTAGAGATGTAAGAAAAGAAGTAAGCCATTTAGAGAGAGCATAAGAAACAGAACCGACATAACTTATAATAGGGTGTAAAGGGAAGTTTGGTTTGTGCGTTTTTACAAGTCCATACAAATAAAGAGGGTGGCGTTACTCGACTTGAATTCGTAAACTAATTCAGGGAAGTTTTTAAGTAATAGCCGTACATTTTTTATGGAAATCACTATTAACTTATAGAGTGGGATCTTTCAATACTGGGAGGTAAGTAGCTTGATCACTTAATAAATCGTTCATTTTAGTAATATATGAATTTTCATTCATAATCAAAACAGTTCCAGACTTATCGGCCTTAGTAATATGGAGGGACGGATTTTTACGAAGAGTCGATAAAGCACGACGAAAACGAAGGGGGTAATTAAGAAGTTGCCTTCAGGGAGTAGACTGCATGCGTCGATCCTACTGCTGCAGTATGGACTCTAATTAGCTGAGCACTGCGCCCTGCTAACCCAGTTTCTCCCCTGAGGCTCCGCTTGTTAAGAAAATTGCCTTCCTAATGTTACTCGCTCGTTTTCTAAGGGATTTTGGCTCTTATTTTAATGTTCTGCTGTGTTGGTGGTGTTTTTCGCGACTCTCTTCTAACAATTTCGAGTAAATGGCGGCCACCGGCGCTTCGGATTCATTTCGTTGTCCGAGCGAAAATTTCTGTAATAGTTCGGTGTTTGTATTTTTTCGTTCTGTTTTCCCGTCTGCTTTCCCTTTGGTTCGTTCGCCGAACTTTTAATGGATTGTTTGATGGACTTGACATACACGTTCCCAACTCGCCGCAAAGGGGTTCAGGTTTGTGTACTCGAGTTCCTTTGCTCTTTGTACCAATTTATTCCTGGTACTTTGTGTTCACCCGAGTGCAGTATTAAGTGGAGGAGAAGTTTCCTTTTTTAGTTCCAGTTACGCGCTTTTATTGTTTATATTCACTTTTTTATTTTCTGTTCTACCTCACGGTATTTCCCTGGTTCAAAGAACATATCCTCGTTGGTTTACATTTTTCCTATCTCGAACAAATCGATAAAATGGCCTGTCCCACCAGTTTCATTGGGAAAGCTCGACAAAAGTAATGTAGAAAAGCACATTCGTTAACTCCTCTCTTTTTCGTCGCTAAAATCATGAGAAAGAGACCGAGAGGGAGAATTATGGCTTTGTTTTAGCAGCCCTTTCATGTCTGACTCTTTTTGTGATTGTTCGTAATGTGCATGCGCAGAATTGTAGTCGTGCATGGCATTAAAGAAGCCATATCCAAGTGTCAGGCCACCAGGGAACTTCAAAGCTCGTGTATCTTCCTTTAAATAAAAATAATATTCACGGTTATGCTCCAAATTGGGTTATTGAGTTATGGTTTTAATTAGGAACAGATAAATTGCTGGATTCTTCTTTCAACAATTGGTTTTAAGATCCCATCTTGGAAACGCCCATCGGGGGCATTGGTTATCATAAGGGCTTGAATCTACCAGTGCAAAAGGGGACGACGGGCAGGTGCATATGATTGAAGAAATGAGAATGTTGAAGTATGACTATTAAAAAAATGGGGTTAAGGCTGGTACCAGTTATGACGAGGAACAATTATTACACCTTTAGAAAAAGACAATGAGAGAATGGATGAGTAATCTCTCTAAGGTGTCTGAGTGTTGCGGTGGCTATGCCCCTGTTAGTTACCATCCTGATGGGATAACAAAAAAGTAAATGAGGTAGAATGGTGAGTGAATGGTTTAAGAAAATAAACGTTCATGAATTAAATTAATAAGGGGGAAGTAATTGAGCGCAAATCGTTAGATTGCAGCCAATAAAACTCGCTCGATGCGACATTCATAATTAGGAAAGTGTGGAATTAAGACTCGGTCGCTGATAGATGCAACAGAATGCGAATGGATAAAAATATAAGCAATTAACCGCAATCATCTTCTTCACGGCTTTTCCCTACCCAGGGGCGCCGTTCTTGATGAGTCGTTTCCAAAGATTTCTGTTTGCTCTCTTCTTTGGCCCCACCCGATATTGATGTAGTAACCCTTTCTGTGCCACAGAATTAGGGCGATGTGTCTGTGGGTCGCTTACGGGCAACGTCCAAGCCTTATTCTCATTTGGACGGATGCCCCTCCTGACTCTAACCCTCTCTATTTATCTGGGCTTGGGACCGGCGCTGAGTTGGACTTTCCTCCGAGCGTAATAAGCAATGAACTTTGACGTGCGCCACCCCCATTTTGTGGCAAAATGCTGGGGATGATGGAATTAGAATTCCGAGTAAGACTATGGAGTGACCTTACCTCTAATGCAAGGGTTGTTGCTCTGTTTACTTCTCTATGGATTGCTGGGGAGCTCTCTGTTGTATTCTGGGTCAAAATATGACGGAGTGAATGGATTTCTCGGTACATTCTTGGCTTTCTGTAGCATTCTCTAGCCGGGCTGCGAGTCCGCCAGCATTCAATGCGCGTCTTGATGTCACGGAAGGTCGTCGCCGACGGAATTTTACCTCTAGATCCGGATAGCCCTTCAACGACACGTTTACATTAAGTGAGTTTTATTCTGCTCTCGCTTCGTACGCGGACACAGCCCCTGGTCCGGACGATGTCCCATACGCGATGCTTTGACACCTGGGTGGGCGAGGCATGGACTTTCAGTTAGATTTGATCAACAGGATCTGGGTAGAGGGTATCCTCCCAGACTCCTGGCGAATCGCTACTGTGCTCGTTTTTTGCAAACCGCGAAAAGATCACTCTTACCCCTGCCGGTTTTTGTCCAATATCTCTAACTTCCTGCGTGTGCAAGTTGATGGAGAAATTGGTAAATGTTAGATTAGCCTTTTTTATGGACAGCAGAGGCCATCTGTCTTTGCCCAGGTTGGCTTCCACAAGTTCCACTCCACGTCGGATGCTCTGCTCCGACTGGAAAATGCTTTCTGATAGGCCTTCCTTCGTAGATGCATTACACCAGTGTTTTTCGATCTGAAGAAAGCCAATGATACCGCATGGTGATACGGTATCGTGGAGACTCTCCACACGATGGGGACGAGAGGACGCCTCTCAATCTAAATATCTGAAGTTTTGCGAGGTCGTCGATTCCGCGTACGGGTGGGGTATCCCTCTCCGGCTCAATGGAGCAGGAAAAAGGTGTCCCGAAGGGGTGTCCTCAGTGTCACACTCTTTGCCTTGAGTATCAATGGCATCACTTCGGTGCTGCCGGAATATGTTCTCGCTACGCTCTACGTGGAGGACCTTTCGATCTCTTTTGGCGCGGCCCAGATGCCAACTCTGGAGCGTCGACTCCATCAGCCATCAGCCAAGAGTGAGGTGGTACACTTCTGCCGCCATCCAGGGGTCCAGCCCGACCCAGACTTGTTTCTAAATGGAGTTCGTCTGAAAGTGGTGGACTTGCACCGTTTCCTTGATCTTGCATTTGACCGACGGCAAACCTAGGAGCCTCATATTCGCAGACTTAAGATCTCTTGTACACGCGCCATGTATATTCTTCGCTCCTTGATAAAAAAAAAATCTTCGCTCCATCACGTTCGGCGCTGATAGGACTACTGCTTTACATTTTATCGATCTTTTGTTCGCTCGAAGCTCTACTACGGATGCGAGTTTTATGCATCCGCAGCCCAGTGTGTATTGCAGAAGGTGTACTCTATCCACCGCACGTCTTCTTCTGCTAACCGGTGCCTTCCGCACGTCCCTCGTTGTGAGCCTACTTGTCTATCCTGGGGAGATGACAGTCGCACTGCGCTGTCCACAGTGCATTATTCGCCTGTACACCCAATCCCGGCGCCTCCATCAGTCGTTAACAGCTCTCACTGCTTCTGCAGCTGATCTTGACAGTGCCTATGCAGCCGAGAGACGCCAGTCATAGCTCTCGTTCTGTTGGCGCCCCTGGTTCTTCCCAGGACGCCACTCTAGAAGATACCTCCTTTGACTATTTGTCGCCACGCCTCTGCTCCCAAAGGTTCTAAAGTGCCGGGAGTATTGCGTTCGGCTTTTTTTGGAGCACACTTCGTGTCACGCTGGAGACGTGCCAGTGTATATGGATGGCTTCAAGTCCACAGAGGGGGTCGGTTTCCACGCCTTACCCCTTCTGTTTGAAGTCAGCTGTGTTCTGCCAGGTGCTGAGTCTGTTTTCACTGCCTAGCTGGTTGCAATACAGCGCTCGGTACCGGAGATAACGCCACGTGCCTGGTTAGCAGACCGGATTGTGATTGATAGCTAGTCACAAAGCGCCCTGAGTGCTATCGGGATATTGGACTCTCCGTATTCTCTGGTTCGCGATATCCCTGATTCCACCGTTTTGGCGACCCGGGCGGATGTCGAGATTTTCTTCTGCTGGCTTCCTGGACATGTGGGATTTGCAGGGAATGAGCGCGCCGATGAGAGCACCAAAGAGTCCGCGAGGACTGGGTGACCAGACCAGCGTTTCGCTTTTCTCACACTGATTACATGACAGGAATACGGAATGCCTCCCGGGCTGCTTGGCAAAGAAGATGGGAGACGGTCGAAGGTAACTTAAAGTTGCGTGCCATTTCGCCGCGACTGTTTCTATGGACCTACCCCCCAATGCTGCGATCGCTTCAGGATGCTTTCTGTCGTATCCGAATTGGACACACTCGCGGGACGCACTGCCATCTGTTAGAGCACTCACCTGCGCCTTTTAGTGACGACTGCCTTGTCCCCCAGACTGTTCGGCACATTCTTGTTGAATGTCCCAGTCTGGGTGATCTTAGCGCCGCTACCGTTTATCCCTTGTAATCGTGACTAGTTCGTGCACACGGACTTGCGAACTACACCACTTTTGGAGGAAGTCGCATGTTCCTGCGCCGGGGGAAGGGGGGACACCACCCGACGCTGGAGCGCGCTTCCTTCTTGCCTTTTGTTTTTTGCTGTTATTTTTTTAGCCTTTGTCCTTTTTTATCTTTGTTATTTACATATTGTTATTTGTTTTTTAATATAGCCTAGTAGTAGGCTGTGGTGAGTACGGTGACTTATGCCCTAGTAGGCAGTCGCCAGATGATCTCTTTGATTAAAAAAAAAAAAAAAAATAGTAACGACGCGTAATGATGTCATATATATTAGACCTGCATTGGAATTAATTAATATAGATCTAAAGTGGGACATGATTGGGTATGGTAGAGGTGTGTATTTTTCAGTGGCGTTAACCCCACACCCCCACCCCAATTTGTGGGATACTCCAATGTTGTTTTGAATTGTAACGTGTACATTTTACTACAAGTGTCGAACCATCGATCAGATTCTGGAGTGGAGGAGGAAAAACATTGATATGTAAAAAGTATTGTATATTTTAAAGATTTTTCGATTTTATTCACAAAGCCTGATGCTATTCAAGACTCTCTAAAACTCTTTTCTATATCCGAAAATCTTGTCCAAATAAATTGATTATTGAAGAATATTTTAATATCTAGTTGCTCATATCCAGCTTGTTTTAAAGACCATCATTTAACATTATTATAAAATAATATTAGAATAGAGAGGGCGTCACACAAAACGAGGTTTAAATTCTACATCAATCATTAATTTGCTGAAAAACAAAAAAATATCTTCAACTGCTCGAGCTTCAGCAAGATGAATTTGAACCCCATAACGAAGCCATGGATAACTTTTTTATTCTCTCTCGCGCCACCCAAAATTTTCCACCTTCCCTATTTACTTAAAATACTTAATTGGCCAGGGCATCTAGGCTGCTCAGGTGTGTATCCAACTTTATATAAACCATAAAAATCCAACCTTCCCATGGGTAGGCGCGCATACCGGGTTTTGCAAAATTTATGTTACAGTCGGTTATTTTATCTTTCGAGAGATTTACGCATGTGAAAAATTACGTCAAACAAACTTAAATTTCTATTTTTCTAGCACGTATTATTAAAACGTCTATTCAATTGTTGTGTGCAGGTGTTTGAAGATGGAAGTGAAAAGAAGCTGGTTCTCTGCTTTCCTGAGGGAGGACTTGGCGACCAGACGAGTCTTTGGCTCTTCCTCACACCGACTATATGGCAGAAATTAGGTCAGCGCTTGGCAAAGAAGATGGGAGACGGCGGGGGGAACTTAAAGTTGCGTACCATTGCGCCGCCACGGTTCCCATGGACCTACCCCACAATGCCGCGACGGCTTCAGGTCGCTTACTGTCATATTCGAATTAGGTAAACTCGCGGGAGGCACCGCCATTTGATGTAGCGCTCGCTTGTACTTTATTGCGTCGCCTCCATTGTCCCCACACTGTTCTGCACATACTTGTTAAATGCCCCTGTCAGGCTGATATTTGCGCATGTTACGTGTCCCTTTATTGAGATGAGCGCGGTCGCTACTGCTTGTTCCTTGTACTTGGGACTGACTTCTGGACTATTTGACTTTTTGGAGGAGGCTGGCCTCCACCATTTTAATTGACTCCCTTTGTGTTAAATAGGTCGCATGTTCCTGCGCCGGGTCGAGGCCCGCTGGAGCGTGCTTCCTTTTTTGTTTAGTTTAGTTTTGTAATTTTAACGTAGCCATCCTTCTCTCTCTACTTTACCGGCAGTACCTCCAGGTCCGGGCGCTTTGGTTGTACAGTAAAGAAAGAATAGACCGATCACTGCGCTTGAAATGGCACGATTCGCGAGAGGTAATGTTGAAGGCAGGATATTAAGATATGCAAAGTGAGGTCTTGAAAAACCCATGTTAAAACCTTAGTAACGATAGATAAGGGCATTTGCCTCCCTTCTCCTACAAGGGGTGTTTACGTTTGTATTTCTGAGTATCTGTGCTTTGTTTACGAACTTGTACCGTCCAAAAGATCAGGACGTCTATATTTTAAACTTAATCCGCGACATTCATTAACATGTGCAGGCCTGTAGACTTTTATACAAGAATGTAAATGTGACCAACGAGATTATTTTCATTGGTAAACATTGTGGACCTGGAACAAGAGAGTTAAATACAGGGTGTCAGCCATTATAATAATGTGCTAAAAGTGAGGTATGAAATGTGTGGATCTGAGAAGGGGCACAAATTGGGTTGTATTTTGGGAGGAGCGAAGGAGAGTAGGCGGGGGAATCGCGATGCCTCGTAATCACGACACGAGAGTGCCTCACGTATCATATGATCGACACAGCAATTTTGGTCTTGTCTGTTCGTCGATTCCACTTCGTGAAAAATAGAATACTGGGCTGGAAAAGTGATTTCCGTGTGTCGGGTTGTGTATGTGTTTGTGTGTGAAGTTAGGGTGTCTTGTTTTGTTTTTGTTCCTTGGCAAATAGAAATTAGTCGTTTTGTGAAAATATTGAGTTTTATAACTGGGATTCACCGTTTTTCCTCTCTCTCTCTCTCTCTCTCTCTCTCTCTCTCGCTCTCTCTCTCTCTCTCTCTCTCTCTCTCTCTCTCTCTCTATATATATATATATATATATATATATATATATATATATATTGCACAAAATAATAGTAAACCACTATATTTGAATCTGATTTATTTAAAAAAAAAACAGGACTAGTTTCTTCATCCTGATGCCATTATGAACTTTAGAATGAAATGCCAGGCAAGCGATTCTAGTATATAAAGGGGCTTGCCTTTCATTTCATTCTACAGTTGATCTCGCATCATCATAAAGAAACTAGTATGTTTTTTTTTTAATAAATCAGATTCAAATACAGTGGTTTATTATTATTTTTTGCACTGGATATATATCGCGTTAATGTGATATTTTCTAATATATATATATATATATATATATATATATATATATATATATATATATATATATATATATATATATATATATAAATATAAATATATATGCAAAAATAATCACCAAAAAACACGTGATCTAAGATGCTTGAAATATCTCAAAGGAAAATAATACACAGCATAAACCCACGCGCTTTCGTGTTTACATCATGAGGGGCAGAAGAACAATGCAATGGAGAAACAGTTAATAAACAGAGAAATGTGAAGTCATTCAAAGGTACTGCCGAACAAAGACAATCGTTTAGTGGGAGGGTGGGGTGGAAACCAACAGACAAACAAATGAATAGCCCATCCGCAGAACTACAATATGCAAATCAATTAAACAAATTAAATTTATATTGCAAACAAATATTATTCATGATCCAATTATTTAATTTAAAAAGACCCTCACTTGATTGAAATTAATGTTATGGGAGCATTTGATCATGGCTGATTCATTAAATTTCTTTCAATAAAATTGGGCACAAAAATAATGGATTTCGCATTAGACCAATCTATTTGATGATTCAAAGTAGATTGATGAATAAACAGTGCATTTGAAGTTTGCCCCCTTCGACAACAGTACTTATGTTGTTTAATTCTCACATTTAGGCGTTGTAGTTGACTGGCCTATGTAAAAACTAGGACAAGATTTGCACGGAATTTTATTAGTGGGAGAATTTTTAATTACTAAGTTTTTTAACGTGGAATTATTAGAGAATACAACATTAACATTAAAATATTTTAATAATTTCAGAACATGGGACAAGTGTTTATTTAAAGGGAGCGTTAAAATATTACTTGGCGTAAATGAGTATTTAATTTTATTTCCATAAAAGGACTGCTTAGCTCTGCGCAGGGAATCATTTAGACAATAAGATGGATAATTTAACTTTTTACTAATGATTTGATTGATTCTAACTCTTCATCGATAAATTCTGGGCCACATACTCAAAAGAAAATTAGTTACGTTAAACTCAATAGGCCAAATACAAAATAATACATCATCTACATAACGGTACCAAATAACATTTTGTGGAGGATGGGGGCTAAGCATCATCCCCCAAAATGCGTAATCATAGAGATTTTATGATATGTAGCTGCTTTCATTCTCAGAACCACTATTTAAATATAACCTAAAAATTGTTTAAGCTTTAGAGCATAATAATAGTTATGTCATTGTGTCTTATACATTTTGTTGCTTTTTCCTAGATTCTGGCAACTCTGCCAGGTTGCCAGATGGAAGCCGCTGCCTGCGAAGCTAAGTTTGCTTCCTTTTCCGTATAGAAATAGGTTATTTTTTTCTTAATTCTAACACGGCGCTGAAATATCGGGATAAAAATCATAAAACTCTAATGACCTTATATTATTGCTAAGAAAAGCAAAACATCTTTTAAACTATTCATTCCAAAGCACCAAAAAGCAGAACTATTATTGAAATTAAGAGAGAGAAAAAGAGTAAAAATCTCGACGAAAAGGATGCATTCCTTCAATTGCAGTCGACCTCATCAGGGTCTAACGCCAATTCGATTGAAAGTGAACGGTATCGTATGGCGTATACGAATATATGCAAGCATGAATGGGAGAATAAAATTGTTGGGGGGTAATTTATTTTTCTTTTCTTCTTAAATGGGGGTGCATTGCTTCCATGACTGCATGCTACGCACACACACACACACACACATACATATATATATATATATATATATATATATATATATATATATATATATATATATATATATATATATATACGATAAGTGATACACTGTAACACAAGAGAAAAGATTCTAATGGAGGTGACCCCGAGAAAAGCAAAGAGAGAAAAAAAAACACATCACCCGGCCTAGACTCGAACCTCATCCTTTTGGTTATGTCGACTAGTGCTCTACCGACTGAGCTAACAGGACCAATCAGACTGATAACATATTTCATCAGTTTAACTTTTTCGTTCGCACCTCCAAAGGCCATCGCCCAAATGAAAACTGTGCTTGTAAGGATGGAGAGGATGAAAACGGAACAAGGTCTGCTGACCAAAAAGTCGCGCGTTCCCACTTATTCTGATTTATGACCTTACGACCTTCAAAACTTTCAATAATTCCCTGACTAACCTTGAGAGGACATTAATGATTCTACCATTCGAAAGAGAATGTAAAACAACGTAAGGGTTTCAAATTTTGTTAGAATCGAACGAATAGTTACAATGTTATTACAAAAAACATAAAAAAGCAAAACGGATATCGAACGACCGACATAGTCAGATGTACTGTAGAGTCCCTCGCGCCTAGAGCTTTTGGAGGAATCGGTAGATAGAAGAATTTTATAGCTTGCCCCTTTTCAACGCCCTTCTATTTCTTTCAATATGAAGAAATCAACCTAACCTAACTAAAAATATCGAAGCTCGCATCGAAAACACAATTAAAATAGGTTCAATCGTGTAAAATTAGAGCCATTCCTATATGAATAGGCTAAAATGTGACGTCAAAACATTGAAACATGAGAGGGATAGACATTAATTGGCAAAACATAGAAGAAACAAATATCAACTACCTTAAAAAAAAATATTGAATTCCGCATCGAAAACTCATTTAAAATGCCTTTAATCGTGTTTGAAATTAGAGAAATTCATATAGAAATAGGCTCTGACCTTAAAAATTCAAAGAAATAGACCGACTTTGGCGAAACGAAGATGAACTTACTTGTTTGGGGAAAACCAAGAAAAAAATCTACCTAACCTAGCTAAAAATATCGAAGCCCGCATCGAAAACACGATTAAAATAGCTTCACTCGTGTGAAATTAGAGCATTTCCCATAGGAAAAGGCTAGGAAATGACGACATAGCGGTCGAAACTCAAAGAATTAAGCCTAAAATGGCCAAATATTGAAGAACTAAACCGAAATTAGCTCCCACTATCGAAGCTCGTATCGAAAACCCAATTAAAATAGATTTAATCGGGTGAAATTCGCGAAATTCCTGTAGAAAATGGCTAAAATGTGACGCCGTAACGTTGAAACATGAGAGAAATAGACCGTAATTGGAGAAAAGTACAATAAATAAACCTAAACTAGCTACAGATATCGAAGCTCGCATCAAAAGCACAATTAAAATAGCTTTAATCATCTGCACCTAGAGCAATTCTTATATAAATAGGCTAAAGAAAATAACGGATCGTCGGCCATTTTAGTTATTTTTTTTTTAGTATGTAAGCGTCTCCTCGCCCCTGAGTTGGGGCGGTTAAAACGCGATCAGGGTAAAGTTCCCAATATGTTTCACTTAACTGTCTCATTAACTGTCGTTTTAATACTTGTTCCTGAGGGCGAGTGTAGCTAGCCGGGTGTGTATAGGGGGCTCCAGTAACCAAACACAATAAAACATTAGGTAAAGCTGAAGTAGTAAAACGACACTTAATGAGACAGGTAAAACGTATTGGGAAATGGACGGAATACTCGTATTGTGGGAACGCGAGCAGGGAAGCTCGCGGGATATTGATCTTCAGGTTTACCAAAATATCCAAACCAGTATCGAAAACACAATTAAAATAAATAACCTTGGGATGACCTTTGCGATTCTATCATTCGAAAGAGAATGTAAAACAACATAAGGGTTTCAAATTTCGTTAGAATCGGCCCATTGGTTATAATGTTATTATAAAAGGCAAAAAAAAAGCAAAACGGGGACCGACCGACCGACATCGTGAGATGTAGAGTCGCTCGCGACTAAACTCACACGCGACTAAAAATCACGCATCCCTTCTTTGAGCGAACGAAAAAGTTAAATTGATGAAATTTGTTGGTCAGGTTTATTGGTCTCGTTAGCTGAGTCGGTAGAGCACTAGTCGAGATAACCAGAGGCCTGAGGTTCGAGTCCTTGCCGTGCGATGTGTGTTTTTTCTCTTTGCTTTTCTTGGGGTCACATCAATTAGAATCTCTTGTCTCTTGTTTCTGTGTATCACTTCTCACACATTCCGTTATCAAACTTTAAAGCTTGGGGTGGATGTGTCGTAGTTTGCGCGCCAACCACACAGGCCGATAGCTTTCGGTTGCTCAAAGAAGGGATGCGTGCTTTTTTCGTTTTCATATATATATATATATATATATATATATATATATATATGTGTGTGTGTGTGTGTGTGTGTGTTAGTAGTAGTAGAGGTTCGCCAACCTGCCTTTATCCAGGCGCATCCCCGACCGGATAATGAAATAGATATAAAGGTCAATATGACAATCGCTGGTCGGCACCTCTTTGGGGAGAGATGCTAGGAAGTATTATGATTTTGACCCCAAACAGCGTTCAGGTGGAACCTTTGTCGCCCCGAGGAAGAGAGACCTGTTCCGCGTCAGAGGTATGTGGATATAGATAGTCATCGGCAGGATTCCTTGGAACAGAGATAGAGTGTATGTGTTGTGGTGTGAAGGCGGGAGAGGAAAGAAAGCAGTGTCGTGTGTGCAATGAGATGTGTAAGATCTACCCACCCGAATACAGGGCTGGTCACAGCGCGTCAACCGCCAATTAGTAACCAGATCTCGACGTGCGCTGACGTTTGTGTCCGATCTTGCCGGGATCGAACCTGGTACCGTGACGTTAGCGGTCCAACTCCGTATCCACTGGGCTAGCAACGCTTTTTTTGTGTGTGTGAATGTATTAATTGGTTTTGCTGAATGAGTGGATTGCAAACACTAAGAATAATGGTGATTTGGGGGAGTAGATATTCCGGGTATGTGACTAGCACCTAAAATTAGTACCTATGATCAATAATATAACTTCTTAATATCTAACAAGAGGGAAAGTCCCTCCAATGACCTGCGGCGTTTTGTGATAGGATGATAAATGGTTAAAGCAATGATGGTTTCGCATGGTTCAAATCACTCACAAGGGCCTTTCAATGGCTAAATGAGGCTTATGCCACTAGATGGCACCACCCAGCGCCACATCAGATGGCAGATTTGAAATCTCCAGGGTGAATAACCATATGTCCTATGGTCATATAGGTCATTTCATGGCTCTAAATGGGTACAATTGAACTTTATTCCTTTTGAAAAAAACCCGACGCCTGTACCTGGCGCTTCGTCGCAGGTAAAAAAAAACACAATGGCCTGAGGAGGTCCCCCCCCCTATCAATTTAACCACCCTCACCCAGCCACGACCACAGTACCACATATGACCTCGCATTCCAAAGAACGTCAGCATATGACAGGTACCATAAAGCACTCTTATGTGACAAGGCGCATCATATCTAAATGCTACCATACAGTATACTACAATAGTCTACCAATGCAATTTATGCTTTATCAATATTTATGTTATGTACAATTCCCTGTCTCTCCTAAAACTTTCTTACATTTTTTTACTTCCTAATTTTTTAACATTCAAGCCACCACTATTGGCGACCTCTCCAACTAAATGACCCAGCAAGGAGATGTCAGGTACAAGATGGGAAACTATCCTGCGAGTTGAATCTCTGGAGTATTGTGTGCCGCCAATGCTCCAACACTCGCAATTTGCCCTCCCGACTCCAACACTCACAGTTTGCCCTTACGGCCCAAATACCTGCAGGAGGATCTGCGGCAATACGTCTTCTCACTATGTCGGTCGGTCGGTCCCCGTTTTGCTTTTTCCTTTTTTTTGGGGGGAGGGGGGTTAATAACTGGAGGTTAGCCCAAGAGAGATCAAATATGCAAACATTCCCAGACATAGTCTGGCCATGTCACCTTAGTTTAGGCCCCCCAGAACGTTTAATCAGTTCGAAACCCTGTCGGCGCCCCCCCCCCTCCCTCCATTGTGCTCGGTTATCATTCCCCTAGGAAAGTAAAAAACGTGACTTGGGGCTGTTTACACGGCTACATTCCAAGTCTCCCATGGGATGCCAGGTGTCTTGCGTCTCTCTCCCTAACCCCGTCCCTCGCAGAAACACGCCGTATTTATGCGAGTGACTCCATTCATTGTGAGCGAAAGTTCTTCCGAAGTCCGTCTGTCACGTTCCCCCTCGAGTCGCCGTGTCGACGCCTGTGATCCCTTGCGCGGATCTTACCTTCGTAATCTCTCTGATCAGAGACGGATTACTCTCCTTCGTTATTCCCAATTTGGAGGGCTAACCCGGATCAACACACCGCTCATTCCCTCCACTCTACAAGGTTCGTGTACCTTAACCTCAACCATGAGACAAGAGCAAGGTACTCCGAGAAGTCCTTCCGTGCAGATTCCCATCTGGTCACCCAGCCTACCCCAGTCCCTGGAGTGGACCTCCCCCCCCCCTCCCTCCTTCGCGATTCCTATTTGGAGGACAAAATGGAACCTGATCTACGCTCATCTTCCACTCTACGAAGTCCTCCCGAGGCCTCATCGAATTCACCGCGGCTGAGGTAAAACCGAGGTCCCAGTCCCGTGATTTTTCCTCCATTTAATTCACTGCCCGAAAACCCCCATAATTCCCCGCATTTAATTAATATTATCTCAGCCCGCGTTTAATAACGGTCTTTCAAGTGATTGTTACAATTCCCGGGCTATTCCCATTTATTCCTTGCCCGCCTGTATTAACCGCTGGTCACTTATTCATTATTATATTAGTTTTCTTAGTTTTCGTGACCAATAATAATTCTATTATTTACTTATATATTAAAGGTTATTTTTGTAAGGGGTTTTTCTTTCAATAACTCTTGAGCTGAAACGGCGATCTCGATTTTCCCCCTTTTATTGGCCAACCTTGGATTAACGCACTCGAATATAAATTGGGCACAAGCCCTTAGCCAGGACTTGCCGGCCTTGTTGAATACCCGTGGGCCCGACTCTGTATATAGCGTGACACCACCGTGTCGTTCCTCGACAATAACATTGTAACTATTTTGCCAATTTTTTACGAAATTTGAAACCCTGATGTTGTTTTACATTCTCACTCCAATGATATAACTGCCAAGGTCCTCCCAAGGTTAGCCCAGGATTTATTGAAAGTTTTGAAGGTCGTAAGGTCATAAATCAGAATAAGTGAGAGCACTCGACTCTTTGGTCAGCAGACCTACCTTGTTACTTAAACTATTTTTACCCATCACTTTTTACAAACGGTCTGCGGGAATTTGCCCTTCCCGGCATTTCCCTTTAAATTCGAGGGGAAAATCAACTAAATTATTCCAAGACTCTACACGCTTCTATTGCTAAAGAAATATTTGCCTACATCCAACCTACATTACATTTTAATTTTCAACCTGACCCACAGTTCCTGTCTACTGGTGACCCTTTAACAACAGAGTGCTACAATACTCAGTGTAATCCCTCCTATTACTCCTATTATCTTAAGTCCGTACCTTCGAATCATTTAAGCGAATTTGTTCTAAAAGGAAACCTTCTTGATTTCGTGGGGTCTACCCTGGTGATTGTTATCATCCTCGATCCTATGTGGCTTACCCTGGCAATTGTTATCATCCTCGATCCCTTGTGACTTACCCTGGCGATTTTTATCATCCTCGATCCCTTGTGACTTATTCTGGCGATTGTTATCATCATCGATCCCTTGTGACACCCTGGCGATTCTTATCATCTTCGATTCCTTGTGACTTACATAGGGTGTAGTGACTGGAAGATTATTATCATCCTCGATCCTATGAGACTTATCCTGGAGATTGTTATCATCCTCGATCCTTGTGACTTACCTTGGCGATTGTTATCATCCTCGATCCCTTGTGACTTACTCTGGCGATTGTCATCATCCTCGATCCTATGTGACTTACCCTGGCGATTATTATCATCCTCAATCCTATGTGACTTACCCTGACGATTTTCATCCTCGATCCCTTATGACTTACCCTGGCGATTGTTATCATCCTCGATCCTATGTGACTTACCCTGACGATTTTTATTATGCTCGATCCTATGTGACTTTCCCTAGCGATTGTTATCATCCTCGATCCCTTGTGACTTACCCTGGCGATTCATATCATCCTCGATCCCTTATGACTTACCCTGGCGATTGTTTTCATCCTCGATCCTATGTGACTTACCCTGGCGATTGTTATCATCCTCGATCCCTTGTGACTTACCCTGGCGATTCATATCATCTGCGATCCCTTGCGACTTACCCTGGCGATTATTATCATCCTCGATCCCTTGTGACTTACCCTGGCGATGGTTATCATCATCGATCCCTTGTGACACCCTGGCGATTCTTATCATGTTCGATTCCTTGTGACTTACATAGGGTGTAGTGACTGGAAGAAAATGCGTGAGGCTGAACATTAAGCTGGTATTGCTGAAACAAAATATGTGCTGTGGAATGGAAAGGAGGCATTGAACATCATTTTGGATTCCTGTGTACAAATCTCTATATTGGGATTTTCTATGGTTAGCTGCTCCATAAGAGGTATTCGGACTACCTTTTCTTCATTCACTTCCCTAACTTCACCACTTTGCAAAGCACCTTCCAATTTTCCCAGTGAATGTTCTCGTTAGCTTCTGCACTGTATTAAAGTCAATCCATAAATAAAATTAAGCTTTTAAACATCTACTTCATAAAAGATTTTGCTATAAAAGAAGCGTTAAATTATAGTTCATGAACCATTTAATTAAAAAAATGAGCCAGAGTTGGATTATTTCCCTTGCTATTTAATCGCTACTGCTATCATCACGTCTTGGTTCTTTGCGACAATGGATCAAATTAGCCGGTACAGATAGATCGCGAAAATGACAAGGACATTGCTTCATAAAAATGTAATCTCTACTTCGAAACGACGTGCGAAACGACGTGCGATAAAAATAAATAAAGTGCAAATAAAATTTGAATAAACTCAATTTACTGTCTCCCTTTGCAACACACGCGTTTTCTTTATAACATAAAAGACAATCCGAGAGTCGTTGAAATCGCTTAAGAGTCGTCCGAAGTCGTCAAGATTCTTTTCGAGTCCCCCCCTAGAATGTTCAAGGTTAACGTAAACAAGACACACAAGGCAGGGCGGAAGAATAGAGCGCCTGCTAAGTGAGTCACAGATTGCTGAGAAAGCAAAGTGGCTTAAGGATTTCGGGGTGGTCGTATTTTCTTTATAGGACTGAAAGGGATTTTCGGGATGCCTTTATTAGTCTATATAATTTTATAGAGCCGGGGGCGCCAAGCTAGATTCGATATAGATGCATTCACCGCATGAACCCTGCATAGTCGGCCATATTTAACGTTTCGGGTATATTCCGTAATTAGGTACTCGTCCTCAAACCTGGATCATTTATCGGAAGGCAAAAGGCGCTGTGGGTCTACCCTGGCGATTACCTCTCTTTTATGATGGTCTAGGTTTCAGACCCTTAAGGTAAAAATTCTGTTTCTTTATACTTGCGGTATTGATTTTAAGATTTTAATGGTTTTCTGTTATAGCCTTTGTCATTTTTAGTTTATTTTCTTTCTCTAGTTTGTACGTTCGTTTGATAGTGGTATTTTTTGCTCTAATCGCCCTCCACCTTTTGGAATGAAAGTTGGCGCTGATTTTTTCCTCTTATTTGATCAGCCAATTTAGGCTTGTTTGTCCGCAGGGAAAATGGAGATTTTTGACGGCTTGATATAAGACGATTTGCCTTTCCTTTTTTGAACACACTGTAAACACGCGAACATCATAAATTGAAATTAAAACTTATAAGACGAATGTCGATGGGAACTTTTTCATTTATAAAATAAGTTTCAAAATTGGAACTTTTCTAGAGCGGATCTAAAGGTGTTTGTTGGTCTGGATTCTATTATTCTAGACATGCCTATTCACGGAATTTTGTATGTTTTTTAGCTCCACCACCAACCATATAGGGTGGGCAGTCTTGCGAGGCCATTTTTTTCACCTTGTTTTTATTTTATTTTTTGCTCTTTATACAGCGTGTAATTCCTCCTTCATTGGAGTAGTCCTCATTCGACTACCTTTGTTTCCTTTACGCAAGTCGTCAAATTCATCTCCGAGATCCTAAAGCGATTGATTTTGTTCTTATCTAAATTCAATCTCCATCAATAGTTTCGTCGTTCTAGTTACTGCTATTACTTCAAATGCCCATATTTCCATGCCCGAGGTGATTTCCTTGCCGTAGCTGACATCTAGAGGATAGTGTCCCACCCCGCCTCCAATACTCACCGTTTGGCCTCTCAATTCCAATGCATGCAGGAAGATCTGCGAATATATATATATATATATATATATATATATATATATATATATATATATATATATATATATATATATATATATATATATATATATATATGTATTCCTCAAATTTTCGCTTTATCTTCACCACTTTATTTACAGATATCCCCATAGAAGCTACGAGAGACGCCCTCGCTGCTATTACACCTTAAATCCGATGAGAAAATAAAAAGTCACGTCGGAGTTAATTAAAATGCAGATGCCAAAGAGAAACTTTATTTTCTCTGGAGCGGAAGTTTATACGTCGATGTAAATTTTTTAATTATTTTCTCTTTTAATATTTGAATAATATCGGTACAGTAAATGCTGCATATTCATTCCAAGGGTAATACATAAATCCAATGTAAAAATGTTCCGGACACAAATAATTTATTTCAGCAGCAATACAAAATTGATAACACAAAAAAAGGTTTGCATAGGACAAATATTTAATATTTTGCCGCATGGTCTTTGTCAATATTTACAACTGTCTTTTTTTTGTCATAGTTTTCTATTAAGTTGCAGTCGTATTCAATAAAACTTTGCTACATTCTTCCTGTCAGTAGATCTCCCTTATAGAATTAGGCAGTTATCGCCTGTTGTGGTATGACATTATATTATCTCAATACCATATTATATCTATGGGGGAAGGGACTAATAACTTAAAGGCAAACCGACAAAGGGGGGGGGGGGGCACGAGTTTCGATACGCAGAGCAGCGAGAAAAGAGTGCAAGGAGGTCAGGTAAAATTTGGGCAATGGCAAAGCTCAAGGTTATTTAAAGAGGCATGTACAAAAAGATAATTTTATTTACATAAAATAAGAGAATTAATGGGCAAAATTACATCGGTAAGCGAGGGGGAAATTGCAGATTTATGCATCAGACTCTGAAGTTAGAAATTAATGCGTTACAGAAGGAGACTATTTAAATGGGGAGGATAACTCAAATGGGTTGCTGAAGGGGGAGAGGGGTTCGCTTACGGAGGATTCTGGGTGAGACGTCAGGGTAATGCTTCACAGATCTCTTCTGCATGCAATAAACGTGAGGGCGAGGGCGCTCGGAGCTTCTGAGCGGGAAGTTGACGTGATGACGGTTTTCCAAAAGGGGGGGGGGCGTTAACGTCCGGTCCAGGGGAGATTATTTCAGCTACTCGAAAACAAGGAGAAAACGAGGAGGGCTTCGACAGGAGTTGATGAGTGGAGTCGGTAAAAATCGCTCGGTAGCGATCGTCAAATGGAATTACCTCACTGGCTGGGCTAATTCCAACACACAAAAAGTTCAGCCGTCACTTTGCTTCGTTGTTAGCACCTGGCTTGGAACTAGGGGAATGCTTCTTGGATCCAGGTGGAACTCCTCAACTTTGTGTCTCCCACCCCCTGCGGTAGGGGAAACAGCGCTACTCTCGAATGGCCTCGAATCTTAACGTCGAGGCGATTCTAACCCGCGAAAAGGTGGTCCGAGGTGGACGCGGTTCGAGGCTACCGCTTGTGGATGGGAGGGGGGAGGCTTACCAATTTAAGCCTAACCAAATTCTAGAACCTTTCCCAGCGCATGGACGTCACTTCCGCGCTGGAAAAGAAATTCCACGTGGAATTCCCCCACACATCTCCCATCCGAAAGATGATGCTTTACAGAGCAGTTGCGTAGAAAAGGATCATCCCACCCGTCGAACTAGACCTGCTACGACAGGTGTACACACAAAAAAACGTGAATCGGAGCTCAGCGGGGA
This sequence comes from Ceratothoa steindachneri, assembly GCA_963969495.1. Classification (NCBI taxonomy): domain Eukaryota; kingdom Metazoa; phylum Arthropoda; class Malacostraca; order Isopoda; family Cymothoidae; genus Ceratothoa; species Ceratothoa steindachneri. The sequence goes on along the minus strand of OZ018332.1, from coordinate 62,347,387 downwards.
ATTTACAGACATAAGCCTTAAACGGGTCAATTTTAGAGACAATTTAAATCGCACAATTTTAAACTAAAAAAATCTTAGGAGAACAATGGCGACATTTCAGTGGAACCCCCCAAAAGGATGTAATTAAATGGAGGCATGAATATGGGACTAATGACTAAACAACTTAGTGGACCCCCAACAAATCATAATTTAGAACATTAATGAGATGATATATACAATCCCGTGGAAAACCTTCGCTCCCGCTGGAGTACGGATGAGGTAATCCACGGGTCCTCTAGCCTCGAGGACGTGGTAGGGTCCCTTCCACTGGCTAAGGAGTTTGTTGCTTTCCGTGGAAAGTAGCACCAGCACCTCCGCGCCAGGCTTGAATTTTCGTTCTCGTGATTTAAGGTCAAAGTAGGTCTTATACCTCTCATAAACTCCTTCTTCACGAGATACGACACTCCTTTGTTACCTCGGGTGGACTCACGCCTGAGGGTTTTAGTTTTCTCCTAAAGGGAGGAGAGTTACGCACTGCTTTTGGGCGCGGGCAAACTGGTCGCTCCGGAGGGCTTGGAACTCCGGGTCAATAGGTGTTTCCAGGGGAACGGGTGCATGAGATTCCAGGGCTGCCTGTGTACGGATAATCACGGGCTGGGCCACGGGATGGTCGTGGATTACGGGGTTCTGACCGATCAAAACGGAGCAGAACTGGATTGGAGCCGTTACCACTTCGGCCCAACCTGACATATAGTCACACTCGATGTGACAACGAATTACTGGGAAACGACTGGCCCGACCAAGGTAGTCGTGAACCACCGCAAATTTCTTGTGGTCGGGGCCAACAGGGGGGAGTAGGTCCTCAGACACTACGATGCAGGTGCACCCGGTGTCGCGGACGAGGGTGGATACTCGGCGACCGTTCACAGTTCCGTTCTCGAATTTCAATCCACCAGGGTTGTTTTCATTAAAGAGAAAGTTTACCTGATGGACCGGGTCTTTGGCGGGCGAGGGAGGATCGGGGGTCTCCTGAGGCGACTGAGGAGGATCAGGGGCGGCCCATATTTGGTGCACTTGGTGGGACTGAGAGTTTGCGAATCGGGAGTTTTGAGGACAGTTCGTGCGGTAATGGCCGGGAACTCCGCAGTTGTAGCAGATGATCGGGTTCTTTTGGTACGCCACAACTGGGGCAGAAGAAACTAGTGGCTTAACGTCTCGGTGTTCAGATGGATGGAAGTTTCTTGGCTTCGAGGGACTAGGAACTTTGGTAAATCTTGGAACCAATTTAGGAGGTGTCTTAGGACCATAAAATTTAGTTTTGGGGGGCGATTGGGGAGCCTTTTTAACATCCTTAGGCTATAAATTGTGACTACCCGCGTAGACATCGGCATCTTCCAAGCATTCCTTGAAAGTGACACAACGTTTATCCTTAATGAAGGCGTGAATTTCGGGAGCCACGGCAGCTAAAAGCTCATCGCTAAGGAAGAAGTCCAGAAGGGACTCGTAGACCTGGAGAATCTTGCACGCATCCAGCCAACACTGAAGGTGTCTTTGGAGGATGTACCCGTGTTGCCCAAATGTTTGACCAGGGCGGATCATTTCCTGGCGGAATCGGGAGCGGTAGAATTCGCAATTCATATGAACAGCGGCTAACAATTCGGACTTTAACGTGGAATAGTCCAAAGTTACTTCCGGGGGAAGGGATACGAAGATATCCCTTAACTTGGCATTTAGGAGGGAAAGTAAGCGAGCGACGCCATCATTTTCGAGATCCCATCTATTGATCTGAAAGATTCTCTCAAAATGGGTCAAAAGTGACCCAAAGTCCTCTCCATCATGAAAAGCGGTAAGGTGGACTGAAGGAGTTTGGGAAATTTCAGCCCGGGAACCGATGGACTGAGAATCCATTTCATTTCGGCTCATTTCCAGCTCATGCTGCCTAATTTGTTCACGTTCTTCCATTTCTATTTTGTTCTCCTCCATTCCCATCTTCAGTTTGTTCTCAATCTCCGTTTTCAGTTTGTTCTCCTCCATCTTCATCTCCATTTTGTTCTTCCCCATCTCCATTTTCAGTTTGTTCTCCTTCATCTCCATCTTCAGTTTGTTCTCCTCCATCTCCATCTTCAGTTTGTTCTCCATCTCCGTTTTCTTAGTTTATCTTCCCTTCGCTCTGCCAGTTCGTTCCTCTCTTCTTCCCGTACGTAATTTAGCAGGTCTTTACCTGAAAGACCTAACATTTCACCCTGACTCTTGAATTTTTCGAAGGATGACATTTTTACGCAGTTAACTGAGGGAACACTGACACGCGAACGAGCTAGGACACTACCCACGCGAAATGAATATTTGAATATTCGTGAAGGTATTGTTCACAAAAAAAAATAATACAGCTACCTACCTCTGCTGTTTCTAAGCGGAAAAAAATTTGAAGTGGTCCTACCGGAATTAGGACACCAAAGACTTTAACTCTTTTGGATTCAAACCCAATAAAAAAATATAATTACCTGGGGTCCAACACAAAATATTTATAGATTAACGTTCCACTGCTCTTCAATTAACTTGAACTTGCCTTCTGCCAGTACAATACAAAAAATAAAATAAAAGGGATAGCCGTGAATAACGAGGGAACTTCTAATGTCGAAATTAAAATGACACGGGTTTGTAAAAACCCCAAACACACTTGACACCAAAATTATATAATATGTATATTAATAGATATATATGTCGTGGTGGGACATATTATCTCAATACCATATTATATTTATCGAGGACGGGACTAATAACTTAAAGGCGGACCGACAAGGGGGGAGGGGGACGCCACGAGTTTCGATATGCAGAGCAGCGAGAAAAGAGTGCAACACGAGGTCAGGTAAAATTTGGGCAATGGCAAAGCTCAAGGTTATTTAAAGAGGCATGTACAAAAATATAATTTTATTTACATAAAATAAGAGAATTAATGGTCAAAATTACATCCTTTTGCGTGGCAGAAGGAGACTATTCAAATGGGGAGGATTAACTCAAATGGGTTGCTGAAGGGGAAGAGTGGTTGGCTTACGGAGGATTCAGGGTGAGACGTCAGGGTAAGGCTTCACGGATGTCGTCTGTAGGCAATAAACGTGAGGGCGAGGGCGCTTGGAGCTTCTGAGCGGGAAGTTGACATGATGGTTTTCCAAAAGGTGGGGGGGGGCGGTAACGTCCGGTCCAGGGGAGACCGGAAACAAGGAGGGAACGAGGAGGGCTTCGACAGGAGTTAATGAGTGGAGTCGGAAAAATCGCTCGGTGGCGATCGTCAAATGGAATTACCTCACTGGCTGGGCTAATTCCAACACACAAAACTTAAGCCGTCACTTTGCTTCATTGTTAGCACCTGACTTGGAACTAGGGGAATACTTCTTGGATCGTGGTGGGACTCTTCAACTCTGTGTCTCCCACCTGAAAGACGAGCCCTATATACCTGAGGCTCCCCCCGCAGGGATGGGGAAACAGCGCTACTCTCGAATGGCCTCGAATCTTCACGTCGAGACGATTCTAACCCGCGAAAAGGTGGTCCGAGGTGGACGCGGTTCGAGCTACCGCTTGTGGATGGAGGCTTACCAATTTAAGCTTAACCAAATTCTAGAACCTTCTCCAGCGCATGGACGTCACTTCCGTGCTGGAAAAGAAATTCCACGTGGAATTTCCCTACATCGCCTAATTCTCGATTCCTTCATTTGTTCGGCTCAAATAATAATTGGAATTGAATTTCGTTGAGTGCGCGGCGTTTTAGCCATTCGAATATTTAAATATGGTTGGCAGGGATTGGTCTTATTTAATTAGGCTTTGGTGGTTGGAGGACTTAAACAAGAATTACAAAAATAATTTTTAATTACACAACAAAACATATAATACAAATAATTACACTCTTTAGTTAATTATTAATTCAGCAATGGGAAGAGTATCAATAATTAGCAATAATTACTCATGCCGCAAGGGCTCAATACTCCGAGCACTAACCCGATAGGGTTTAGGAATCCTGGCCGCCGTGCTGACGGGACTCAGCACCCCGTCCGACCCCAGCTTAGCTTCTTCTCCTTCCTTTAGAAACTTGTGTTTCCCCGCTGTTTCCTCGCATTTCATACAACCTCTCCAACAACTTTCTCTGGTCAGCCTCTAATTTCACAGGGTAGATGCTGACCTTCTCAACCAACCGTCCCGGATCGGGGCTGAAGGGGGAGGGGACAATGTTCGCTAACCGCTGAGCTCCGGTTTGGGATGTTTTCTTTTTTTTAACAACCTGCTTCATCCCCACCAATACCTTCCTCACATCCCTTTTCCTTCTCTCTTCACACTCTATCAATTTTACGCCTAGCCCAAAGTGGAGCCGCCATGCTGAAGGGCTGCCAGGTCACCAGACGGGAGGGGTGGCCTTAAATGGCGGCACCTTGCTCTGCCAGGTCTGTACGCACTCCTTGCAGAGCAGACTAGTGCGAGTGGTGATGAGCTATTGCATCCCATATAAAATATAGGGTCACCATGCCACAAAAAATCCCCTTAATTTCCCCGCAACCACCGTCGGAGCCGCCCTCGGGCAGCTCCACATAAAAAATGGAGGTTGCCCCCCCCCCTCCCTCTGTGCTTGCGCAGGGGACTCTCCAAATTTCTCTAACCGGAGAGGAGGCTTGCTCCACTCCTTCGCCTACGGGTGTAGGGGACTCCCCCTCACCCCTTTCTCTGGAGGTGTTTTCAGGCACGTCCCTGTTCCCAGCCGCAGTCCCTCCTTTTATTTCCAAGGGGACTGCCAAGAAAGCCAGCAGGCAGCCCATAGCCAACCGCTCCCCATTAAAGCAACTCGGTAGGGCAAACCTCCGTTAGCTATTTTTCTGCAGGATACCATGCTATGCGCGTGCCCCCTGTCTGCCCTCCCGAGGCATAAGGGTTTTGCGACCCCACTACCAAGAGATGGGGGCCGGGCTGGGGGATGCGCGGTTTACACCTTGCATGATGTCTCCGTTCTTCTTTTCACTTTAGATACCTCCTTTCAGGCTGTAGCTGTGCAAGATCACCTGGATAGGAGGTATACTATCATTTCTGTCTACATTCCACCGTCAGCTGACTTCGACCCGGGGGAATTTCTCTTGCTTGGAGATCTGAGCGGCAGACATCCTCTCTGGGAAGATTACTCAATAAATCCCAGGAGACGAGTCTTTGCCGATCTGATCGAAGAGCTTGAGATAGGTGTCCTAAATGTGGATGAGTTTACGCATCACTGCCCGAGAACCGCTTCATTTTCTTGCCTTGATCTATCTTTGTACTCTTCGGATGCACAGCCTGATTTTGATTGGGGGATGGTCGATGACCTGCATGGTAGTGATCACTTTCCCATTCAAATATCATTTTCAGGGCAACTGCTGCCTGAGAGCCCACCTCGGTGGTGCTTGGCGCGGGCATGGTGGACTGCATTTCAGGAAATGACTGAATTCTCTATCTCAGTCGAGGAGTTTAGGTCGGTAGATGAGGCCGTTGAGTCCTTCTCTGGTAACCTCATCGCCGCGGGCCTGAATACTATTCCCAGAATGTCTGGCCGTTTGCACGCCGACCACTCCCGTGGTGGTCGGCCGAGTCTTAGACGGCCCTCAAACAGAAACGTTATGCCTACATGCGCTATAAGCGCCGCCCCAACGATTTCACTGTTGATAAATTTCGTCGGGCTAGGGCTAGGTTCTGGTATATTTCGAAGCACCCCCTCCGCTCTTCTTGGTGGCATATGTGTCTTCACTGCATATGCTCTGCTCCCACTGGAAAATGCCGTCTGCGAGGCCTTCCTTCGTAGACAGCACTACGCCACGGTGTTTTTTGATCTGGAGAAGGCCTATGATATCGCATTGCGATACGGTATCATGGAGACTCTCAACACGATGGGGTCGAGGGGACGCCTCCCAATGTTTATATCTGAATTTTTGCGAGATTGTCGATTCCGCGTACGGGTGGGGGGAGCCCTCTCCGGCCGAATGGAGCAGGGAGAGGGTGTTCCTCAGCGAAGTGTCTTCAGTGTCACACTCTTTTCCCTGAACATCAACTGCATAACCTCGGTGCTGCCGGAAGATGTTCTCGCTACGCTCTACGTGGACGATCTTTCGATCTCTTTTGGCGCGGCCCAGATGCCAACCCTGTAGCGTCGACTCCAACAGGCATGGACCTGCGTCTCTCGCTATGCCGAAGCGCACAGGTTTCGGTTTACCTCGGCCAAAACTAAGGTGGTGCATTTCTGCCGCCATCGACGGCTCCACCCAGACCCAGATTTGTTTCTTAATAGGGTGCGCCTGGAAGTGGTTGAATCGCACCGTATTTGACCGACGCCTCACTTCGGAGGCTCATATTAGCAGCCTTAGGGTCTCTTGTATCCGTGCCATGGATATTCTCAGCTCCGTGACGTTCAGCGCTTGGGGCGCTGATAGGGCTACTGCCTTACTTTTTTATCGATCCTTTGTTTGATCGAAGCTCGACTACGGATACGAATTTTATGCATCCCCAGCCGAGCGTTTATTGTGGAAGGTGAACTCGATCCACCACACCGGCCTTCGCCTGGCTACCGGTGCCTTCCGCACTTTCCCTATTTATAGCCTACTAGTCGATGCTGGGGAGATGCCACTCGCCTGTACGCGTGAGCTCGGCGCCTCCCTCAGTCGCCAACAGCTTTCCCTGCATCCGCAGCTGATTTCGACAGTGCCAATGCCGCCGAGAGACACCAGTCATACCCTAAGCCCTTTGGGTTTAGGGCCAGGAAACTCATTCGAGAGCTAAGTATAGCTCTCGGGCCCGTGGCTTCCCTGGTTCTGCCCACGACGCCACCATGGAGGGTACCACATTTGGCTATTTGTCGCCACGCATCTGCTCCCAAAGCTTGTACAGCGCCGGGAGTATTGCGTTCGACCTTTTTGGAGCACACTTCGTGACACGCTGGAACCGTGCCAGTGTATACAGGTGCTCCAAGTCCGAAGAGGAGGAGGGCTTCCACGCGGGGCTCAGCCAGGCGCTGCGTTTGTCTTCACGGCCGAGCTGGTGGCAATACACCACTCGGTACGGGAGATTACGCGACGTGCCCTGTACGGAGAACTGATTGTGATCTATAGCGACTCACAAAACACCCTGAATGCTCTCGAGGCATTGGATCCTCCGCATCCCCTGGTTCGCGATATCCGTGACGCCACGGTTTTGACGAGCCGGGCAGATGTCGAAATTATCTTCTGCTGGGTTCCTGGACATGTAGGAATTTCAGGGGAATGAGGGCGCCAAAGATTCCACAAGGACTCTGCGACCGGACCAGCGTTTCACTCTTCCTCTCACCGACTACATGGCAGGAATATGGGCTGCTCTTGGATTGCTTGGCAAAGAAGATGGGAGAGGGTCCAGGGGAACTTAAAGTTGCGTGCCATTTCGCCGCGACCGTTTCCATGGACCTATCCCCCAATGCCGCGGCGGCTTCAGGTTCCTTTCTGTCGTCTCCGAATCGGGCACACTCCTGTGACGCATCGCTATTTGATGGAGCGCTCGCCTGCGCCCTATTGTGACGACTGCGTCGTCCCCCAGACTGTTCGGCACATTCTTGTCGAATGTCCCAGTCTGGGTGATCTTTGCTCATGTTACCTGTCCCGGTACCGGTTTGGGCGGGGTCGCTACCGCCTGTCCCTTGTACTCGGGACGAATGCGTGCACTTTGATTGATGGACCTCTAGACTTTTAGGGGGAGCCATCCTTATCCCTTTTATTTAACCAGTTTTTTGTTTTGTTTTTGTTATTGTTGTTTTCTTTGTAGGTCGCACGCTCCTGCGCCGGGGGGGAGCGGGACCTCCCTCCTACGCCTGAGCTTGCTTCCTAATTGTTGTAATCTTCCCTTTTTATCGTTGTTTTGTTTTCATATTTTTATTTTAAAGTAGCCTAGAGCTAGGTAGGCTGTTTGATTACGGCGACTTATGCCCAAGTGGGCAGTCGCCAGATAGCCCCTTTAACCCCCCACCCCCCAAAACCTAGCCTTAGGGGCACAATAATTCACTTTAGTTATCTCGGGAAGAGACTACTTGACGAGTCTTAGTCGGAGGGCGTCGCACGCCCTTGAGGAGGAAATGAAACCTGTAAATATCTTACTATTTGGGAGGATTACTACAAATAGACGCTCGGGGAAGATTCTCCTTTTTGACGCTTAAAAGGGGAAGATTCTCCTGTAGACGCACGAGGGGGAAAACTCCTGTGGGGCTGAGACTGTGCGCTTCTTCTGGACGTGTCTTTCGATTCTGACACCGTCTTTCCAAATAAGATCCTAGCTGCGAGCAGGTATGACACCGTGTTCTGTCAGTGGGTGATTCCACAGACGTCTTTAAAGAGGTCGCCGAATACCTTCTGTATTTTCCGGGCTTGGCTCACTCTGGAGCAACGTAGAGGCAGCTAACCACCACGACCTAGGGTTTTCTCCAGGTTGTGTGTGTGTGGGGGGGGGGGGGTACATTTTCGAAACTTTCCTTGGGCGGAATCTGACAGAATACTTCCACGATTAATTTTGTGACGGGGAATATATAGGCGTTCGCCGGAACTCCTATATTTACTAACGGAAGCAATTAATCCCTGCTTCACCGCCTCGGCGCTTATAGCTCGGCGACAGGGTTTTGATGGTCCAACTTAACCGAAGAAATTCTCGGCTAATCTCGCTAGAAGTTTGCCGACGTGCGTAGGGCATTGCTCTTCCCGATAACTCTCGTTTCTCACAAATCCTTTAAACAAAATCTTACCGAACTCTATTTCTTCGACAACCTCATAGAACAACAGTAGATTTACAGTAGACTTACAACTCTCCGCCACATTCTTGTCGAAGATTCCAGGCTGGGGGATCTAAGCGCATGGTAGCGGAACGCGCGGAGACGCTTCCGTTTGCTTCTTGTACTCGGAACGGATTCGTGCACCCCCGCCTCTGGACTTATGGAGTTCTTTGGGGAGATGAGCCCTCCTCCAAGGTATTTAACTTTCGGGCGTCGCTTTCATGCTCGGCCCCCCGAAGGAAGCTGTCCTTCGGTGCCTGAGCGTGCAATTTTCTTTGTTTTTAATTGGATTTTGTTTTATCTTTTGGTTTGTTGTTTTTATAGATGTTCCTGCTATAAAGTTGCTAAGATTAGGTTAAACTTTAGTTTCGGGGGTTATACCCTTGAGGTCAATCGCCAGTGAAGATACCTTTAAAAAATAGGCACGCTTTTTAAAAAAAGATTCAGTCACTCATTTTCTATGGCCTCTTCGATGGTTATTTCAAAATATTAATTTTGAAAGCTTCAAACCATCTTTTTACTTTAGAAAAGCCGCATCTCTTGGGTCGACATCTCATTGAAATTAAAATTGTCTACTCAACTTTAAGGGTTTTTGTTGCCGGTAAAAGAATTTCTTTAAAATTAACAAAGACAGCTGCTTTCCTTATTGATGCATTGATTTTAACAAGTGTTCCTGTATCGTTAGCAACAAAGAACCCCCATAAACCTTTACGCTTGAATCTAACGTACCTTGCGTTAACGTGAGTTTTACGAATATATGGTTCCCTCCTTCCTAACTCACCCTTCGAGGTGGTCACTATGGTATAGGAATCTCTTTCTTTCCTCAATCTCACCAAAGCACAAGCTATTTCTTGCTTACACAATCTTACCAAACTACAAGTCATTACTTGCTTACACATTTACCAAACCACGAGCCAGTTATTGCTTACCTAATTTCACCAAACGACCAGCTAGCTCAGCATACAAAATCTAACCAAACTACGAACCATTTCTTGCTTACACTATAGTGTAGCCCCATTGAAATCCTGCAGCCACCCTGTTCGGTTGAAGCTTTAGCCCGACTTTCGGAATACGCTTTGCATGATTTAAGAAGTTTTAACGATAAATCTTTGGAGATTTTTTTACTTCGTTCTGAGATTTAGAAAAGGAATTTTATGAAGATTTGGATCGAGAAAGCATCACTTGTACGCCAGTCGTGAGAATGTTCAGCTTTATTGCGATATTGCCGGTTATGAGCGAACAATTCATTTGTTGCCACAAGGACCTCTAATACCGACCGCCCAAGTCTTGAGAACAAAATACCAAAATCTACATTTTCTTCAAAATGCTTTTTTAATTTCCATGAAAATTGCACAGAATATTCTCTGAAGTTTGCTATACTATAGTGTCCTAGTTTCATACAGGGTGACCCCAAAATAAAGGGGCTCAAACGTTTGCTAGGCTTCATTTCTTAATTGTTTTTCGAATTAAGAAATGAAACCTTTCGAAAATTGGTTAAGAAAGAAGTGTGAACTAATGACACTCTGACATTTCGAGGCATTGTCATTTGTCAAAGTGATTTCACGCATAATAAAGCTCTCTGAGGATACCGAGGAAGAAAACGATGCAAAGGATGTCGATGAAGGACCGATTTGAGACACCCAGTATTTTTCGTTAAGTTGGCGAGAACGTGAACTCAGAACACTCTCCTCTGCTAAGAAATGACTCGATAAGTAAAATTAATAAAGCGGCTAGGTTGGCCTTAGCTACTGAGCATGTCCTGTAGAGGGCTGTTAAGTGCGAAGTTTTTCAGCGACAAAACTAAAGTTAATTGGATCACATTGGGTGTGAAAACAGCATGTACAAGATGGCAAAGAAGTTGGACCTTCAAAACCTTTAATAATTCCTGGACTAACCTAGGGAGGACCTTGACAATTATATCATTCGAAAGAGAATGTAAAACAACATAAGGGTTTCAAATTTCGTTAGAATCGACCGAATGGTTACAATTCTATTACCCCCCCCCCAAAAAAAAGAAGCAAAACGGGAACCGACCGACCGACCGACCGACATAGCGAGATATAGAGTCGCTCGCGACTAAAAATCTATTTGTAGGGCATAATGCTTGAACCATTGAAAAAGAAATGAAAACTACTAAATTGAAATTTACCCTTCCCATTCATTACTAGAACAACTATTAAGATTGACGAATAAAATCTTTACCTAACATTTTTTTTATACTTAAAGAAACTTTGTTAACCAGTTTACAAAGGATCGGTTCGAGGAAATTTATTATTTTAGAAGAGACAACAATCCCGACCATTGGACTGTTGAGCCGAAACTTCTGAGGAGTCTTTTGTCAACCAGTGTGATGAGATAGGCCGATAAAAATGGTGATTTTTTTCAAATGTGTGATAGAAATGGGGGTAGGGGGTGGTGGCGATAAAGAAGCAGTTGCTACTTAATTTAAAGCGACACTTTAATTTTAAAGTTGGTCAAAAGGAAAGACGGAGAGAAAATTTTATTCGAATCGTTTTTCTTGGTGATTGACCGGCGTTCATTTGCCTTCGATTCGACCGCATTTTTTACCTGTTCGGACAGTTGACTCTTCTCACGAAACGCTGACCAGATTGGGATTGTGAGTATATATATGCTTCACTTTATTTTACTGTATTTCGGACGGTGTTTTTTCGCTGTTATTTGAGAATCATGTAGTAATAGGCACGACGCCTGAACCGAGTAGAAGTAGAAACACGCTTTCCGAGGCAAGCGAAGTTAAGTCACGTCGGGTCGGTTACTGGTTAGTCCTAGGATGAAATCCCGATTCGGTTCAACTTTGCAGCAGTGACAAAGGCCGGCCTCATAAAGTGCCAATCGGCGGGAAAAGGTCTTTCATAATAAAAAGGGTTTTCTAAAGATGGGAATAGTTCAGCCAATTAGCCGTTCCCTCTGCCTTTTTTTTCTTTCTTAGAAATTTTGGGTAGAAAACAAATTAATAAAAAGGTAAACAATAGAATCAACTTTCAATTCTGGCTCCAGTAAGATATGCGCGTACAAATACGTTATGGTATCTATAAACGTAAATTCTTTAGGTGGATTACTAAGAAAGTACCCCGTAAGGGGTACGGCGATTTGCTTTCCTCGCCGCCTTGTTGACGGGACTCAGCGCCCCGCCCGGCCCCATCTTATGTTTCATTGTTAAAAAATGACACCCTCTGCTCTTGGCCTACGAGCACTGTCGTTTCCGTGCCCATTCGGAACCCTTTTGTCGGTTTTACCCACCCCGGACTCTCCCCTGGTAGAGCTGGCTGCACAAAGGGTTCACACCCAGCCCCAGCTAAAACCAGGGCTCCCCCTCCTTCCCCCATCGTGACCATTTCTCGTTAGGCGAAACGGTCGCGTCTCCACCGAGTCGTTAGACTCAGAGGAAGCAATACCCCTGAAGTTGTTCGTGAGGTCATCTTCCGAGGTTCCTAAAGCTGATCCCCCCCCCCCGTAAGGAGGACAGCACTAAAGCAGTTTCGGCTCCTACGCTTACACTGAGTGCTAGGCTGGGTAACTCGAAGGCAGTGGAAGCCACCCCGTCTGCGAAAGGTTTCGTGGCGGAGAGAGGAAAAGAATCTCATAGCGAGCCCAACCTTCCCCGATAAGTCCTCGAAGGCGATCGCGCCTTCAGCGCATTGTCCGGCCAACAGGGCCCGAAGTTCTGCCTCCGAACAGCGTACGCCCATTTCCTGAGGGTGTACTCTTCGAATAGGTCCCCTCTCTTCTCCGGGCCTGGCATGGAAGATAGGCCTATTTCTTCAATCGAATTGCCGCAAACTCCGGGCCAACTGAGAGAAGCTGTGGAGGCCGGCCTTCTCCCGTTTTGCCCTAGCTATCCTTTTGCAGGAGACCATGCTGGGCGCGTGCCCCCTGCCCACCCTCCCGCGGTATAAGGATTTTTCGACCCCACCATCATGGGGTGGGGGCCGGGTTGGAGTATGCGCCAAATACACACGGCATGATGTCTCCGTTTTTCTCTCCGCTCTAGACACCTCCTTTCGTGCAGTAGCTGTGCAGCTGCACCTGGATAGGAGGTATACTGTTATTTCTGTGTACATTCCACCATCAACACACTTCGACGCGGAGGACTTCCGCCGCTTTCTTGCACGGTTGCCGAAGCCCTTTCTCTTGCTCTGGAACTTAACCTGTAGAGAGGGGAGACTACTCGATCAATCCCAGGGGTAAGGTCCTTGATGATCTGATCGACGAGCTGGAAATAGGTCTCCTAAATGTGGACGAGTTTACCCATCACTGCCCGAGAATTGCTTAATTTTCCTGTCTTAATCTATCTCTTTCCTCTCCGGATGCACAGCCTGATTTTGGGTGGGGTTTAGTCGATGACCTCCATGGTAGTGACCACTTCCCAATTTAAGTATCATTTTGTACGCCGTTGCCCCGCAAGAGCCCGCCCGGTAGTGCTTAGCGCGGGCGTCCGCTTTTCAAGAAATGATTGATTTCTCTGTCTAACTACCATTCTTAAAACCTCCGTCCGTTTTGAACGCCAACCGCTTCCGTCGTGATCAGCCGAGTGTGAGACGGCCCTCAAATAGAAGCGTTATGCCTACATGCGCTATAAGTGCTGCCTGAACGATTTCACTGTCGGTGAATTTCGTTAATTTAGTGCTAGGTTCCGCTACGTTTCGAAGCACGCTCACCGCTCTTCCTGGCAGGCATACGTGTCTTCACCTAGCAGGAAGACCCCTCTAGCAGAGGTGTGGAAGCGAGTCAAAAGGTTATCGTAGGACCTGCTTCCCGTTCTACAGGAGAAAGAGACCGGGATCTCGAAACTCGCGTCCATGCCGGAGTCCTTCACAATCGCTTTCTCCCCATTCTCTAGCCGGGATGCATTCAATGAGTGTCGTGATGTCGTGGAAGGCCGCCAACTGGACTTTACTTCCAGAGGCGGAGAATCCTTCAACGAGAGGTTTACTGTGAGTGAGTTGCGTTCCGCTCTCGCTTCGTGCTCGGACACCGCCCATGGTCCGGACGATGTCCCGTACGCCATGCTTTGACACTTGAGTGAGTGAGGCATGGCCTTTATGTTAGATTTGTCTAACAGGTTCTGATAGAGAGTATCCTCGCAGACTCCTGACAAACCGGGAAGAGATCACTCTACCCCGGCCGGTTTCCGCCCAATCTCTCTAACCTCCTGCGTGTGCAAGTTGATGGAGAAATTGGTAAATGTTTGATTAGCTCTTTTTTTCTAGAAGGCGGAGGCCATCTGTCTTCTGCACAGTGTGGCTTCCGCAAGTTCCACTCCACGTCGGATGCTCTGCTCCAACTGTAAAATGCTGTTTGCGATGCCTTCCTTCGTAGAAGGAAAGCATATGATAAGGTGGACTCAATCCACCACACTGGCCTTCGCCTGGCTAGTGGTGCCTTCCACATGTGCCACATTGAGAGCCTACTTGTTGATGCTGGGGAGATGCCACTCGCTCTGCGTCGTGCACAGTGCATTATTTGCCTGTACGCGCGACCGGCACCTCCCTCAGTTGCCAACAGCTCTCACTGCATTCGCAGCTGATCTCGATGGTGCCTATGCCGCCAAGAGTCGCCAGTCATACCTTTAGCCCTTTGAGTTTAGGGCTAGGAAACTCGTTCGAGAGCTCGGTATAGCTCTCGGGCCGGTGGTGCCCTTGGATCTACCCAGGTGGGCACCCTGGAGGGTACCACCTTTGACCATTCGTCGCCACGCCTCTGCTCCCAAAGCTTGTACAGCACCGGGAGTATTGCGCACACTCCGTATCACGCTGGAACCGTGCCAGTCTATACGGATGACTCCAAGTCCCAAGAGGGGCTCGAATTCCACATCGTATCCCCTTTGTTTGAAGTCATCGGGGCTCATCCAGGCGATGTGTCTGTCTTCACAGCTGAGCTAGTTGCTCGGTATAGCTCTCGGGCCGGTGGCGCCCTTGGATCTACCCAGGTGGGCACCCTGGACCATTCGTCGCCACGCCTCTGCTCCCAAAGCTTGTACAGCACCGGGAGTATTGCGCACACTCCATATCACGCTGGAACCGTGCCAGTCTATACGGATGACTCCAAGTCCCAAGAGGGGCTCGAATTTCACATCGTATCCCCTTTGTTTGAAGTCATCGGGGCTCAGCCAGGCGATGTGTCTGTCTTCACAGCTGAGCTAGTTGCAATTCACCGCTCGGTACGGAAGATTACGTGATGTGCCCGGTTCGGAGACCGGATTGGGATTTTAGCGACTTACAAAGCGCCCTGAGTGCTCTCGGGGCATTGTCATCTCTGCATCCCCTGGTTCGCGATGTCCATGACGTCACGGTTTGGGTGAGCAGGGCGGATGTCGAGATTATCTTCTGCTGTGTTCCTAGACATGTACGAATTGCGGGGAATGTGGGCGCCAAAAAGTCCGCGAGGACTTGGCAACCAGACCAGCGTTTCCCTCTTCCTCACACTGATTACATGGGGCAAGAATTCTGGCAGTTCTTCGGGCTGCTTGGCAAAGAATGTGTGAGACGTTCGAGGGGAACTTAAAGTTACCTGCCTTTGCGACGCGACTTCCCATGGACCTACCCTCCATTGCCGCGACGGCTTCAAGTTGCTTTCTGTCGTCTCCGAATTGGACACACTCGTGGGACGCACTGCCATTTGATGGAGCGTTGGCCCGCGCCTTACTGCGACGACTGCGTTGTCCCCGAGACTGTTCGGCACATTCTCGTTGAGTGTCCCAGTCTGGGTGTTTTTCGCGCACGTTACCTGAGCCGGGTCGCTACCGCTTGTTCCATGTGTTCTTGACTGGTTTGTGCACAGAGACCTTTGGACTCGACGATTCCTCCACTTTATTTGACTGTTTTTTTGTAGGTCGCATGTTCCTGCTCTGGGGGGAGCCTGACCTATCCCAGACGCTGGATCGCGCTTCCTTGTTGCCTTTCTGCTTTTTTTTTATTGTCGTTTTCTTTAGCCTGTGCTTAGCCTTTTGTCTTTTTTATCTTTGTTATTTGTTATTTACATAGTTATTTGTTTTTTAATCTTGGCTGATAGTAGGCTATGATGTGAATACGGCGACCTTTTCCCTAGTAGGCAGTCGCCAGAGTGGCTCTCAAAATAATAATAAAAACTAAACAAAGAATCAGTTTAAAATCAGCCCCCTTTTAATTAACATGCCTTATATGGAAACGGTATCAAACTTTAGGTTGAGCTTAAATTGAAAAAGAGTGAAGCCCTCAATGCAGCGCGAAAAGAAGCTTATGGGGGCAATAATCTTTCTGTTGGATTTTCCGACATGACTGCATCAAAGATTGGCGAGCACATATATGAGGGTGTTGTTCGTAACAGCGGAATAATCATGCACCAACTCGCGCAGTTTGTCAAACCAGATCGATGAACTAAAGTGCTGAGTGTTCGACAGAAGATTTTTATATCGCAGTTACTGAGATATGAATGGAAAGTGTTAAAACAGACCCTATTGGAGAAATGATTTACCTAACCCTAAAAAAAAAATTATTAAGGATATGTCTACAGGAAAAGGTAGATACGTTATTTCATACTAAACAAACGGGTCGCATTAATGAAAGACTCAATCTGACTATTACTTTGGAAATTTTGGCTCTCGAGCTTCTGATAAATGGTAATAAAATTAATCTCGTCGTGGTACTCGTATATAGGCCACCAAGGCCTTAATTGGACAAAAAGTAACGGTTTTATTTGGTCACTTAAATTTTCTAAATGAATTACGCCCAAGAAGCCAAAAATCGACTTTTGGAATTTTAAGCATCAAAAAGTAGCGAGCCGATACGCGAACAGAATACTTTACTTATCTTTTTATAAATAAAGATAAATTAGTTGGAAAGTTACACGTTGGCGAAACACTTTGGAATAGCGATCATAATATAATTCAATTCAATCCAAATATTTGTAAAAATGATCTCGACAGCTCCTCATCTCATCCCCATCTTTAAATCTTTGTACTTTCTCTTTTTCGCTCCCGTTTAAAAACTTTAAAAATGAGATGAAGTTTTCAACGTTAAAAACGCCACGGTAATTAATGTATAATGATTTCCAGCGCTTGTTTTCTAGTCTAAATAACGAAATAATTTGTTATAAACTTAGATCTTCTAATAGATCAAATCAGATGCCGTGGATAAATAGTTTAAATGAAAATGTTTATTGGTGGGAGTAAGCGTTTGTATCGAAAACCAGCAATAGTGTCGAGAATCCCAACGGAGAACTTTAATGTACTCGTTTGTTCAAGCGCAAAATAAGAGCGTCGTTGTCAAAACACGAGTGAAAGCATGAAAATAATCTTGAACCAATTAGAGGCTTCGGGCTCATTTTATGATGCCGAGGTTTAGTGACGACGATCCGGACCACGTCAATACATTAAATGATAATTTCGTAATCATTTTTGCCACCAATGATACAAATACTTTACCCAAGATACAAGGCATAATAAATTTTGTCGAAGACTATTAAATATTGACATGAGCGGAAATTAGTTTTTAGTCCCGTCCACGCGACTCTTTTGGTGACTATGTCGGTCGATGGTAACCATTTTACTTTTCAATGATGTTTTTGGCAATAACCTTGTAACTATTGGGCCGATTCTAACTAAATTTGAAAGCGTTACGTTTTTTTACAGTCTCTTTCGACTGATATAATTGTCAAGGTTCTCCCAAGGTTAGTCCGGGAATTATTAAAAGAAAACTAACTATGGGTCGGATTGCCCCACTTGTTCAAAATTTTGAAGGTTGTCAGGTTATAATTCAGAATAATTGAGAGCACGCGATTTAGTTCTGTTGACCTTGTTTTAATAAGAATGAGCAATTCCAAATCGCAAGAGCGCGATAAAATCTATTCTAGAAATGAGCTTCCCTTTCCCCTTTCCTCGGTCGTTGGTGAACTCTCGGAGTTTATTGCCAGAGATAGACGGGGTGATGCTTCTCGGGGCACATAACTTAATAAATGACATAAAACGGCCCTCGACGCTGACGCTTAACTAACTTTCCACAAAATGATCACATCATTTGATCAAGATAAAGCTGTAAATGTAGTTTATCTTGATTTCCTAAAGGCTTTTGATACCTTTCCACATAAAAAACAACTGAATAAAGCTAAAATTGCACGGAAATAGGGGCAACGTACTAAAATAGAATGGAGCTTGGCTGGAAATCAGGTACAGGAAGGGTAGAATCAAATAAATAAAATCACTAAAATACCAGAGAGAAAGACATAAATTGAAATTGGCACGTCACATAAGATATAAATACCAAGATGCACAAATAAACATCCGTTATTAAATAAGCACATAATAATTAAAATAAAGAAAGAAATTTGGGTTAAAATGCACAATTTAATTTTTTAAAAAGCTTCTTTTTTATCATGATCAAATTTAAAGAGAACAGGAGAAATATTAAAATCAAGAGTAGCAATGAATGAGCATTTAACAATATTGCGTTTATATCGTTTTCCTGAATGTTAAATACATTTAGCAGAATTCCAATTGACAGCATGATCATATTTAAATAAATAAACAATGAAAGCGCTAATTAGGTTCACTTCTTACATTTTTGGGGTGTTGATTTAAATGGACAATTAATGATTTCCCAGTTTAGCCAAAGTAGCGCTTAGGGAAAACAACAATCGACAACATTTTGTCCAAAGTTGTTTCATATCAACAATGACGTCAACGTGTTAACACCATTAACTGTTCGTATTTAAATATGAGACAACTTTTTTAATATATTTATTCCTTTTTTGATATGTCAAGGACATTTTTTTATTATTTTTTAGAAATATTAATTCTTTAAAAATTGCATTGAGTTGAGAGAAATATGGATGACTGAGGTTGAGCGTAGGGGTGAAAACGAACGTGAATATTGTGTCGTTTGTGCTGGATGTAGAATGGTAGGTGTAGATTCTGATTGTGTTGTATGTGGGTTGCAAGAGGGCAATAGTGTGCAGTGGAATTAGAGTAAAGAAGAGCGCGGAATCTAGAAGGAATAGCTATGTTGGAAGAGTTAGTCACTGTGCTTAGGGTGATTCTCAACACTAGACCCAGGGGCATTTCTGGGGATCGCAAGGTCAACCCACATTGGCTAGGAGTAGGGCTAGGCGAGATAGTAAGAGTAGAGGGTGGTAAAGGAAGGAAGGAAGGAATCAGGTAGCTAGTGAGGCATCTGTTCAGCATGGAAGTAGGGATGCCGATGTTAAGGATGTGGGGATAGTAGATCTAGTGTAGGTCTGCGCCTATTGTAGTAATTGTTTCAGTGTCTTAAGAAACCAAGAGGGGGAGGGGGGTATAGGCACATGTGAAGTAAATGAAGTGTTGGAAGTGCTTGTGGTTGAGGATTCACAGGTTAGGAGGTAATTAAGACAGGACCTTTTGTAAAGGTGAACGCAAGAGGAGGATGAGGGTTTGTTTGTCAGGTGAACGTGGAGCGGATGTGAGTGGGCGAATTGGAAGAATAGTGAATGAAGCTGAAAGGGATACACGTGGGAGTGAGTGACATAGGAAAAATAGGTCGGAGGAGTAAGAAGTGTGTAGTGTCAGAAATTTTACCTAAGCTTAGAGTAGGCAGTGAGTGGATTTCACGTGTAGTTCGGATAAATGAGGGAGTGAAAGTATTGTGTGATAGTATGGGACTAGTGTTTTTGGATAGATGGAGTGAGTTTTATAAAACAGGATTTGTAATGCAATGGATAGATTGCACTTGAGTCGCAAGGCCATGAAAGTGTTAAGTGACTGTCTCGAGGGGAGTATACATAGGTCGTGAAGGTAAACTAGGATGAAGCGGGTAAGGGTGAAGACGTTCAGATAAATTTAGAGAGCAACAGGCGTGGAATGAGCAGACGACTAGAAAGGTAGAGTTAAGTAATAATAAGAATGATACATCCGGGGGCTAGTGAGTGTAGTGAATGTTGATGTTATTGCGATACAGAGTCACGGCGTGAGTTGTCCTAAAAAAACACTTTCGACCGGAAGTCAGCAGACCTTGTTTAGAGAAATGTTAGTTTTTGGCCCAATCATATGGGTAGCGCTCCTGAAGATGGTAGCTTCCTTCTTGCCGTTTTATTTTTCTCATTGCTATTTTTTTTAGCCTTTGTTATTTTTCCTCGTTGTTATTTTTTAGTTACATATTGTTATTTGTTTTTTAATATAGCCTAGTAGTAGGCTGTGTTGTGTACGGCGACTTATGCCCAAGTAGGCAGTTGCCAGATGGGGTAAAACAACGTTGGTATGCGCTACTATTGGCAGGCCCTCGTCGAAGACGAGACAGATTGTATTCCAGTTGCCTGCTTCCGCTATGGTACATTACCTCTTTCTTCCGAACCTTATTACCTTCGAAATCAAGATGGTTAATTCAATGGAACTTCCTTCATTTGATTCGAAAGACGGCTGAATGAAGACCGACCGGGCGTGCCATGTTTCGAGATAGAAGACTTAAGTCCCGCTTCAGCGGGGACACCCTCTCTCGCTCATCTGGCGAGCGATCGTTCTTTGCCAAAGGGACGCATCACCGTCAATTCCAATTGAGAACCTTAAAAATGGTTTCCTTTGAAATGATTGAATATTGAATAGCGGTGTGGAGGATAGAAGTAGCGGCGGGGCCCTCGGATGCATTTCACGCCCCCAGATTTAGCGATGGGCCCCAATATCTTTTGCCTCGACCTCCGCCCTCTTTCGACCCTTTTTTGCTTCCTTCAAAAAGAAGCAGCGATCAGATATTGCTGGGCTTTGTCCCTTATTGATGTTGGTCTCATTTTGTTCGAGAGATTTTTTGTTGCGTTCAGTTTATGCGCCGCTTTCAAGATTGAAGTAGTTGCTTAGATGGGTTGCTCGAATGGCTGGGGGCAGGGGGCGTAAAAGGGTTTTCGCTTTTAGCATTTCTTCGAAATTGTTTCGGGAGAGATGGGGGTCGGTATACTGGAAAGTTTTCTCGGTTTCTTCGTCTCCCCATTTGAGGATGTCGGAAGGGGTGAGTGACATTGTCGTCTACAAGCGAGTTCAAATCCGTATTTTTGAATATTTCTGTCTTGTGTACGAATTTGTTCTTTTGAGGACTTAGAATACACCTCCCCCTCCCCCGGCCAGTATTTAAGGTTATCGAAGTATCCTAGTGCAGTTTTATCACCCATTTTATTCACCTTTTTTCTTCGTATGTTTGTGCCTTCTCTCTTCCAACATGTGTAAAGATGCCCTCGTTAATTAATATACTTTTTTTATTTTCTCGAAATGGAAATTTATACCATCCTGATGATTTGAGGTTGTCAAAGTTAAAGTTAATTAATGTAATATTGGTAATTTACCCTATGATCCCTGACGAAGACTTAGATAACCGAGAGACACTATAAATTACTAAATAGGGAGAACACATCGCCGATTCAACTCGTCGCCAATGGCTAGGTTAAGCAGGGGTTAGGTTAAGCTAGAATAAGTAAATTGAGGCTATGAATTGAGCCGGCGAATAGTCGTACTAGATTTGAACTAAAAAGTTTGTTACCAGAATATTTAACACGACGATATCATAGAATATTTGTGTCGCTCAATTGCAAGGTGGAGTAGACCCAACAATGAACCTCACAAATGAGCACTCCGTTGGCCCTATGAAATCTTGAAATTGTGCACACAAATCGAACACTGAAATAATATGCCATGGTGTAACAATGAACTAATGTAGAACAAAGCAAATACTTATAAATAATGTTAAATCGCAATTTAATATGTAGCAATGCAAAACAGAATATGTTGTAAGGATTCAAGTGAAATCGTTGGGTTTTTACGCGAATGTACAAACATACATACATGAGGAAACAGATGTGAGCCGAAGGTCTGGACACAGAACGGAATCGGATCTAACCAGCCAGACTACATGAACCTGTGAAACGACGAAATCAATCTGTATATGAATGTCGGCTTGATAAGCTGAGTCAGATGTCCAAATGCAAATACTCTCTTAGTGCGCACGTGCCTACACTGAACATGCACACACCCTTTGACTCCGCCCAGCAGGCTTAGTAGAGAACACACGCACCCGTAAAGCTCCGCCCCGCCTTGAGATTAAGAGAAGAGAAGCCACGTCCCCTTAATTGGCGTTGGTATTCTCATTCTGATTTTTATATTACTAGCGTTATTTATTATTATGATAGTCAGCCCCAAATACGTAAGTGCACAAACGAACCCCGGAAGACTCAACTATTTAGCTTGCCCGAACTGAGGTTGTCCTAAGCCGAGATTAAAGCCTACAAAACCGTCATTTTTCTTCCGAGTCCTTCGTTCTGCCAAACAATAACCAGGTTATCATTTGAACCCATCCTACAAGTGGATTACCCGAAAGAAACTTTGGAGTCTGACCAAACTCGACTATAAGGCCGCCTTAGCCCGACACCTATATACACTGGTAACCCATCGTCACCCCCAAAACGGGTAACTAATCCTATATATTTTCTTGTATACAATTATTAAGATATCGAAGGATTGTCCTTCTCAACTCATTGAAAGCCCCCGAGTTAATATGTTTAAGAATATATGGTAAATATTATTTAACATGAATTTATAATTATTAGGTTATCCTTGTAATTCGCGCAGAAAGCATTCAAAGAATTTTGCGCCAAATAGAAATCCGTGCGAACTAGAAAACATTTTCGTTTTCTTTTTTCAACATAGAAAACCGTATTTTCCCTTAACAGGGGTGACAAATATAAATGTACATAATTTAATATTTGTTTTCTCTATAATCTATACACAGGTGAGCCTTGTAATTCACGATATTCTAGTACGGGGGTTTATAATTCCCGACCCGCCCTCCCGTCCTCAGTGCTCTCAGTTGTGCACACCTTCCTGGCCCCAATGCTTGCATGAAGACCTGTAGCTATTTATCTTCCAATATTTTCACTTTTTCTTTACTGATTTCTCCTTTTCGCTTTAAATTTCGAGAATCAAAATAATTCGCGATGTAACTCATTCGCGCATTGTGTAATTCAGTCATACGGTAGCGCGTATTGTTTTGTCACAGTAGGCTACGATTGTAGCTGATTGGGTGACTTTATGAAAAGTTTGGTCTACCTTATTTTCTACTTTTTATGATAGAATTTATGAAGATTTGCTGGTGTTTCTTGTCGATCTTTTACGCAGGAGGTGGGGGGGGGGGGGGAGTTTCTATGGCTAATTTAGGTTACGTTGCTGTTACGTTAGTTTACACTAATCCTGGCTATTTTACTCAATCAGCTACAATGAGTGCATTAGAAGATTAAATATGCGCGAATTATAAACCCTGCGACCTACCGTAGCGCGAATTAGAAGGATCGCTTTTATAATCTTTATTTTTCCTCTTCTGTCCATTCTCATCTTCATAGTTTCTTGGATCGGCCTCGACTAGCTTTAAGGGTATTCCCTGGTCCGTAGTTTTCTAATTCCCTTTGCGGAGGGAAAAACCGACTCCCAGGTCTTTCCTAGTATGGATTTCCTTTTCTGTGCTGTACCGAGTTGGCCATTTGGAATGTTTATGATTTGTCAATTCGGGTGGGGCATTTTCCTGAATCCACCATTCCAACATGAGTTTCAATTACTCCGACATGTTTCAATGTAATTAGTTAAGCCTCATTCTTATTATCTCGATTCCGATGAAGTAAACACTCGTGCTAGATCGAGAGAGGGAGAGAGAGAAAGAGAGAGTTCCATTTGACTGCGTCTCTGTAATGAATGGTAATCGCTGTTGGTCTTTGTCCGTCTCTAGGGGTGTTGCATCCAATACCGTGGTGTTCTTTCGTATTTTTCGATCGTCCCGCGGTGGTGATAATACTGGTTAAATATATCTACTCGTTTGTGGAAATTCGTTCATAGTGGGTATAATAACTTTCTTTAACCCCCAAATTTTATATTGATAACATTTGGAGTTGTAGTCTTCCTTCAGCTGTCATGTCTTTTGTTATTCTGGGTCTTTGTCTAGTTCCTTCCTGGTTACAGTCCATCCGAGTGGAAAATCTGCTTCTGATTGCATCAAATTAGGCCAGATTGGGTGTAGTGGTTAGTCGTCAGGTAGTCTCTCGTTTGAGGTCGCCTTTAGAAGGTTGCATTACGCTGTAGATTCCCTTGGTTTAACCACGGTAAATAGTAGGTCCTCACCCAGAAATAGAAGGCAGCTTATTGAGTACAGATTGCTGGTAAAACACCTACACTTAGTTCAATTTTTTTCCTGTTCTATTCTTCAGTCGTTTGTTATCGAGTAAAGATTTCCTTGTTGGATTATGTATTTTTATCTATATTAGAAATTAATCTTTTAATTTTACTGCCGGACGTTACCTCGTAATTTTGTAATGTTGTACATGTTATGTAAGTTTTTAAATCCTCCCCCCCTCGTCCCAATCTTGGTATTGCGGGAGGTCGCCCTTGATTCTCCCTTGCTTCGTAGCCCGCAGGGAGGTATCCTGTGTAACCTATTACACTTGGTACACGAAGGAGCTGGACGTCCCCCCAGCCTGGGTGCAAAGTAGGGAGGCCCCATCGTCACTGGGTTGATACGAATTTTCTGAGGGGAGCCTGGGTAAGTTGTTGGTGCGCTCCCCCCCTCCCTCTCAGCGCTGCTTTTTTTTTATTCTACGACTATCCACCTTTTTCATACTTGCACTTGGTACTGGGATGAGGTGTTCTCTCCCTGAACAAGTCACTCGCTTGATTTGCACTCTCTGGATGAGGCAGTGGGGGAGTTGGTTTGGATCGTCCTCGTTCAGTCTCAGCATTCTTTTCTTTTGTACGACTATTCCCTCAACCCTTTGCCTTAAGGACCTGACCAGCTACCTCATACCGTATCAGAAGAAAGGCTTTTAGAACCTCTATAAACAACCCCTTCATGTCGCTATAGACTTTGACTTTAAGGGTGCTAGGTGTTGTGGTGGGATTAATGGGAAGATTGGGGAAGGGGGCAAATAACTCCTTCCCTGCTTGCAATTGGCTGACCAATGCCGTCATTCTCAGGTGCACAATGTTGTACTTGTTATGACTGGTAGTCTTTACTGACTTGTTGGTTGCCATGCAACGAAAAGTCTCGAGGACATCTCTGGGTCTGCGTCAACAGATCTTGGCTGTCCTGACGACGATTAACCCAACCTCGTGAGGAAATATATAGTGTCACGCTGCCTCTGCCTGCTCGGTTGAGAGCTGGAGCTATTGAGGATCGACCTGCCCAGTGGGCAACTTCAGGTCGGTGTTGCGTCGCTGCACAGGTGCGAACACAGACCCCCGATGACTCACAAGGAGAGGAGATGTGATAGATAGGAGTGACTGGACTCGGGATTTAGTCCACCACCTTCTTCTTTAATGGTCACAAGCTTGGGTATTTCGATTATTGGCGAGTTTTCATAAGTTCTGACAACATTTCAGACTACATCCATATTTCCAAATCCTCGCCCGACCTTGGTGTTGTGGCAGAAAAGTACGTATGCGCCCCCGATCGGGATGCCCGAAACCTTGGGGTGGGATAGCTACTTCGAGGCCTGTCTTGAGGTAATTATTCAAGAGGTGCCCTCTACCCAGAGGGTTGGGTCTTCCTTAGAGGCAAACCTGGGCTGGGTACCAGACACCGAATCTAAGTCCACCCTCCGCAAGGTTTTCCTCAGGTGTCACAGACCCCCGATGACTCACAAGGAGAGGAGAGACCCCCTCCCCCGCTTGATGCTCCCTTGCCATTTCGGAGAAAGAACTGGCTGAGGCTGTCCATTCGGCTTTGGGGCCCCTTCCGGTGGTGTCCAGAAGTGGATACCTGCCTTCCTCTCCAAGGAATAAAGGATTCCTCTTCCTCCGCCGGTGTTATGGGGACGGACAGATTCGCTGTCGCGTCGGCCTTAAGGGGCGCGGCGATTTGCCTTCCTGGCTGGCGTGCTTACGTGACTCAGCGCCCCATCCAGACCCAGCTTAGCCTCTTCTCATTTCAGACAGCCTGCATTTCTACCCTACTTCCTCACTTTCCATACAACCTCTCCCATAACTCTCTCTGGTCGGCCTCTAATTTCACAGGGTAGACGCCGACCAGCTTCCTCTTACCGGTCCATCCCGGATTGGGGCTGAGAGGGAGAGGACAATGACCCCTCACCCCTGAGCTCCGGTTTGGGGTGGTGGGCTTCTAACAACCTGCTTCATCCTCACCCACACCTTCCTCACATACCCCTTTCTCTCTCCTTTCAATCTATATCGATTTTACGCCTAGCCCAAGGTGGAGCCGCCATGCCGAAGGCGGTGCCTGGCTACTGGGCGGAAAGGTGTGCTCGTAAATGCTGGCCACGTGTTCACCCCTCGCAGAGCTGGCTACTGCGGGGGGTGATTAGCGTTTGATTCCCGTATGACTAATAGGGTCCTGATGCCCCATGATGGGAATCTAAAAATTCAACCTCTTCCCCCTTCCCCTTCACCATCGACGGAGCCGCCTTCGAGCAGCTCCACTAAAAAAAATGGAGGGACCTCCCTGTGCTCTCGCAGGGGACCCTCCCAAACTTTAACGGAGGAGGCTTACTCCTCTCCTTAGCCTTCGAGTGAAGGGGACTCCCCCTCATCCTCTTCTCTGGAGGTGCCCTCGGGTGCCTCCCTCTTTCCAGCGGCTGTCCCCATTTACTTTCCAAGGGGACTGCCAAGAAAGGCAGGCAGCCCATAGGAGGAGAAGGGAAGACAGGGCCCGTCGGCCTCTTCCCTCCAAAGATCTGCGGGCTCGAATTTTAAGCTTAGAGGGGGTCACCGTAGATGGCCCCCTCTCTTACCCGATTAAAGACGATGAAACCAATGAGACTTGTGATGTTTTTGGGGGGGAGGGATGGTCACATGGAGCCCCCCATGAGATAGACATGGTCTCTGAGGCAACCCAGCAACGAACACGAGTCCGACCCTGTGCAAGGTCCTCCTCAGACGGCTCGGGTCTCCAAAGCTTTACAAGGAGAGGAGGGATCTCCTCCTCCGGCTGGTGTCCCTGTGACAGCCAAGACCTTCTCCCTGTCGGAGAAGGACCTTGCTGAGGCCGGTCCATCTGGCCTTGGTGTTCCTGCCGGCGAAGGGGAGAAGAGTATTCATTCCCCGCCCTCTTCTCCTAAAAAGAAAAAAAAACTATGTGGTCCTCTCCATCCGCGGAGGTTGCGGGGACGGATGGGTGTGCTGCCAATTTGGTAAGCAACCAATCCAAGATAGGCACGTCCGGTACCGTTGCTTCCCTGGTTGTGGAGTTCCTGACAAATACCAAAAGTACAAGTGCGCAGAGCGGAGCCTCGATTACGTCGGGGCCCCTCATTCAGAGACTAACCTGCGTTTTCGAGCCCGCTGTCTTCAAACGCTTCCTGGTTATTCGCTCCACTGATAGCTAGTGTGATTGGTAGAGAGCCGAAGGTGACCCGTTTCTTGGACGGGAGCCTTTTGGCGAATGCGTCGAATCCCTCCGAGGTGGCCATGATTAGTGCCCTTCGGACACTTGATGGCACGCCGGTGTGTGACGCCGCACTCTACCATGAACTTCGCGAAAGTAGTTTATGCGAGGGAACTCGTAGACTACTTCATTGAGGACATCACCCTAGAGCTGGCCGACCATGGGGCGGTCAAGGTCGAACGTGTTGTGAGAAAACAGGGAGGGGCCTCGAGACCGACCCTTACACTCTTCGTCACGTTCGATTGTGACAAGCTCCCTGAGTCGGTGCGTGCCGGTTAGTATTGCTACCGTGTGAAGGCTTTCGTGCCACTGCCGCGGAGGTGCTACTATTGTCGCCGCTTCGGCCATGTTAATCG
Organism: Ceratothoa steindachneri; assembly: GCA_963969495.1. NCBI lineage: Eukaryota > Metazoa > Arthropoda > Malacostraca > Isopoda > Cymothoidae > Ceratothoa > Ceratothoa steindachneri. The sequence continues at coordinate 62,319,884 of OZ018332.1, read as the reverse complement.
TTTGTGTAGACGTGCAAAGTCGGTTCCCCGAAGTCTGTGTAGGTTGCTCCAATGCCGCACATGATAAGTCCAAATCGTGTGTGGCCAAGTGTGTCAATTGCGGAGAGCCGCACCAGGCTTCTTCGAAGAAATATGGTGCGTATCTCCCTGAGAAAGAAATCCTGGCCGTTCAGCTACAGGATCGTCTCTCATTTCGCGAGGCTAAGGACTTGGTCCTAGCGCACCCGGCGCTGCCTGGTACATCCTATGCCTCCTGGCCCCTCCAAGCCTACGAGCACGGTCGTCCCGCACCCATTCGGAACGGTTCTGCGGGTTCTACCCACCCTAGGCGTTACCCTGGTAAAGCTGGCAACATAAAGGGTTCACACCCAGTCCCGGCTAAAACTAGGACTCACCTCCCTTCCCCCAGCGTGACCGTTTCGCGTAAGGCGAAACGGCCACGCGCCTTCACTGAGACCCTAGACTCTCAGGAGGCAACGCCCCTGAAGTTGGTCGTGAAGCCATGTTCCGCGGTTCTTAAATCTGCCCCCTGAAAGGAGTGCAGCACTAAAGGATCTTAGGCTTCTTCGGCCATAACCAGTGGTGCGTTGAGTGGCTCAGAGACTGTGGATCCTTCAAAAGAGCCACCCCCGCCTCCTAAGGTTTCGAGGCGAAGGGAGGAAAAGACTCGCATAGCGAACCCAACCTCTCCAAATAAGTCATCGAAGGCGACAGCACTTTCAGCGCTTTGTCCTGCCAACAGCGCCAGGAGTTCTGCCTCCAAGAAGCGTACGGCCATTTCCGCGAGGGTCTTCTCTTCGAAAAAGGTCCCCCAAACTCCTTCGAGCTAGGCCTAGGTTGCATATTACTTCAATGGAATTGCCGCGGACTCTGGGCCAACTGAGAGGAGTTGCCTAGGCCCATCTCATCCCGTTCCCCGTTAGCTATCTTTTTGCAGGAGACCATGCTGGGCTCATGCCCCATGCCCATCCGCCGGGGTATAAGGGTTTGTGACCCTAACACCACGGGATGGGGGCCTGGTAAGAGCACCCGCGATTTATACTTGGCATGATGTCTCCGTTTTTCTCTTTGCTATAGATACCTCCTTTCAGGCAATAACTGTGCAGCTGCACCTGGATAGCAGGTATACTGTTATTTCCGCCAAAATTGCACCGTCAGCCTCGTCGCGGCACGGTTGCCGAGGCCGTTTCTCTTGCTCCCAGATCTGAACGGTAGACACCCCTTCTGGGGTGACTATTCGATTAATCCCCGAGGTCAAGTCCTTGAAGACATGATCGACGAGCTGGAGATAGGTGTCCTAAATGTGTATGAGTTTACGCATCACTGCCCGAGAACTGCTTAATTATCCTGCCTTTGTGCTCTCCAGATGAACAGCATAATTTTGTGTTGGGGGTGGTCTATGACCTCCATGGTAGTGATCACTTTCCCATTCAAATATCATTTTATGGGCCGCTGCCGGCCGAGAGCCCGCCCCGTTGGTGCTTTGCGCGGTAGCGGTGGTTCGCATTTTAGGAACTGACTGATTTCTCTATCTCAGTCGAGGAGTTTTTGTCTGTAGATGAAGCCGTTGAGTTCTTCTCCGGCAACCTCATCGCCATGGGCCGAGCTATTATTTCTAGAACGTCTGGCCGTTTCGCACGCTGACCACTCCCGTGGGGGTCAGCCGAGTGTGAGACGGCCCTCAAACAGAAGCGTTATGCCTACATGCGCTATAAGCGCTGCCCGAACGACTTCACTGTCGGTAAATTTCGTCGGGTTTGGGCTAGGTTCCGGTATATTTCGAAGCACGCACGCCGCTCTTCTTGGCGGGCATACACTTTTTCACTTAACAGGAAGCCCCCTCTAGCAGAGGTGTGGAAGCGAGTCAAAAGTATTAGGGGCAAGTTCTTGCAGCACCCCCCTCCCGTTCTCCAGGAAAATGGGACCGCATTCTCGGACCCCGCGTCCTTGGCGGAATCCTTCGCAACCGCTTTTTCCGCATTCTCAGGCCGGGATGCTGCTCCGCCAGCATTCAATGCACGTCGTGATGTCGCGGAAAGCCGCTGACTGGACTTTACCTCCAGACGCGGAGAACCCTTCAACGACAAGTTTACTGTGAGTGAGTTGCGTTCCGCTCTCGCTTCGTGCTCGGACACGCCCCCTGGTCCGGATGATGTCCCGATGCATGGCCTTTCTGTTAGATTTGTTCAACAGCATCTAGGTAGAAGGTATCCTCCCAGATACCTGGCGAATCGCTAATGTGCTCGCTTTTCTCAGACCGTGCAGACATCACTCTAACAAAACCTTTTTGGAGCACACTTCGTGTCACACTGGGACCGTGCCAGTGTAGGATGGCTCCAAGTCCCAAAAGGGGGTCGGTTTCCACGCCGTATCCCCTCTGTTTGAACTCAGCAGGGCTTTGCCAGGCGCTGCGTCTGTCTTCACCGCTGAACTGGTTGCAATACATCGCTCGATACGGGAGATAACGCGACGTGCCCGGTTCAGAGCCCAGATTTTGATCTTTACCGACTCAGAGAGCGTCATGGGTGCTCTCGGAGCATTCGAATTTCTAAACACATTGGTTCGCCGTATTCGTGATGCCACGGTTGCCTCAAGCTGGCCGGATGTTTGAAATTATCTTCTGCGGGTTACTTCGTACTCCCACCCTGGGCTGGAAGGCGGGCCTTCCCACGACACCGGAGCGTGCTTCCTTCTTTTTTTTGCTTTTTGTTTTGTTAGTTTTTCTCTCGTTTCGTTTGTTTTTGTTTTAGGGTGTGTTTTGCTTGTTGTGTTTTGAATCTAGCATAGCATTAGGATATAAGGTGATTATGGCAACTTATGCCCTATTAGGCAATTAGCCGCTAAAAAAAAACCTTGGGCAGGGAGGCCCTGACAAAGACAAAATTACAAGTGTTGTCAACTGATCTTCGATTACGTCGGTGTCCCTCGTTTTTTAGCTCGCTGGCTTCAAACCCCTTTAGTTACCAACTCCACCGATGGCAGCATGTTGGCCAAAGGCCACATGTTCCACCAGAGGATAGCATTAACTAAACTGACGTGTAGAGAGCCCAATTTCACCCTTTTCTTCGAAAAGAACCTTTTGACGAATGCGCGAAACCTTCTGAGGTGGCTATTATTACTGCTTTTCGGACACTTAATGGCTCACCGGTGAAAGGTGACGCCGCAATCTAACATGAATTTCGTGAAATGAGTGGTCTAATCGAAGGAACTCGTGGACTACTCCGAAGATATCACCGAAGAATGGCCGACCAAGAACCGGTCATGGTGTGCTAACCAAAACGTCGTGTGCTCTCACTTATTCTGAGAGCACCTCCAAAACTTTCAATGATTCAAAGATTAGCCTTAGGAGAATGTAAAACAACATAAGGGTTTTGAATTTCGTTAGAATCGGCCGATTAGTTATAATGTTATTACAAAAACAACAAAACGGGGACCGACCGACCGACATAGTGAGATGTAGAGTAGCACGTGACTAAAAAGAGTGACCAAGAAATGGTACGAATCCACTTTGGTTAAGCAAAAAAAGCTGATTGCAGTGACTAAACTCATTAATCTAAAGTCCCCAGACTATTTATTTTCCTTTCCTTTTCCCTACTTTGTAGTTATGGGTTCCCTGCATTCAGTATTTTTACTATGTCTGTCCTCACCCTCATCCCGGCGAATGATAAAATAATAACCACCTTTAATCTTTCAATATTGTGCGGTTTCTATATATCCCCTACCCTCCATTTTCGTGTAATGTTTGGTGCAAATGCGTGTACGAATATGCGTGTGTCTACAACGGGATGTGTGTTTGTCATCTTCTGTCTGCGCATACGTATGTAGGTGAAGTCGGTTTGTTGAGGAAAAAGCAAACGCTTTTCTAATACGAAATTAAGAGATTAATTGGTCTCGAAATGGGGATTTTAACGATTTCCGATGAAACGATACCCCCGATATGTATTAATTAAACAAATAAATTAATTAAGCAAATAAATAAATCGGATTTAAGTGAATGTGTGTCTCTCATTTAACTGGGGTGGGAGACTTCCCTTCACCCTACCAAGGACCCCATTATGTGCTAGGGTAGGTTTAGGAGAGCTGAATTCCCTCACAGTCATTACTTGTTAAGTGACATGACTTTTTGGGCGGATTTGTTTTATGGAGTCGCCAGATGGACTCTCAAAATAAAAAAAATTAAAATGTTTTCTGGAGAGTGAGTTATTGACAAGAAAACGGGGCTGAGTTTTGAGGAGGGATTAAAAAAATCTAAAAAAAAAAACCGCATTCCATCTTATTGGGTAGAGTTTAAAATGCTCGAATTGGGGGTTAGAAACCGAATCCTAGACTATTTATTCGGAGTAACTGAAGTCATTATCGATTTAAGTATAAAAGCTTCTCCTTAACTAATTTTATCGCTTTTTGATTACTTAATTAGTTTGTCAGGAAAACGCCCCTGGTTAACATCTGCCTGAATTATCAGGTATTCGCCAAAGGTTATGCATGCCATCTTGTCTGCACCCGGAGCACACTAGCCTATGTGTGTGTTCTAAGTGTGATTTGGGCCAATTATAAGATATGATTTGTAAAATTAAGGAATACTGTTAAACTTCCATTTTCGTTCTTTCGAATGGTGTATGTAACATTTTCGTCGGATTAACTCTACAAATTATTTAATTTCTTTCCGTATCCTATATTTCGTGGACGCCGTGTATCGCCTGCGCAATACTGAAAAAGCCGACAGAAAACGGTATTGGGCGCACTATCAAACCAGGTTATTTTTATAGCAATGGTGGAAGGGGGATACAAGAAAAATTTGCAATGACTAGGGACGAGTGAGGGGTGGGTGGACTCGATTGGGTATCGGTTGCGGCTAGATAGGTAGGTAGTGCCATTCATCCCTCGCATCATGGACGAGATCCCTCAAACGGAAATTAAATGCCCATAAAGATCAGACTGACAATCTTTGGCAAGCCCAAGACACCGAGGGCTGGTGTCAGGGTTGTATTGTGTTTTTAGACACCAAGGAGGAGGGGGAGGCAATCAGTTCCGACTGATGGGTATGGGCATATGAGTACCACCGCCGTAAGGGGGTATATCGTGCTGTGGAGGCGTAACGGAAAAATGATAGCAGTGTGCTGTAGTTGGTGATGTACAGGATGATACGTGTAGAGCTACTTAACCCTTTCCCCCCTCGGGTTCAGCGTATGCTGAAAGTTTGGATTGAAGCCCTGCCTCGACGTTAGAAATCCAATGCCGTATCTACTACGCTACCGAGATGTCCTGGATAAGTGGCGCTTTTGGTACAGATTGGAAGAAGATGGTAGGTTTCTGTGCTGAAAGAAACTTGTGTGCGGCAATCACATAAGAATAGGATTGATCTGGGCCTATTTAAAAAGAATATGATCCCACGAGGGAGCAAGCTTCCCTCCGGCATCTGATTGTGCCTTTTTCTTTGTTTTGGTGGGGGTTTGATTCTTAGTGGGGGGGTGTTTAAGTGTTTTATTTTATTTATCTTTTTAATGTATCCTAAAAATAGGCTTTGCAATTTTGGCCACTATGCCTTTGTTAATAGTTGCCATAAAACTTAAAATAAAGAAGATTTGCTGACCAAAGTCGCGTGCTCTCACTTATTCTGATTAATACCCTTACGACTTTCAAAACTTTCAATAATTCCTGGACTAACCTTGGATGTGAGGACCTTGGCAGTTATATCATTTAAAAGGGAATATAAAACAACATAAGGGTTTCAAATTTCGATATAATTGGCCGAATAGTTACAATGTTATTACCAAAACAAAAAAAAGCAAAATGGGAACCGTCCAACATAGTGGACGAAAAAAAAATTATCTGTAAGAGTTAGGATTATGAGATTATGCGATCACATGATGTGTAGCATAATTTTAAAATGGTTTGTGCATGTGTGAGAAGACGGAAAGAAAGGGAAGTGGAAAAGTCAAAGGTCGTTGAATCAGAGAGAAAGGGAAGAGTGTGTGAGAATATTTAAGAGTATGGGTTGAAATAGGTGTAAAAATCAGAATAAATCAAAGGTGGGTCAAGTTAAGTGTTAGTGGGTAGTGCAAGTGGTTATTTACGTGGGTATGATATAAATGAAAAGAGGAAAAAAAAATTCTGAAGGGTGGAATGAATGTGAATACGATTTGCTTCGCTATTGAGTGAAAACCGGTTGCTGAAGATGCATGTGAGAGGTTTTTAGTGCTATGAGAGATCTGAAAGATGCGAAATAGTAGTGGCGATTTTGTTATAGAATGGATCTGGTGGTATTGTTTTAGGCATTTGAAAGTAAAAGAGTGCTGGAGGAGTCGAAGAATGCGGTCACAGTAGATTTGCATAAAAATTAAGGGGAGGGGGGGGGGGACTGGAAGAAGTATAGGGAGAGTTTTGTAGGTAAGGTGGATGGAAAAATTCTGATTGCACTTATAAGAAGTGTAACTTAGGGTTTGGTAGGGGATGAGTAAGGTAGGGGTTTGATTGAATGCCCTAGGGGGGGGACCTCTACATCTCCTGGTACCGCAACAGTCAGTGTCGCTACCACTTGTCCATCGTGCTGGGACCAGGCTCCTGCAGACCAGTCTTTAGGGAGCTAAGGCGGACTGTAGCGAGCGATATGTTGTCCCACTAAATAGATCGTAATGATTGGAAGAAGGAAGGTAGTGAATTGTTTGGGTGGAATTGAAATTGTCCTTTAAAAACGCGTTTGGCAAACGTCGAACTAGTCGGCTTGTAGGGGCATAAAGGTGGTTGAATTGAGGATAATGGGGCGATTTATGTTGGTATAATTATGCAAAAACGAGTGACGAATCTCGCACCGTTTTTCACCAAGATGATAAAAGCTTAGGATAAGTCGTTTGGTCTTTTTTCCCCATCGAAGCTGGTTCGTTTCAGGATGGCAAACTCAGGAAACATGTGCCCTCCAGCTCCCCTGTGATCCTATCACCTAATGCCCCTGTTTTCAAAGTATACTTGGGGCAGACATGCCATCGTTACTTTTCGCATACTTAGGATTATTATTGGTTTCATTATAATTATTTAAAAAAATGACAGGTCATCCGTGCATAAACAGTAACATAAGAACTTATCAACATATTTTCACTAATGGTTGTAAACAATCTTTTTTGAAACTAGTCTCAGAAATAAAGATCTCTAAATATACGGGGTCTCATTCACCCTTATTTTCATACTGTTTGTGAAAGTAATTAGTGTCTGTGTAAGGGAGAATGATTTCACCTCACTGTAAAAAATAAGATCTCAGAAGTATGAGAATAAATACCCTTTTTTCACGAAAGCTAATTTTTTGCCTTTAAATTTGTTGTATTGGTAACTAGTTAAGATCAATATTGCATAGGCCGAATGGTTTTTGTAGTTACTTTGGCCAGGACACTCCACTATAGTCCAATACAACCAGAATAAATCTTGCCTAGACACCAACATGAACCAGATTCAAACAAAGTCTTTTAAATAGCATCGAACACCTACTCTTAGATCGCCCAAACTTCACACAACCCAACGAGGTAGTGTGGTAGCCTTTCTAATGGCTTCTTAGCTAGCAAAAAAAGAGGTAAAGTCTCCGGCTAGTAAGTTGGTTGTATTAATGACTAGTAGTAACTCATTAAAATAAAAGATAGGGGATAATTGATTAGCTTCTAGAAGATTATTGCTCCTTACTCGTGTTATGGGGTTAAGCATTTTTAGTCGCGGGCAACTAGACATCTCACTATGTCGGTCGATCCCAGTTTTGCTTTTTTATGTTTTTGTAATAACATTGTAAGTATTCGGCCGATTCTAACGAAATTTGAAACCCTTATATTGTTTTACATTCTCTTACGAGTGATATAATTGCAAAAATCCTCCCAAAGTTAGCCCGGGAATTAATTTGTTTGGGCAATAACATCATAACTATTCGGCCGATTCTAACGAAGTTTGAAACCCTTATGTTGTTTTACATTTTCTTTCGAATGATATAATTGTCAAGGTCCTCTCAAGGTTACTCCGAGAATTATTGAAAGTTTTGAAGGTCTTACGTAAGTAAGGTCTTTAATCAGAATAAGTAAGAGCACACGACCCTCTGGTCAGCAGACCTTGTTTTTACTAGGCCTATTTCTATGAACAAGATGGATTTCCTCTTTATTTCCTGTTTATGGAGACTTAGAAATGACGCGGTGGCTGAAATGAATTAGAGTATATAGGTCAGAAGTGTGGTTTTGGTCCAATTAATCACCTAACTAACGACTTACAAAGGGTCGATCCAGTTTACTTATCCTGGACTACAAATTTACATTTTAATTATGTAGAATTTTGACTAAACTTCTTTTTTTCTTATAGGTAAGACGTGTTTTCTGTGATGTTTAGAAGATGGACCAAGATAAGGTAAGCATGTTCGCATGTCTGTCAATTGGGCCAAATTGATGCTTTCTTGGGCGGGGGCCCAAACCACTAATATATATATTTTCGAATCCGGTCTGAAAAGTCTTTTATTTCGTGTTCCTGAGATTCTCGATTCTGGAATCCTTGAAAATTTTAAGTGCTAAGGTAGGTTGGTTGGATATTTGGAGCTTAGAGTTTTGATTTGACCGAGCAGCCATGGGCCATATAAGATTCCTATGCCTGGCTCCGGCGGAGGAGGGCAACGCCCAGCGGGCCTTGATAGAAAAAGAACCCGTCAGCCCGATGCAACCAACCTCGCCGAAACCGCATGTCTCAATGTTTTGAGCCGCAGTGGACGCGTTACTGGCATTCCTCTCTGTTTTCTTTCCCGGACTGGACCCTCTCCCTCACAGACTGGATCTCCTAAGTCATATCTGGCACACAGACATCAGCCGAGGAGAGCGGATAACTGACGATGAAACCAATGCTCGGACACGAGCTGGAGCCGACGACGAGGAATACCCAATTGAATTTCTTTATGCCTTCATAAGCGTGGTCTTGTTTTGTTTTGTTTTTATTCTTAACAGCTGTAACTTCCTATGCGCATGCGCACTAACAATCCTTCATTCTCCAACTGATGCAAGCATCCATTGAATATTGAGCCTAATCGCATACTCTCATATTGGTATTCATCTACAAACACAGCTCCCTTATCCTTCCCCCTGCGCCAAGTGGCTCATGTACGCATGCGTTCACTCTCCACGGTGGCAAACAATATACGAAGAAATTGGTCTCCTTGTGTGGATTAAACCGAAAACAAATGTACATGACTGACAGGGGTTTCGCCCGCAAACTTAAAAGTAGAACGATAAGTAAGTTGTGGGATAGAAAAATAAAATAAAGCGATGGAGAAAGTCAGGAACGTAAAGAGAAAATGGATAAACTGATGGGAATCTTATTTAAGAGGACCAGGGCACTGTGGGGGAGGGAGATATGATGTGGGAGAGGATTACTAAAAATGATCCCATTTAGGAAAAGCGAACGACTTGTTTGTTTAGGCGTTACTGAGCCAGATGAGATTTTAAGGTGGGTCTTTTTCTTTCTCTTCTAATTCCTCCTAATTAAAAGGGGGGGGGGCTTGAGGCTTGTCATTGTGTAATGGAAAACGTGAAAAAGTGCGATTTGGTTTTATCGAGCATATGGCTGATGAGCGATGGGTAATTTGGTGCTATGTTTATATTATTAGGAATTTAAGCATAGTAGAAAATGCCATAGAAAGGAGGGGGGGGGGGTAGTACTCGTTGAATTTGGTCTATCCACATAAAACTGGGGCCAAATGGACTGATGAATTTCGAATTGCAGAATATATTTCTTTTATACTTGCCACCTTTGCCCATCTTTCTGGCTCCTCATGCCGTATGATTGTGTAGTTCACGTGAATCCACCTTAATTTCGCTCGTTTTCATGCAAATTGGCTGCTTCTGTTATTACCTTCAAACTCGGCTGCGGATGCTTTGAAACGTAAGCGCCGAACTTGTTTGATGTTTAAATTTAGTAGAGTTCTGTAGAGTCGCCCACAATGGAATTTCGCTTTTAAGTAACTTTAGTTCTTTGGAAACTTGGAGAAGAGGGGTTGAGTTAACATAGCATAATTTCACGAATGACAAAAGCCACAATACCCTTAATACAAATGTTTTTGCTTCTCGGTTTATTATTCTTTAAGACATTGTTGATTTGTAGATTTCTTTTTTAATTTTAAGAGCCCATCTGGCGACTGCCTATTAGGGCAAAAGTCGCCATAATCACGCTTGTGGATTTGTAGAGGATGAAGTCGCTCTCGTACTTGTAGCAGCTCCTTTCGTTCATTTGTACGAATTTGTTTCTGGGAGTATGAAAAGTAGCCGTATGCGCGACGCATTGAGGATTGGTGGCTTGTGGTGCGAAAGTATTTGCCACCTTTATTTTTCTTTTTCTATAATTTCCTTCTCTCAGTTGCCAATAATTTCAAAACATTAGGATCTTGTCTGATTTACCCTCATATACAAAATTTACCAAGGACTATTTATATAATTTCGTCTTCGTTCCGCAAAGTAATTTGACGGGGTTCAAACTCTAAGAGATAAGTGGCCCTCAGTGGTCATCTTCGGCCTCCATTACCTGATTGGTAGATGTTTGTATTCGTATTCTTGGAATATAAAATCTCATCGATCGGGGCTTCAATACCCCAGCCACCGCTTTCATGGTGGTGACATGAAATTAGGGTAGCGGAAGTGGATCGCAAGTGACTTTAAATTCCTTCACAAACGGTGCTCTTTTCGAGCCGCTGTTCTCTTTTGACCTCCTCAAATGGTGCACGTCAACCTTTTTATTCGCATGTGCGTTTGTATGTGTTTTTCAAAGACACGTGAGAGAGAAATAGGCAGGCTTGTTATAAAGGTGTCGATCCTTTCCTTTGCCCATGGAAAGAGGAGAAATCTCGGAGTCTTTGATGAGAACGATTCAAACGCAAATTCGGTGCGGAAGACATCCATTTCTGGATTAAGACTTCCGAGGGTCTTTAGTTTTCCTTCTCCTCAGCTTAGCTTTAAGAGGGGAAGAAGAATTGGGGCCAAACCCTCCCACTTCCTCCTTTCTCTCGGATAAGAAAAACGGATAAAGTGAAAAGGAGTCGGGCGCAGGCGAAGAAACTCTTCGGCAATAAAATTAATAGTTATAATTAATTAATATATTATAGTAAGTGATGCAAACTGTCATTATTTCTTTAAACTCACAAAATGAGGCACTGGATACGTGTGATTCTTTTCGCGATACTTCAAACACTGAAGGTTTGCATCCCTCACTATAAAATGTTAATGAGAAAGGTTGAAAACAGTGCCAATATCATTTAGCTTTCCACCCAAACTTTGCACAAAAATAGCGCAGACAACTACGAACTTGAGCCTGATTGCGAGAAATCGAATTTATATTTTTTAATATTCAAGTCATCGCCACATTCCTTTGCCTAGCGCTGATTTCGACTATCGCAGCTAAGTTGAACCGAATACCGAAAATTGCGCATAAAAGGATAAAATATTTCTTTTTCAAGAGTGTAGAAAACCAATTCGGAATGAAAAGTTGCCCCCCTCCTTCCCAAAATGAGGTCAGCACCAAAGGAGCTTCGGCTTCTACGCCCAAACCCAAAACCGGTCTGGGTGGCTCTGAGATGGCGAATCCTCCAAATGAGGAAACCCCGACTCCGAAGCCCACCCGCCCAAAGTTTCGAGGCGGATGGAGGAAAAGATTCACATAACGACTCAATCCACCCCCGAAAGTCCTCGAAGGCGGCGGCGCCTTCTTCGGCCAACAGCGCCTGAAGTTCTGCCGCCATAAAACGTACGGCCATTTCCGTGAAGCTCTTATCTTGGAAGAAGCCCCCGCCTCTCCCTATCTTCTCCGAGCTAGGCCTGGAGGGCATACTCCTTTAATGCAATGCCGCGGGATCAGGCCAGCTGGGAGGAGCTGCGGAGGCTTGTCTGCTTCCGTTAACTATTTTTGCAGGAGACCATGCTGGGCGCGTGCCCACTGCTCACCTTCCGGGGTTATAAGGGTTTTGCGACCCCACCACCACGGGATGGGGGCCGGGCAAGTGGATGCGCGATTTACACCCTGCAAGATATTTTCTTCTTATCTTTGCTTTAAATAACTCCTTTCAGGCAGTAGTTGTGCTGCTGCACCTGGATAGGAGGTATAGTGTTATTTCCGCGTACATTCCACCATCAGCCGACTTCGACGCGTGGGACTTCCGCCGCGTCGTGGCATGGTTGCCGAGGCCCTTTCTCTTGCTCTTGGATCTGAACAGTAGATACGCCCTATGGAGAAACTACTCGATCACTCCCAGGGGTCAGGTCCTTGATGATCTGATCGACGAGCTGGAAATAGGAGTCCTAAATGTGGTTGAGTTTACGTAACACTGCCCGAGAACCGCTTCATTTTCTTGTTTTAATCTATCGTTGTGCTTTCCGGATGCACATCCTTATTTTGGGTGTGGAGTAGTCGATGACCTCTATGGTAGTGATCACTTTCCCATTCAATTATCATTTTCTAGACCGCTGCCGCCTGAGACACCCCCAGTGGTGATTGGCACGGGCGCGGTGGTTCGCATTTCAGGAAATGACTAATTTCACTGTCCCACTCGAGGAGTTTAGGTCGGTGAATGAGGTCGTTGAGTTATTCGCTTGTTACATCATCGCTGTGGACCTAGCTACTATTCCTAGAACGTTTGGCCGTTTTGTACGCCGAACGCTTCCGTGGTGGTCAACCCTCAAACAGAAGCGTTATGCTACATGCGCTATAAGTGCCGGTTGAACAATTTCACTGTCGGTTAATTAATCGAAAGAAGCCCGCTGCTCTTCTTAGCGGGAATACGTGCCTTTATTTAACGAGAAGACCCCTCTGGAGTTGGTTTGGAAGAGAATCAAAAGGATTTGGAGCAAGTTCTCGCAGGAAATATCCGTTCTCCAGGTAAATGGGACCGCAATTTCGGGCCCTGCGTCCGTGGCGGAGTCCTTCACGACCGCTTTCCCCGCATTCTTATGCTGTGATCCTGCTCCGCCATCATTCAATGCACATCGTGATATAACTGAAAGCAGCCGACTAGACTTTACTTCCAGAGGCGGAGAACGCTTCAACGACATGTTTACATTGAGTGAGTTGCGTTCCGCTCACCGCGTTTTTCGATCTGGAGAAAGTCTATGATACCGCATAGCGATACGGTATCATGGACACACTTCACACAATGGAGGCGAGGGGAGGTTTTGCCATATCGTCGATTCCACGTTCGGGTGGGGGGGAGCCCTCTTTGCCCTGAGCATCAACGGTATCACCTCGGTGCTGCGAGAAGATGTTCTCGCTCCGCTCAAGTGCTCGATTGCGTTATCCCCCACCCCAGACGGTTCGTCACATTCTAGTTGAATATCCCAGTCTGGGTGATCGTCGCCCACTTTACCTGTCCCCGTATCGGGACGAGCGGGATCGCTGCCGCTTGTCCCTTGTACTCGTGACGGCTTCGTGTACACATACTTGTGGACTATCTGCTTTTTTGGAGGAGGTTGGCATCCTCCATTTAATTTCTCTTTTTTGCTGATGGTATGTTCCCTCGCCGCTGGAGCTTGTTTTCCTCTTTTTCTTGCTTTTTTTGTTTATTTTTGTTTCTTTGCCATTGTTTGTTTTGTTTTTCTTTGTTATTTGGTTTTTGCATGTTTTTCTTTTCTTTTAATCTAGCCTAGCATTAGGGTGTAATGTGATTACGGCAACTTTTGCCCTAGTAGGCTGTCGCCAGATGGGCTCGTAAAAGATTTTATTTCATTCTAAATTCGAGCGGGGGAGGGTGAGATCATGTACTCCGTTCGGACTTGGCACTAGGTTTTCGTCTACTTGAGTATCGATACACGTCCTGGTATTTTTAAGACAAAAGGGAGGATTTTCCCCCACTCGATTTTAAAGCGCATTAACAACTAGGGTGATATTGAACGATATGTTTGCGAGCCCTCGATAGTGGCATTAGCATTTTCGAGGGGTTTAATGGTTGTAGGTTTAAAACAGGTTGAAATGAGGCATCAACGTGTTGAATAAGGGCGTAAATTGGGGAAGGAGAGGCGCGAGAATATGTTTTCGATGTATTTCTGCGTCCTAACAACGAAGTCTTCTAGGAGCGGTCAAAGACCATAAAAAAAATGTAATCAGAGGTTGATTGAGATCTTCTAGAAGAGGTTCGTGGTTAAAATGGGTTGACTGGAGAGCGGACCTTGGGGACCCTTTCTTTAAACCCCAGCATGAGGTTGTTAGGGGAAGCATGGACAACCACGTTGCAGCTGACATCTCGAAGTGTGTGTGTCTCCCCGACCTCAACATCCGCACAAGGGTATCTGCCTTAACTTCGGAGATTGGGTACGTCGCGGAGAGTTGCTCTCCGCCATGGTGCCCGAAAGCCCCAAGTAGTCTCCTCTTTAGACTACCTTTCACACACTCACTTTCACCACTTTCTTAAGCTGCATTTTTATAAATAGCGTCGTACCACATTTATCTATTTAGGACAAGCGAAAACCAACAAGGTTATGTCCACCAGAATGTTTAAGCAGAGAGATTCGTAAAGCTAACGGTGAAATTGGGGGAAGTAAAAATATGCGAAAGGTATGTAAATCAAAGTAATCCAAGGCGGATTCTCCTTTCGCCCATTGAAACATGGGAGATGCGTAACTCTCCTTAACCTACCCAATTTTTACTCAAAGGGAGGGAGGAGGGCTCGCACTTCTTCACATGTTAACTGCAGCAAGGTTGTCATGCTTCACCTGACATTCCCTTTCCCTAGCAAAAGGAAAAATAAGAGGGGGGGGGGAGTAGCCGGAGCCAAGAGGGAGGAGTGAACCAGCCCACCCCCCCCTGCTTCAACCCGAGTTGAATGGACCAAGGCTGGTCGCCGACTAGCCTGCTAAATTAGCCGCCTGCCTATAAAATTAGGTAGCCAAAAAGGGGTAAATGAAGATGTCAATAGTCTCAATCTAGTTTGGAACTGCCCACGGACATTAGGGTTGGGAGGGCGTACCGCTCCTCCATGCAGAGGATCTGGGGCTATATATTTTCCACATATTTTCACTTCGTCCATTTAACACTTTTCCTGCGGGGGATGCCCTCGTTGATCTCCGCTTTTTAATCTCGGTCGAACGAGCTTGTACAGGAGTCGCAGGCGTTCCCGAACTGCAAACTCGAGCAACAAGGAATCTCTTCCCGTTCCTCTTGGCTAATTAAGCCCCCCCCCCCCCGACGTCCCCCCCGTGAAGTCACCCCCACAAGATTGGGACCTGTTCCTGTAATTCGCCCCCCCCTCACCGCACAGTGCAATTATGAGTTCCTGGGACTTCCTAGGTCCAAGTATTTAAGATTAACGAGGCTTACTACTGTAGTCCTTATCATCTCTTAACGTTTTCACTTTTCCTGCTGGTATAAAAACCTCCCGAGCTTGATCCATGGACTTGTTAGAATCTGCCATTTACTTGGCGTCCATATTTATTGGCATCTGATTTTCGCTTCTTCCTTTTCTATTTACCCATTTCCTTTCTTCTGTTGTTGTTTTTTTTTGCATTTTCAATTCTCTCACCTTTCGCTCTTCTGGTTTTTCCATTCCCATTCTCTTACCCTTCCACCTCTTTATATTTTCTGTTGACGTTCCTAAACGATTGGCTATCCCCCTTTTTTCTCTCTGTTCTCTTTCCTTTTCCCTTTTCATTTTAAGATTAATTTAACCCCTTTGTACCTTCTCACATTTCATTCCTCTTGCTTTTCCCTTGTTTTTTATTGTTTTCTTGTTCTTTCTTCCTTTACTATTTCCTGTTTTCCTCTCCCTTTCTCCTTTTTGCTCTTTCTTTTTCTCATTTTCTTCTCCATCCTCTTTTTCCATTTTCTTGCCATCCCCCTTTTTGGTCTTTGATTTTTCCCTTTTCTCTTATCTCGGTTTTCCTTTGTCGTGGTATAGCAAGGACCGAGTGATGTTGTACGTACGTATAGGTTTGTTACGTACTTCAAAACTCCTTGATTAATTTTTCTCTCTAAAGAGTGCTATATTTGATTATTATTATTACGTTATTCTTTTAATCTTTGAGGGTTTCTAGTGCCATGCTCAGCGTTTTGAGGATTGAATTAAATGACTTTGATTGCAACATGAATAAAAATTGAAATCTAACAAACAAACTACACAGTTTTGAATTAAACAAGTGTAAGTGAGGCCTACTAAATTACACAATTGAATATACACTAATGGTTGACCTAAAGCTCACTTTAATATTGAACGCTAATTAGCCTTCCAAAAAAGAGATGCTGGAATTCATTTACCTTTAAAAAAAACACACGGGAATCCGGTTTGAGACTGACCTTGGCCTCAATTTTTATGTCGCCTCAAGAATGTTGTTTCGGGCAGGTGCGTGGACGTTCCAGATGTTGTCTGACGGGGGATAGCTTTAAAGCCACAGAGGAATTCGGTGCGTGCGACGGATGGCGTTAAGCACGTTGTCTTGGTAAGATGATTTCACCAACGGGACGGGAAAAGTATGCTTCTTCCACTCTGCGGGTTAATCTGGGAATAATTCTCACTGACGAGCGATGAGCAAATGAGTGAATCCTTTGACGAAAGAGGAGTGCTTGAGGGAGTTCACTTTGGGGTATTCCTCAATGGTGACGACTATCTCTGTGTTTTGATGTACACCAAGATAGGGTGTTTCTCTGACGAGAGATAGTTAAGCTTGTTTCTCAAATCAAGTTAACTTAAAGTTCGGTGTGATCACCACGAACTGCCTCAAGCATGAGCTGCTTCTGTGTTCCTTTCGTAGGGTTGCCGGGCACTCGCCGTACTTCGGTGTCTCGATCGCAAACTCGATCTTTCTGAGACAAAATGCTTAATTTTCGGTGTGACCACCAGGAACTGGCTCAGGATGATCTTCTTCTGTGTCCCTTTCGTTGGTTTGCCGGGCACTTATGCCGGACTCTCTCGAACTTCCTCGTTCTTCTGTAGTTATTGGATTATATACTTCGCCACCCCACTGGGAGTAGGGGAAGAAGGGGGGGGGATGAGGACGGTGGCTCTTAGTCTCCTCATCTAACGGTTTTTCTCAGAGCGTCTTTCACCTAGCCCTAAAGGGCACCTTCTGGCTTTAGGCCGACGCTCCTCTAATTTCGTGTATGAAGTGAAATTAAATATCAACTTTTAGGGGAAATATGGCCTGTTTAACCAATGTTAGGCTCACCGGGGTCCGACATGTGATGATTAGCGCATTATTTGGTTTTAGGCGGCCTTTCTGGTTATCCTCGATGCGAGGGGAGAGAAGGGGGGAGCTATGTAATAAGATTACGCCGCCAAAATGCCAGGACGTTGTGGTTAAGGAACAGGGCCTCAGTTTGAGGGTATGATATCGATTTCCCTACATCCTTTATTGCCTTTTTCATATTAAATGGCTTTTCTTATTCACCGGACGTCTTATCCAGATGCTAAAGATATTATTTTTTTCTTCCTTGTCGCTTATTTATTTTTGCTTGCTTCTACCCACCGCATTTGTTTTATCTCTCAGACTATTAATAATCGCTTATGACTTTGCTCAAGAAGTACAGTAATGTACATGTAAATGCAGCAAAAAAACTATTTTGCACCAATTTATTTCGAAAGCAGGTTTCGACGGAGACGTCCGTCATCTTCAGTCGCTGCCAAATTAATGATTACAGAAAGCTGATTAACCTATGAATAAGTCTTATAACCTGGGACTGGAGAAAATTGTACACAGGGGATTGGTGGAACTTTTTGAAAGTAACCACAACTGCAAGTCCCAACATTACAGATCCAGAAGGAGGAAAGCGAACTGGGATGGCCCTTCCCCTGATAACTTCAAGGCTGTCCAAAGCTAAAAGCGGGGAGAAAGAATGGAGACCTGATGGCGAAGATGGAACTAGGAGAGAGGTTGAACAGACTGCTTTGAGGCTTCATCAGCGATAGACAGGCCCACATAGTAATCGCATCTATGAAGATCCACTATTTACGACCAAGGATGGGCTTTTGCCCAGTCCTCTTACACCATTTATACCAATGATATGCAATTCCCAATAATCTGAGAAACAGCTTATGCACCATTTTTACACGACGTTAGCCATATTATCACGACCTCAACAAGGACAGCTGGGAAAATGACTCGCAACACAGCCAAGGAAATACAGAACCTTGATAGATACCAGAGAGAATGGAAAATCAAGACGAATACAGATAAGTTTGTATTGATACCCATCAACAGGAGGAAGGTAAAGGAGATTATTTGGGGGGTAAACAATATGAATATGCGAATAAAGCTAAAATAATGGGGTTTAAGCTCTCGAAAATCGGGTATAGGATACATGAAACGGAAAGGTAAAGGTGGGACAGCTGCGAAGTTTCAAAGAACTGTCGATCACAAATAAAAGGAAACTTTACATGGCGATAGTTATGATCACCCGACTGTAACCGACAGTTCCGCTTCATTTTTTTCCGGGGCCAAAACAAAGCAGTCTGCTGGATAACAGGCAACCTTAGAGGAGATATGAGTAGAAAAGAGGAAATGCGTAGAATAATAAAAATGAAACCGGTGAATGTGGTGTTACAGGAAAGAGCGAAAAAGGTATGCAGGAAAAATGAAGCAGAGATGAGAAATGGATGGGAAAATAGACTCGGATTTAGAGAGGGAGTTGAGATGAAACTTCAATTCCCAAGTATGTAGTAAGCAAAAAAATGGATGAGAATTTTCCCGCTGTATGTACAGGATGGAAACAAAGTGCAGACTGATATTTATTCAATTATTTTCAAAACACCTTAAAAATGAACCTCGTTCAGGCAGACTTCAAGTTGTCAACTGTTTGGCTGTGAGAAAAGCCTTCGAAAATGCTCCGAAGCTCAAAATGACTTGGCTCGCGTAAAGGAAAAACATCTCTGTGGCCACGGTGTCCAGGGAGGCCGACAAGGAGGAGGGTGGCGAGAGCTTGGGGTGCGAGGAAAGGCCTCTGTTCACCAACCGTATGCGAAAACAACGTCGGGAGCGGTGCCATTGCCTACTCAACGACTTAAACAGTCACAGTAATCGAATTCTTATTTGTTCTGATGAAAAAATCTTCATGGTCGATCCGGTCATCAACAAGCAGAACGACCGCGTAGTAAGCTTCGTCCAGGACGTCTCCGAGGTTCGCTACGTGTCCACGACCAAGCACCTGCCCTCCGTAATTATACTCGGCGTCGTGGCTTCGAATGACTAGAAGATGCCTCCGGTGTCGTTCGCGGCCCGTTACAGACTCACTGCGGTAGATTACAAGGACATCTTTGCCACGAAAGTCCTGTTCTGGGTGAGAAAGATCACAATGAAGATGGAATATTGCTTTCAACAGGACGTTACCCCGCCCCAACGGCCAAGACCGTGCTAGAGTGGTTGGGGTAGAACATGAACTTATGGTCTAATGACTTTTTGGCCCCCGCAGTCGCCCGATCTTAATCCTCTCGACTACAACGTTTTGGCGCTTGTCGAAGGCAAGGCCTGCAAGGTCCGTCACAGCAACATCGACGAGCTCAAGAGCTCCCTCACCCGCGTATGGGCCAACATAGAAGGACTTCGTCCGCAACGTGTGCGCCTGGAGCGCGTTCTCTCAGACGAGGGCGTCCACATTGATTAATATTACAATATAAACACAATAAAACATGTCTAACTGCATCAAAACTATCATATGTCCTTTGTTGAGAGCGTCGTAATGAGTTGTGACAGGAACTTTGCAATTCCTGATAAATAAGTGAATTTTGACAGGAACAAACAGCTTAGAACTTGTTAGATAGAGTAATGACTACGCCTAACTAGGCGACCATAGTGCACATTTGTCGCCGCTTATTAGGGAGTGCAATGGTATTTCAAAGATTATCCTTTGCAATTCTTATTTTTCTAAATAATTTGTTTCGTTTTTTTAAACAATAAAATGAGAAAATGTAATAGACCAAAATGATAACGATATAATTAAATTTACTTGAAAATATTTTTAAAAATTCCAATGAAGCAGAAACTTTCTGGATGACCTGATATACGAAGAATGTTCAAAAAGATCGTAGAAAAATAGAATAAAGTTATAACAAAAAGAAAAATTTACTTTATTTTTCAACTTAATCATTTCTATAAAACTGAGGACTCTCAAAATTAAACAAAGTTAAAACAGTTATTTTAACATCAGAATAAAAGCAGGGGTTTTTTAAGATTTGGAAAAAAAAGGCATGAAGGGCACTCGTTTTTCTTCTGTTATGATGTTAAAAGAGATGTTTAAATATATTATATATATCAGATAGCTCAAAGAGGTTGTTATCATTTAAATAAACATATCTCAGTAACGCGTTGACCTATAGAGACGACACTAAAGTCTGTGGCTGCCACCCGCGTACTCATGTTTGCCTGCCCGTCCACCCACCTGCTTGCTTGCCCTGCCGCACTACTGTAATGTGAAAATCGTTCTCTGTTAGTCTTTCATGATACACTACTCCATTACTTAAAAATAAATAAACCTTATATTTTATACCTACCAACTTTTAATTGCATAATTTTTAACTCAAGCAGAGAAGTTAATTTGTTCAAGATAGTTTTTTATGCCCGGACAACGCCGGATATCTTTGCTAGTCGTTCATATTTCCGACGTGGTTCCTGCGAATCAATAGAGGGGATGGTTGCTCGTTCTAATTCCTGCGAATTTATGCCTTTGCTTAGAAGTTTTTTTTATGCGGAAAGTAATTATTTTCATTTTACTGTTCGTAAATAAAATGGTGAAGTTAGGAGAAAATGAAAGTTGTTGGAGAGGTTGGTCATGTAAAAACGCTCACAATTAATATTTATTAACTAGGTGGGATTCGAATTCTTCATGGTTGCCTCAAGTCAGGTGGCTAGCAGTTCGCGTGGAGCAAGGCTGGTAGCAAGCGTTGCGGAAAGGACATTTGATGCACCTTTTTCCGTTCGTGCCAGAATGGCGTGAAGTTGCCAGATGTCGCCTAATGGGGGTGCCAGCGGCTGCTGGCTGTGGCTTTGTGAAAGGTAGACAATTTTGAGCATTTATGTATAGCGTATTTCCATCAAAATTATATTCTAAATTTTGATGATGGAATCGTCAGAATACTTGGAATTTGTAAACTTCACAAAGAATTGTGTAATTTAAGAAGATTGAATTTGCATTGAATATCGGATTTCAAATATTTATATGATGAAAAACTGTTTATGATGGTGGATTAAAAAAATTAAGCTAAGGGAATAATTATAAAAATATGCGATAATTGTTTAAATATGTGCATTTTTTAAAATATAAAATTAAACTTCTTACTACAAAAACTTGATATTATTGAATGTTGAAGGATATTCATAACGCATAAAAAACTACTTGAAAACAGATATTCTAGTAATGAAATTGCGGAAGGTCGGTTTGTAAATCACCTTGTTTGTAATGAATGGTTACAGGCCGATTTATGCTCGCTCTCTTTACACTGCTTATTGCAGGTTAATGATAAAATGTGTGATTGATTTTCAATATTTTGAGACCAATAAGTAGCTTACCCATGACTGCCGCGAGCCGCTGTGTTCCTGGACGTGTAGGGATTACGGGGAATGAGGGCGCAAAGAATCCGCGAGGACTGTACCGCTGGTCCAACGTTTCGCTCTTCTTCACACTCACCACATGGTAAGAATCAAGTCAGCCCTTCTGGGAGACAGCTGCTTGGAGCCTAAAGTTGCGTGCTATTGCACCGTGATTCCTTCCGTGGAGATAACCGCGAATGTCTCGGCGGTTCCAACTTTCCTTTTGTCACTTCCGAATCGGGCACCTTCGCGGGACGCGTCGCTATCTTGTGGAGCGCACTCCTGCACTTTAATGCGACGACTGCCTGGTCCCTCACACTGCCAGGCACATTCTTTTAGAGTGTCCCAATCTGGTAGAGAGGTGGAGGATGTCTTTGCGTACGTTACCTGACCCGGTACTGGGATGCGCAGGGTCGTTACCGCGTGCCCTTTGTACCCGGGACGGTTCGTGCACACCGGACTACGGCGTGATTGACCTTTGGGAGGAGGCTGGAATTCTCCATTGTATGTATTTAGTTTTGGGGGGTGTTAGGTCCATCCCAGGGTCCAGGCGGGGGGGAGGGCTCCCTGTGATGCTGCGGCATGCTTATTTTTTTTATATATCATCTTTTTTTATTCGGTCTAAATAATAGACTGAATTAATTTTGACTTGGGAGCAGTTGTCAGATAGGTCCCTTATAATAATAAAAAAAACTCGATAGTTTGCAAAATTCTTGAGATAGTAAGAAGGAAGCAAATATATTTTGGTCTGTTTTTGTTTTGTTTTTTATTTCAGGCTTTAGTTTAAGAAGTATTTTAATCGCCAGCCTGTAGGTCCTAGTGCCCACTCTGGTTTTGAAACTTTTAATTACATACTCTGTCCTACTGTGATTCAATTCTTTGTATTTTTACTCAAAGCTACAAATAAAAAAAAGCTTTTGATGTTTTAATACACAATTGCTCATTTAAAATTTAAGTTAGAGCCAAAGTGTCTGCCGTCTATTGAAAGCATTTTGCAATCCGAGTAGAAGAATTTTGTTTTAATTTTGACCATGCGAACTTCTCCACTTCTGAAATGAACAGTTTGAAAATGGAATCAATTTCTGGTTCGGAATTTTAACCTTAAGAAAAATCGTAAGCGCCGCCCGAACGATTTCACTGTCGCTGAATTTCTTCGGGCTAGGGCTAGGTTCCGGTATATTTCGAAGCACGCCCGCCGCTCTTCTTGGCGGGCATACGTGTCTTCACTTAACGGGAAGACCCCTTTAGCTGAGGTGTGGAAGCGAGTCAAAAGGATTCGGGGCAAGTTCTCGCAGGACCCCCCTCCCGTTCTCCAGGAGAATGGGACCGCAATCTTGGACCCCGCGTCCGTGGCGGAATCCTTAGCGACCGCTTTTTCCTCATTCTCTAGCCGTGATGCTGCTCCGCCAGCATTCAATGCACGTCGTGATGTCGCGGAAGGCCGCCGGCTGGACTTTACCTCCAGAGGCGGAGAACCCTTCAACGACAAGTTTACTGTAAGTGAGTTGCGTTCCGCTCTCGCTTCGTGCGCGGACACCGCCCATGGTCCGGACGATGTCCCGTACGCCATGCTTCGACACCTGGGTGAGCGAGGCAGGGCCTTTCTGTTAGATTTGTTCAACAGGATCTGGGTGGAAGGTCTTCTCCCACACTCCTGGCGAATCGCTACTGTGCTCGCCTTTCGCAAACCGGGGAGAGATCACTCTACTCCGACCGGTTTCCGCCCAATCTCTCTAACCTCTTGCGTGTGCAAGTTGATGGAGAAATTGGTAAATGTTAGATTAGCCTTTTTCCTGGACAGCGGAGGCCATCTGTCTTCCGCACAGTGCGGCTTCCGCAAGTGTTACGACGTCGGATGCTCTGCTCCGACTGGAAAATGCCGTCTGCGAGGCTTTCCTTCGTAGACAGCACTACGCCACGGTGTTTTTCGATCTGGAGAAGGCCTATGATACCGCATGGTGATACGGTATCATAGAGACTCTCTACACGATGGGGGCGACGGGACGCCTCCCAATGTTTATATCTGAATTTTTGCGAGAGCTTCGATTCCGCGTGCGGGTGGGGGGAGCCCTCTCCGGCCCAAAGGAGCAGGAAGAGGGTGTCCCGGAGGGAAGTGTCCTCAGTATCACACTCTTTGCCCTGAGCATCAACGGCATCACCTCGGTGCTACCGGAAGATGTTCTCGCTACGCTCTACGTGGACGACGTTTCGATCTTTTTTGGTGCGGCCCAGATGCCAACTCTAGAGTGTCGACTCCAACGCGCATTGACCCGCGTCTCTCGCTATGTCGAAGCGCACAGGTTTCGGTTTTCCTTGACCAGGACTAAGGTGGTGCACTTCTGCATCCATCCACGGCTCCACCCAGACCCAGAATTGTTTCTTAATGGGGTACGCCTGGAAGTGGTTGAATTGCACCGTTTCCTTGCTTTTGTATTTTACCGACGCGTAACCTGGGAGGCTCATATTCGCAGCCTTAGGGTCTCTTGTACCCGTGCCATGGACATTCTCTGTTCCGTGATGTTCAGCACTTGGGGCGCTGATAGGGCTACTGCCTTACTTTTTTATCGATCCTTTGTTCGTTCGAAGCTCGATTACGTATGAGAGTTTTATCCATCCGCAGTTGAGTGTTTATTGCGGAAGATGGATTCGATCCACCACACCGGCCTTCGCCTGGCGACCGGTGCCTTCCGCACTTCCCCCATTGAGAGCCTGTTGGTCGATGCTGGGGAGATGCCACTCGCTCTGCGCCGCGTGCAGTGCATCACTCGCCTGTACCTGCGAGCCCGGCGCCTCCCTCAGTCGCCAACAGCTCTCACTGCATCCGCAGCTGATCTCGATGGCGCCTATGCCGCCGAGAGACGCCAGTCATACCCTAAGCCCTTCGGGTTTAGGGCCAGGAAACTCCTTCAAGAGCTAGATATAGCTCTCGGACCGGTCGCGCCCCTGGTTCTGCCCAGGACGCCACCCTGGAGGGTACCACATTTGGCTATTTGTCGCCACGCCTCTGCTCCCAAAGCTTGTACTGCGCCGGGAGTATTGCGTTCGACCTTTTTGGAGCACACATCGTGTTACGCTGGAACCGTGCCAGTGTATACGGATGGCTCCAAGTCCCAAGAGGGGGTCGGCTTCCACGCCGTATCCCCTCTGTTTGAAGTCAGCGGGGCTCTACCAGGCACTGCGTCTGTCTTTACGGCCGAGCTGGTGGCAATACACCACTCGTTACTGGAGATTACGCGACGTGCCTGGTTCGGAGACCGGATTGTGATCTATAGCGACTCACAAAGCGCCCTGAGTGCTCTCGGGGCATTGGAATCTCCGCATCCCCTGGTTCGCGATATCCGTGACGCCGTGGTTTTGGCGAGCCGGGCAGATGTCGAGATTATGTTTTGCTGGGTTCCTGGACTTGTAGGAATTGCGGGGAATGAGCGCACCGATGAGGGCGCCAAAGAGTCCGCGAGGACTCTGCGACCTGACCAGCGTTTCGCTCTTCCTCACACCGACTACATGGCAGGAATACGAGGAGCTCTTCGGAATGCTTGGCAAAGAAAATGGGAGACGGTCGAAGGGAACTTAAAGTTGCGTGCCATTGGGCCGCGACTGTTCCCATGGACCTATCCCTCAATGCCGCGGCGGCTTCAGGTTGCTTACTGTCGTCTCCGAATCGGGCACACTCGTGTGACGCATCGCTATTTGATGGGGCGCTCGCCTGTGCCCTATTCCAACGACTGCGTCGTTCCCCAGACGCTTCGGCACATTCTTGTCGAATGTCCCAGTCTGGGTGATCTTCGCGCACGATACCTGTCCCGGTACCGGGATGGGCGGGGTCGCTACCGCCTGTCCCTTGTACTCGGGATGAGTGCGTGCACATCGACTGGTGGACTTGTTTACTTTTGGGGGGAGGCCGGCCTTCTCCCTATTATTTAAGCAGGGTTTGTTTTTCTTGTTTTGTTTTGTTTTTTGCATTTGTTGTTTGTTTTTTTTCCTTTAGGTTGCACGCTCCTGCGCCGGGGGGACCTCCCCCCGACGCAGGAGCTTGCTTCCTTTCCCCAATTTGGGGTGTTTTTTTTCGTTTCTTTAATTTTATTTTAAAGTAGCCTAGAACTAGGCCAGTTTTAATACGGCGACTAATGCCCATGTAGGGAGTCGCCAGATGAGCTCGTAAAAAAAAAAAAAAAATTAAGAAAAATCGCGTGGTATTTGACGCCCCAAAAGTTATACAGTTCTTTTTCCATTAATTGCTAAAATTGGGTTTATATCCAAAATTCGGAGGGGGAGGGGGGTAATAGATTATAAGAAATCATGATGCCACGTAACCTTCCAAAATGGGACCTTTATTCTTAAATGGGAATTGGAGCTGGAATTAGTCTTTTTAGAAGTCAGTATTAAGGAAATATTGCTTACTTTTGTCAGCTCAGCTTTGATGTATCATAAGAACATAAGAAAAGAAGGAGACTGCAAAAGACCATTCATGGCCTACACTTGGTGGCAGCTCCTGTCGTTGACGATGCACTCAACTATTTCCTTCTTCTGTCTATTAGTGTTTCTCCTATTTTTCATGCTTTTCTTTCTTACCATCTCCTAGAAATGCCTTCTTGTCCTCACATGGCTTCATGTCCTTACCAAGCTGGAAACGTCCTCGCCTTGAGGTGTGCTCGCTTGACCACAAGGATATGCGTGTTGTTGTTGTCCGCGCCCTTTTTTCTTGTAATTATCTGCATTATCACTTATCGAAGCTTCCATTAACGATCCATTTGCTTGTTTTTAGTCGCGTGCAAGCGATTCTATAAGTTACTCTTGAGATGCGTAGGTTGTCGGTCGTATGGTAAACATTTTACTTTTCAATGAGTTTTTGGCAATAACATCGTAACTATTTGGTAGATTCTAACGGAATTTAAAACCCTTATGTTGTTTTTCACTCTCTTTCCAATGATATGATTGCCTAGGTTCTCCCAAGGTTAGTCCGGAAATTATTGAAAGTTTTGAAGGTCGTAGGTCATAAATCAGAATAATTGAGAGGACGCGACTTAGGTTTGTTGACCTTGTTGTATCTTACATCGTTGTCAAGTGCTCAGCATCTGTGTGGTTATATTACGCGAAAGTCGCTGATGGTTGTTTAATAAGTCGCAATGAAGTCCTTCTGAGGACCAGCGATAAGCAAATAGCTAATTGGGTGGTTTTGGTGATTTCCAACTCTGAAGATCTTTTTTTGCGTTAGAGGAAGAGGAGTCAGGAGAGTTGCGCGCTTTCCAAGTTCAGAGGTCTCAACTAGTACACATTATTTTGTTTACATTCCATAACCTTTTTACTCTACTTACCAACCACTCATCATTCTACTATACTCGAAATATACCTTCGTTGTTGTTTTTTTCTTTCTCTCTAAGGAGGAAGAGCCTCTTTTGCCATTCATAGCAAAAGAGGCTCTTCCTGTTTAGAGAGAGAGAAAAAAAACAACGTTGCAAAGCTGGAGTGAGTCAGGGAGAGAGAAACTAGAGGGACTTGATTTAGTGGACCTGCGGCGAAAATGGCTGATTTACCCCCTCTAGCCACAAGGTGGCGCCACCTGGTGGTCAACTTATATCATATTTGAACTGAGTGACCTCACTTAACTTTGGTAGCATTTGTTCTAGCTGGCTACATTGAGCCAGCGCCACCTGGTGGTCAACTTATATCTTATTTGAACTCAGTGACCTCAATTCAATTACCTTTGGTAGCTTTAGCTTTAGCTGGCTACATTGAGCCAGCGCCACCTGATGGTCTACTTCCCTGTAAGGGGCGCGGTGATTTCCCTTCCTGGTCGCCGTGCTGACGGGACTCAGCGCTCCGTTCGGCCCCAGCTTCGCCTCTACTTCCTTCAGTCAGCCTGTGTTTCTCCCCTACCTCTTCACTTCTCCTACAACTTCTCCCGCAACTTTCTCTGCTCGGCCTCTATTTTCACAGGGTAGATGATGACCTTCTTCTCAGCCAACTATCCCGGATTGGGGCTGAGGGGGGAGGGGACAATGTTCCCTAACCCTGAGCTCCGGTTTGGGATGGTGTGTTTTTAACAACCTGCTTCATCCCCATCCACACCCTCCTCACTTCACTTTCCTTTCTCTTTTCAATTTCTATCCATTTTACGCCATGCCCAAGGTTGAGCTGCCATTCTGAAGGGCTGTCAGGTCAGCAGGCGGGAGGGGTTGCCTAAAATGGTGGCAGCTGGCTACTGCGAGGGGTGATAGCGTATGCATCTCGCAGAACGAATCGGGTCACCATGCCCAATGATAACAAAATCAAAAGTCTTCCCTTAATTTTCCCTCATCCACCGTCGGAGCTGCCCTCGGGCAGCTCCACAGAAAAAAATGTAGGTCCCCGCCCCCCTTGTGCTTTTGCAGGGGAACCTCCAAAACTCTTTGACTGGAGAGGAGGCTTACTCCTCTCCATTGACTACGGGTGCAAGGGGCTCCCACTCACCCCTTTCTTTGGAGTTGCCCTCGGGTGCTTCCTTCTTACCACCGGCAGCCCCACCTTAACTTTCCCAGGGGACTGCCAAGAAAGCCAGCAGGCAGCCCATAACCAGCCGCTCCTCGTTGAAGCGGATCGCTAGGGCAAACCCCCTTAGGGAGGGAGAGGGAATACAGGGCCCATCGACCGCTTCCCTCAAGAGACCTCCTGCTGGCTCGTATACTCACCTTAGCGGGGGTAAAGGCATGTGCCTCCCCATACAGCATGACTCGTGGGGGGTGGCCAAATGGAGCCCCCTCCCCGAGATAAACATGGTCCTTGAGTCAACCCAGCCTCTGACTGTAGGGCCCTCCCTGGGGGTGAATCCTGGCTCGGCGCCAAGCACCGAACTCTAGTCCGCCCCTATGCAATGTCTTTCTCAAAAGGCTCGGGTCTCCAAGGCAGTACAAGGAGGGAAGGGATCTCCTCCTCCGGCTGGTGCCGCTGCGACAGCCAGGACCTTGCTGAGGCCGGCCCATCTGGCCTGGGGTCTCCTGCCGTTGGAGAGGAGAAGCGGGTTCATTCCCCGCCCTTCTCTCATAAAAAGAAAAAGACGAAAAAGACTCGGGGCTCCTCTCTATCCGCGGAGGCTGCGGGCTGCGTGGACAGATGGGTTTGCTGCCACTTGGGTAAGTGACCAAGCCAAGATCGACACGTCCAGCATCTCTGCCCCCCCTCCCCGGCTGCGGAGTCTCTGACTAAGACTAAAAGTGCTAGTGTGCAGAGCGGAACTTCGATTACATCGGGGCCCCTCATTCAGACTACCTGGCGTTTTCGAGCCCGCTGGCTTCAAACGCTTCCTGGTTATTCGCTCCACTGATGGCAGCATGTTGGATAAGGGCAAATGATCCATCATAGGAGAGCTTTAGCTAGTGTAATTGGTAGAGAGCCGAAAGTGACCCGTTTCTCGGACGGGGGCCTTTTGGCGAATGCGTCGAATCTCTGCGAGGCGGCCATGATTAGTAATCTTCGGACACTTGATGGCACGCCGGTGAGTGTGACGCCACACTGTACCATGAACTTCATGAAAGACGTAGTTTATGAGAGGGAACTCGTGGACTACTCCATAGATGACATCACTTTAGAGCTGGCCGACCATTGGGCAGTCAAGGTCGAACGTGTGATGAGAAAACATGGAGGTGCCTCGAGATCCACCCCTACACTCTTCGTCATATTCGACTGTGACAAGCTCCCTGAGTCGGTGCGTGCCGGTTGGTACTGCTACCGCGTGAAGACATTCGTGCCACTGCCGCGGAGGTGCTATTACTGTCACTGTTTCGGCCATACTAATCGCTCCTGTCGACTTGCAAAGTCGGGGTTTCCCGAAATCTGTGAATTGTTCCAAGGCCGCACACGATAAGTCAAAATCGTGTGTGGGTAAGTGTATCAATTGCGGAGAGCCGCACCCGGATTCTTCTAAGCTATGTGTTGCGTATCTCCTTGAGAAGGAAATCCTGGCCGTTTAGGCTCAGGGTCGTCTCATTTTTCGAGACAAAGGACTTGGTCCTGGCGCGCCCGCCGCTGCCCGGGACGTCCTATGTATCGATGTTGAGAAGACATCCTCTGCTCTTGGCCCCTCCAGGCCTACGAGCACGGTCGTGTCCGCGCACATTCAGCGCCCTTCTTCGAGTTCTAGCCACCCCGGGCGCTCCTTGGTAAGGCTGGCGGCTCAAAGAGTTCACACCCAGCCCCGGCTAAAACCAGGTCTCCCCCTCCCCCCCCCCCAGCGTGACCGTTTCCCGTAAGGCGAAACGGCCAACGCGCCTCCACCGAATCGTTAGACTCACAGGAGGCATCAACCCCTGAAGTTGGTCGCCAGGACATCTTCCGGGGTTCCTAAAGCTGGCCCCCGAAAGGAGGACAGCACTAAAGGATCTTCGGCTCCTGCGCCCACACCCGCTGGTAAGCTGGGTGGCTCGGAGACTGTGGAACTTGCTAAGGAGGGACCACCTCCTTCCAAACCTCCCCCGCTCGCCTAAGGTTTCAAGGCGAAGAGAGGAAAAGACTCGCATGGCGAGCCCAAAGTCCCTCGATAAGTCCTCGAAGGCGACACTGCCTTCAGCACATTGTCCCACCTACAGTGCACAGAGTTCTGCCTCCGGGAAACGTACGGCCATTCCCCTGGGGTCTTCTCTTCCAAGAGGGCCGCCGCATCTCCTTTGAACTAGGCCTGGAAGGCATATTGCTTCAATGGAATTGCAGCGGTCTCCGGGACAAATCTGAGGAGTTGCGGAGACTCATCTCCTCCCGTTCCCCGTTAGCTATCGTTTTGCAGGAGAGCATGCTGGGCGCATGCCCCGGCACACTCTCCTGAGATATAAGGGTTTTGCGACTCCACCACCACTGGATGGGGGCCGGGCGGGATAATGTGCGATTTACACCCGGCGTGATGTCTCCGTTCTTCTCTTCACTTTAGATGCCTCCTTTCAGGCAGTAGCTGTGCAGCTGAACCTTTGATATGGCTTCCCCAGAGAGGGCGGACGATTTTGATATGGCTTTCCCAGAGAGGACGGATGTTTTTGATATGGTTCCCCAAGAGAGAACGGACGTTTTTGATATGGCTTGCCCATAGAGGGCAGACGTTTTTGATATGACTTCCATAGAGAGGGCGGAGGTTTTTAATATGTCTTCCCCAGAGAGGACGAACTTTTTTAATATGGCTTCCCCAGAGACAGCGGACGTTTTTGATGTGGCTCCTCCAGAGAGGGCGGATGTTTTTGATATGTCTTCCCCGGAGAGGGCGGACGTTTTGGATGAATTCCTCAGAGAGGACGGACCTTTTTGATATGGCTTCCCCAGAGAGGGCGGACGTTTTTGATATAGCTTGCTCAGAGAGGGCGGATGTTTTTGATATGGCTTCCCCAGAGAGGGTGGACCTTTTTGATATAGCTTCCCCAGAAAGGGCGGATGTTTTGATATGGCTTTCCCAGAGAGAGCGGACGTTTTTGATATGGCTTCCCCAGAGGGGGCGGACCTTTTTTATATGGTTTTCCCAGAGAGGGCTGAGTTTTTTAATATAGCTTTTCCAGAGAGCACGGACGTTTTTAATATGGCTTCGCCAGAAACAGCGGACGTTTTTAATATGGCTCCCCCAGAGAGAGCAGAGCTTTTTGATATGACTTTCCCAGAGAGGGCGGACGTTTTTAATATGGCTTCCCCGAGAGTGCATAAGTTTTTGATATGGCTTCCCACAAGAGGGCGGACGTTTTTGATATGGCTTCCCAGAGAGAGCGGACATTTTTGTTATGGCTTCCCCAGAGAGATTGGACGTTTTTGATATGGCTTCCCCAGAAAGGACGGACGTTTTTGATATTACTTCCCCAGAGAGGACGGACGTTTTTTATATGGCTTCCCGAGAGAGGGCAGATGTTTTTGATATGGCTTCCCCAGAAAGGGCGGACGTTTTTGATATGGCTTCCCCAAAGAGTGCGGACGTTTTTGGTATCGCTTCCCCAGAGATGGCGTACATTTTCGATATGGCTTCCCCAGAGAGGGCGGACCTTTCCTTAATGGCTTCCCCAGGGAGGGCAGACGTTTTTGATATGGCTTCTCCAGAGAGGGCGGAGGTTTTTGATATGGTTCCTCCAAAGAGGGCGGACGTTTTTGATATGATTTCCCCAGAGAGGACAGGGGTTTTTGATATGTCTGCCACAGAGAACGCAGACTTTTTTGATATGGCTTCCCCAGAGAGGGCGGACGTTTTTGATATAGCTTGCTCAGAGAGGGCGGATGTTTTTGATATGGCTTTCCCAGAGAGAGCAGACGTTTTTGATATGACTTCCACAGAGAGGGCGGACCTTTTTGATATGGCTTCCCCAGAGAGGGCGGAGGTTTTTAATTTGGCTTCCCCAGAGAGGACGGATGTTTTTTAATATTGCTTCCCCAGAGAGGGAAGACGTTTTCGATATGGCTTCCCCAGAGAGGGCGGACGTTTTTGACATGGCTTCTCCAGAGAAGACGGACTTTTTTTATATGGCTTCCCCAGAAAGGGCAGGCGTTTTTAATATGAATTTCTCAGAGAGGGCGGAGGTTTTCAATTTGGCTTCCCCAGAGAGGACGGACGTTTTTAATATTGCTTCCCCAGAGAGGGCGGACGTTTTTGATATTGCTTCCCTAGAGAGGGCGGACGTTTTTGATATGGCTTCCCAAGAGAGGGCGGACATTTATGATATAGTTCTCCCAGAGAGGACGGACGTTTTTGATATGGCTTCCCCAGAGAGGGCAGACGTTTTTGATATGGCTTCCCCAGAGAGGGCGGACGTTTTTGATATGGTTCCCCCAGAGAGGACGGACGTTTTTGATATGGCTTCCTGAGAGAGAGCAGGACGTTTTCGATATGGCTTCCCCAAAGAGGTCGGACGTTTTCGATATGGCTTTCCCAGAGAGGGCGGACGTTTTTGACATGGCTTTCCCAGAGAAGGCGGACTTTTTTGATATGGCTTCCCTAGAGAGGGCAGACGTTTTTGATATGGCCAACCCAGAGAGGGCGAGGTTTTTAATATGGCTTCCCCAGAGATGACGCACGTTTTTAATATGGCTTCCCCAGAGACAGTGGACGTTTTTGATATGGCTTCCCCAGAGAATGCGGGCGTTTTTGATTCGGCTTCCCCAGAGAGGGCAGACGTTTTTGATATGGCTTTCCCAGAGAAGGGGGATATTTTTTTATATGGCTTCCCCAGAGAGGGCGGACGTTTTTTATCTTGCTTCCCCAGAGAGGGCGGACGTTTTCGATATGGCTTCCCCAGAGAGGGCGGACGTTTTCGATATGGCTTCCCCAGAGAGGGCAGACGTTTTTGATATGGCTTCTCCAGAGAGGGCGGATGTTTTTGATATGGTTCCCCCAAAGAGGGCGGACGTTTTTGATATGATTTCCCCAGAGAGGACAGGGGTTTTTGATATGGCTGCCACAGAGAACGCAGACTTTTTTGATATAGCTTTCCCAGAGAGAGCGGATGTTTTTGAT
The DNA here is from genome assembly GCA_963969495.1 of Ceratothoa steindachneri. Lineage (NCBI taxonomy): Eukaryota > Metazoa > Arthropoda > Malacostraca > Isopoda > Cymothoidae > Ceratothoa > Ceratothoa steindachneri. Next base: position 62,286,953 of record OZ018332.1, on the reverse strand, counting down.
ATGGCTTTCCCAGAGAGAGCGGACGTTTTTGATATGACTTCCCCAGAGAGGGCGGACGTTTTTTATCTTGCTTCCCCAGAGAGGGCGGACGTTTTCGATATGGCTTCCCCAGAGAGGGCGGACGTTTTCGATATGGCTTCCCCAGAGAGGGCAGACGTTTTTGATATGGCTTCTCCAGAGAGGGCGGATGTTTTTGATATGGTTCCCCCAAAGAGGGCGGACGTTTTTGATATGATTTCCCCAGAGAGGACAGGGGTTTTTGATATGGCTGCCACAGAGAACGCAGACTTTTTTGATATAGCTTTCCCAGAGAGAGCGGATGTTTTTGATATGGCTTTCCCAGAGAGAGCGGACCTTTTTGTTATGGCTTCCCCAGAGAAGACGGACTTTTTTATATGGCTTCCCCAGAGAGGGCGGACGTTTTTAATATTGCTTCCCCAGAGAGGGCAGACGTTTTTTGATATTGCTCCCCTAGAGAGGGCGGACGTTTTTGATATGGCTTCCCCAGAGAGGGCGGATATTTTGATATGGCTTTCCCAGAGAGAGCGGACGTTTTTGATATGGCTTTCCCAGAGAGGGAGGACGTGTTTGATATGGTTCCCCCAGAGAGGACGGACGTTTTTGATATGGCTTCCCGAGAGAGGGCGGACATTTTCGATATGGTTTCCCCAGAGAGGGCGGACGTTTTCGATATGGCTTTCCCAGAGAGGGCGGACGTTTTTGACATGACTTCCCCAGAGAAGGCGGACTTTTTTGATATGGCTTCCCCAGAGAGGGCAGACATTTTTGATATGGCCTTCCCAGAGAGGGCGGAGGTTTTTAATATGGCTTTCCCAGAGATGACGGATGTTTTTAATATGGCTTTCCCAAAGACAGCGGACGTTTTTGACGTGGCTTCCCCAGAGAAGGCGGACTTTTTTGATATGGCCTTCCCAGAAAGGGCAGACGGTTTTGATATGGCTTCCCAAGAGAGGGCGGAGGTTTTTAATATCGCTTCACCAGAGATGACGAACGTTTTTAATATGGCTTTCCCAGAGACAGCGGACGTTTTTGATATGGCTTCCCAAGAGAGGGTGGATGTTTTTGATATGGCTTTCCCAGGGAGGACGGATGTTTTCGATATGGCTTCCCCAGAGAGGGCGATCGTTTTTGATATCGCTTTCCCAGAGAGGCGGACGTTTTTGTTAGGACTTTCCCAGAGTGGGTGTACGTTTGTTATATATCTTCCCCAGAGAGAGCGGACGTTTTTGATATGGCTTCCCCAGAGAGGGCGGACGTTTTTGATATGGCTTGCCCAGAAAGGGCGGACGTTTTCGATATGGCTTCCCGAGAATGATTGGACGTTTTTGATATGGCTTCCCCAGAGAGGACGGACGTTTTTGATATGGCTTTCCTAGAGAGGACGGACGTTTTTGATATGGCTTCCCGAGAGAGGGCGGAAGTTTTTGATATGGCTTCCACAGAAAGGGCGGACGTTTTCGATATGGCTTCCCCAGAGAGAGCGAACGTTTTTGATATGGCTTCCCCAGGTAGGGCGGACGTTTTTTATATGGCTTCGCCAGACAGGACGGACATTTTTTATATGGCTTTTCCAGGTAGGGCGGGCGTTTTTTATGGCTCCTCCAGAGAGCGCGGACGTTTTTGAAAAATTCACAAAATCATTAATTTTATTACCCCCCCCCCAAAAAAAAAATAAATTATTAACACTTTGTTCATTTGACAAAATCCAGTTTGGAAAACAACATCCCTCATATTATATGATATACACAATATAATGTCTATGATATACACAATATACTCACTGACGGCAATAATTTTACCTAGCCGGCCACATTGAAGCTTCTCTAAAGCTTTGCTGGCCCCGCTTAAACAGTTAGATTCAAATTTCGAATACATATAAGTTAATTGCAATTGCATACACTACATAGTAATAGATATAGCTACACATTAATACCTAAGGGTAATTTTGTGGCATAGTTTTGCCACCTCTTTTAAACTATTTTCAGACTTATATCAGAATAGGGACAGTTTAAACTTGAATCCGAGCCACAATTTACAATTAATTATTCACGCAATATTGCCAAACTTAAATAATGACCGAAAATATAAAACTAGGCCTTCAAAGGTTTCCCAAATTTTGACAGAATTAGCGTATAAGATGAGATTTTAGCAAAATGTTCAATAATTAATTTTCAAGATTAAATCGAATTCTGAAATGAAACGCGGGCCACATGAAAAGCTTGCCGGACCGTAGTTTGCCAACCTCTGCTATATAGCATTCGAATATTCTTTGTCGCGTGCGACTCTACATCTCACATGTCAGTCGGTGGGTCCCCGTTTTGCTTTTTTTTTTGTTTTATGATAACATTGTACCTATTCTGCCTATTCTAACGAAATTTGAACCCCTCATGTTATTTTACATTCTCTTTCGAATGGCCAAGGTCCTCCCAAGGTTAGTCCGGGAATTATTTAAAGTTTTGAACGTCGTAAGGTCATAAATCAGAATAAGTGATAGCACGCTACTTTGGTCAGCAGACCTTGTTTTAAAAATAGAAAATTTGTTTATCTGTTGTATTACTAAATTTATTCAATCATATATATATATATATATATATATATATATATATATATATATATATATATATATATTTATATATATATATATATATATATCCCCTTTTGTTCTTTAGTCTTTTCTTGGTTTAAGAAAAAGGAAACAAAATTCTTTAAAAAAAATAAGAATCACTAGTCGAAATATTTTGAACTAACCACATACTTTTGCTCCATAATGAGTCATAAATGACGACTATGTTAGCCTAGTTAGGCTATTAATTAGTACTAGTCTAGCCTATTGCCAGGAATAAATAAACGAATTTTAACAGGAACGAATATGTTAGAAATTATCATTAGGGGAAACTTTATCCATAGAAATATTTATTTTTGCAACGAATTTCGCTCGAGTCTTTTTCATACCAATAAAATATGTTTTAGAAAAAATGGTAACTATATAATTAAGCATAATTGTTTTTGTTTTTTATAGTAGATGGGGTTTCCTGAAGACATGTTGCTCATATTGTTGATATTAGCGTAGTGTACACTGTACATGTTATAGTTTAATGCAAATTAAAGCTCATTATGAGAACTTGGGGGGGGGGGTCACACGTACAAGACTAGCTTCGGAGCATCACTCTCCATCCTTCAACTAATGGTCCGAAACTAGTCTTTTACGATTGACCAAATAAAAGGTCGTTCTAGAAAAGAACCTTTTATTTGCACATTGCTCATCTTCCATAACAGTATATCTTAATAATAGCTATTCTTTTTCTCTTAATTCGGTTGTCATTTAGGTATAATTTAATTTTTATTCTAAGAGTTGCTTTAAAGTTGGAAAAAACAAAATGGTGAAGTTCAGAAATAAATAGGAAGTATCGAATGTGTTGGAATTTTTTAAAACAAAAAGGATTACAAATGGTGAAATTCAGAAAATTTATTAAAATTTATGCATGGCAGTAATCTTTTGGTATATTCGATACTTTTATCGAAGTTATTTCTTATTTGACTTTCAATTTTAATCTTTATCAGGTGGGAAAATAAAGAATCCTGAGGATTGTTTTTTTCCGTATTTAAAAAGACTTCGATTAATTTTTTATTGGGGGAGTGGGGGTAGCTTTAGGTCTAGAAAATAATCATCCATAAATAATCATCATAAATCAGAAAAGTGAGAGCACGCGACTTTTTGGTCAACATGCCTTATTTGTATATTAGAAGCTTTTACTCCCAAATATGATTAGCGAATGTTTTGCGATAAAAAAAATAGTAATTACCAATCGTGAACTTCATAAAATGTATTAAAATTAAAGCATGGCTGAAATATGTGTGTTTTTTCTTATATAAGGGCATATTTAGATAGGAAAAAATAACTCAGAAGATTGTTTTTTTCGTATATCAAAAGAATTCCGAATAAAAGTTTTTTCTTGACTTTAGGCCGAGAAAATAAGCATGGATCTGAAAAAACTACACCAAGAGTAAATTATTAGGAGATATGTACTGGAAACCTTTTAAAATTTTTACACCAAACGCCCGTTGCCAAAGCGTGATAGGCCGTTGGCTGAATGAAGGTCTGCCTCGAAGTTGCGCAAGCTCCTCCGCTTTTGTTTTGCTTTACTTTCGTTGGTTTGGTTTGTTGCTGTTTAGACTTTTTTTATTGTAGCCTAATATAGTGCTAATATTGATTGTGCGGATTATGCCCTTGCTGAGGGCCGCCAGATGGGCTCCTTAAAAAATCGACGAAGCCCACAAAGGAGTAATATAAATATTTAAAGAGATATCGTAATAATTATAATATTCATCGGCTGTTGGCAGCCTAAAAAAATAAGAAAGGGAATTGTAGTTTCTCTCCTTAAAGAATTTATTAAGGACCGATTAATTTGCAGACTATCCGGCCATGCTATTCTACTAATCTCATTCATTTTCAAAATTATTTTTCCCCGAAGTCTTTTATTTTTAATTCTTAAAATAATAGAAAAAAATAGCTAAAATATTATTAAGCGTTGTTCGGTAGCGCTTCTGTAGCTAAATTCATAGATGGCTTTAATTACCATTTCGCCAATTTATGTTTATTAAGCCTCTGCTGCTCCTGGTTCTTATTGATTGTTCATAGACACATTAAATGCTCGAACTTATCCAATATTTTGTGAAAACTAATACTCAAAGTTTTGGTATTTTGGTATTATAATGGAAAAATGAATGCAAGTGAAGAGCGTGACGGAATTATAAGAGATTTTAAAATCGACTCTTTTAAAAAAGGTGATTAAGAAACGAAAAAGTGAGCCATTTTGCTGAAAACTTTTGCTTTTATCCGGATTCCACAAAGCTTGCATTTATTTAAATAAAAACAAATACTAATATTTCGTCGTTTATTTATTTCAAGAGTGAAGTCATTTTCTAAACTAAATTTGATGACCCCCCCCCCTCTCCCTCATCTCTCCTCCCTCTCTTCCCCCTCTCTCCCCCCTCCCTCCCTTCTATACTTTATAGTATTTGTAAGTCAATAGTAATAGTAATAATCATTATTATTTTTTTAGTAGTAATTCATTACTTTTAAGTATTCCTAGGTGAAAGTGATTTTAATTTCAATGAGTGCACTTATAAAATTCAATTAATAATAATAATAGAGGCCTTAATAGCGTCATTCAAGACCCCGAGCGAGATGAACCGAAAATAGGAGAACACTTCGTGAGCGATGGGTTCTTTGTTTTCTGGACACAACCACTGTGGAGGACAGGTAAGGAGAGTTGCGGCGTTTAATATTTTAAATGTGAGAAGGACTTTAAATGTAGCTTGAAGTTTAATGGAGATCCATATAGTTCGCAGAGCAGAGATCTGGTACGAGAGAACCGTCCTCGACGGAACAGAACTCGAGCCGCAAAGTTCCGGACAAGTTGATGGGCAGGAATTGTAGTGTTGGGGGCTCCAGTGAGAAGAGAGTTACAGTAATCATGGCGAGAGGTAACAAAGGCATGGATGGTTATTTAGAAACTGTTTCGATCAAAGTGGAACCGAATACGACTCAGGTTACCGAGAAAGCAACATGCGATTCACAATCGAGTTGACTATCAAAGTAAACACCCAAGTTTCTAAGTTTGTCAGAGGACGCGATCGGGGAGCCACCTAGATTGAGAAAAAGGGGTTACAATTTTTACAGAGGGCGACATCTGCTGAGGTGTGCATCAAAAGAACTTCAGTTTTGTCATGATTGAGTTTGACTAAGTTATCCGATAGCCAGTAAATAATCGTGTCATATGCGGATAAAAGATTAGTGACCTTCACCACCAACACAGAAATGGAAGTCTAGACCTATGCGACGCAGAGGAAGGCCATGAGGAAGGAGATAGATGCGAAAGAGGAGCGGGCCTTGGACAGAGACCTGAGTAACACCGTAGGGCACAGCACCAGGCCGAGAGACAACCCCAATGTGAACAGAATGAGTTCGAGATGACATCTAAGAGTAAATCCAGTTTGGAGCAGTTCCAGAGAAACCCAGGAAGTCACGAAGGCGGTGGGGAAGAACGGACTGGTCAACGGTGTCAAATGCTTCCGAGAGATCGAGAATTACCAGAATTGGAGGCCACTCAGCTTCCTCCAACAACGTAGATGGAGGAGGGTTCGAAACAAATCTTCAGAGTACACTAAATTAGAGATACAAAGCATACATCGTTTTGTTAACTTGCCCTAAATTGGGGAAATTAGGTGTATAGCGTCTTGTTAACTTACCTTTAATTAGATAGATCAGGCGTATAGCGCCTTGGTAGGATACCCAAATATGAGAAATCAGGCGTACAGCGTCTTGTTAACTTACCCTAAAGTTGAGAAATCAGGCGTATAGCATCTTGAGAATTTTGAGAAATATGATGTATACCGTCTAGTTAACTTACTCTTAATTGGAGAAATCAGGCGTATAGCGTCTTGTTAACCTACCTTAAATTGGAGAAATCAGGCGTATAGCGTCTTGATAACTTGCCCTAAATTAAAGAGAAATTAGGCGTATAGCGTCTTGATAACTTGCCCTAAATTAAAGAGAAATTAGGCGTATAGCGTCTTGATAACTTGCCCTAAATTTGAGAAATCAGGCGTACAGCGTTTTGTTAACTTACCCTAAATTTGAGAAATCAGGCGTACAGCGTTTTGTTAACTTGACCTAAATTGGAGAAATCAGGCGTATAGCGTCTTGAGAATTTTGAGAAATATGGTGTATACCGTCTAGTTAATGTACCCTAATTTGGAAAATCAGGCGTATAGCGTCTTTTTTATCTACCCTAAATTGGAGAAATCAAGCGTATAGCGTCTTGTTAATTTCCCCTAAATTTAACAAATCAGGTGTATAGTGTCTTGTTAACTTTCCCTAAATTTGAGAAATCAGGCGTATAGCGTCTTGCTCACTTGCCCTAAATACTTTAGGACATTAAACCAAACTGTCTCCGAAACATCTTTTTAAAGTAAATTTTGACGTTAAGCAGAAGATACGATACCCTGGAGACGAATCCCTGATGTAGCCAAGTAATGGCCTTCTAGGCCAAAAGAAGTGTGACCCGGAAGAGAAAAGGAATGTTGATTATATAGAGGGAAGAAAAGATAGCTAAGGACCACACTTTTAAGCCTGCTGGAATATGCTTGAATACAGTTTAAATCTACCCTCCTTAACATATGTAAAACCGTCGTTATTTAATTTTTTTTTCTTCATTTGGTCGTATCTCTCTGGTGAGACTCATTTCATATAGCGTTTAGGGGAGGGAGCTGCATTTTGTATTTCGTCCTTCCGGAAATTTTGCTGTCAAAGTAAAACTAATATAACTGTTGAGTATTTTCACCGTGGCGAAAAGGAGGAAATGCTGGATGGAAGAGAAATAGTAGTTAAAATAAAAAGTACAGGGTATTGAAAAAAGTTAAAAATGACAAAGAATGGAATAACAAAAGTTAAAAATGACAAAGAATAGAATAACAAATATCATTACTCCTAACACTAGGGTGGAGAGACACTCAAAAGTAGTTAAATTCCCTTACAAGGGGGGGGGGGGGAGGTGTAGATTCTTACGAAATTGAGAAGAGCTTATTTTGTATGACCGACCTCGGAACCTCTGATGCTAAAAGAATTTCACCAGGATTAGATTTGCGTCCCAAGTTTCCTCGCATTGACGGCTGCCCTTTTCGTCCTGCCTCAGAATGACTAATTTAATTCTTTAATTAAGTTTGAGCCGCCGCGGCTCTCGTGTGTTCTCTTGCAGCAGTTCAAGGAAAGAAATCGGATCGATGGCGGGGCGAGATATTTGCTCTCCGGTGTCCAAATACTTTCAGTTTCTTGCCCTTTTAGTCGCCTGCACGCGACTCTACTAGTTACTATGTCGGTCGGTCGGATGGCGACCATTTTACTTTTTGGCAATAACATTATAACTATTCGGCCGATTCTAACGAAATTTGAAACCCTTATGTTGTTTTGCATTCTCTTTCGAATGATAGGATTGTCAAGGTCCTCCCAATGTTAGTCCGGGAATTATTGATAGTTTTGAAGGTCTTAAGGTAATATGGTCATAAGTCAGAATAATTGAAAGCACGCGACTTAGGTCTGCTGATCTTGTTCTCTTCTGCACAGATGTGGATTTGTCTGTTACATAGAAGGTGACTGAATATTAAATGTGTTGAAAAAAATTATTGTTATTTTGTAAAAACTGTCACAATCTATATCATTGGGTGGGAAGGGGGGTTAATGCTCAATCACCGTGCGCCCATTGCTTTCCTCGCTAAATAGCGTCTGCACATTTTCTTCCCTTGAATAACTCGCTTATGTTGGAATATGTTTTTCCACAGCGGCTCTCATGTTTGTAGCGAGTCTCTAATTAAATCCATTTGCCATCTTTTATGTAAAATGTTTATAATTCATTTAGCTACCCCCCTCCCCCTCCCTTTCCACCAACCCGGTCTCCTTACAAAATGTAATCAAGCTCAGTAATTCAACTGACAGTTCCATCCTAATTTTATAAAGGTAGAAAGTTAAAATTTTGAGAATGATTTTGTAATGTAGTGGATGAATGCTTTGTAAGCACCTTTTCTCAGCTGAACACATTTTACCTTTTGCTGAGTCAGTATTAATGAGTTTTAAATTACGGGTGAAATGCGTCTCCCAGGAAAATTTGAGTCAGGTTTTAAAAATAGAATAATGTAATTATTGGAAGGAATTTATAGTGACAGTACGTAATGTATGTATGTATTTGTGTAGGTGTTACTAATGCGTATTGGGCCGATGGAAATTGTTTAAACTCCATAGGTATTTTAGATATTCGGAATTTATATGAAGCGAAATGCTTTTCCTTCCTTTTAATAAAGCAGATTCATTTCGTAAATGCAATTTTACTATTGCTTCAAAGTCTCTACCTATGTGCATACGGATATGTGTAGCCGGCCTTCATATGCTTATTACCATGGCTCCAGCAGGAATCTGAGTGAAGAGCATACAACCATAATAGGGTGTTCTTATGATAAGTCTTTTACCGTGTGAGTTTATTTCCTCTTTATTGTTTCTTGTACATAGAAGTTTCGTGAAGAAGTGACGGTCGAACGGTCGAGCTGAGGCGTGCATATGCTTATTAGATAGGTCTTGCGTGAAATGACGATCTACTGCTAGAAGTGTAGACGTTAAAATAAACATAGTTTCCCCATAAGACCTTTAATGTGTAAAGATATTTTTATAAGTTATTTTGAATCGCAAACACAATTTAAAAAATATATATTTGCTTAAATTGACTGGGTTATAATTCTGGAGACTGTTCAGGAAGGTCAAGAGGCACATACAACCGGTAAACTGTTGTGTTTGATTAATATTTATCCCCAGATGAGGCGTGAATGCAAGTAGTAGTGTGCAAGAAGAACACATACGGTGACATAAGGACGCATACACTTAGATATAGGCAGAAGGGTCGATTTTTTTTTTATTCGCCGAACAAGCAAGTGTCTTCAAAGGCATAATTCAAAGAAATTAAAATTCTATCCTAGCACAGGGCTATTCTAAAATTCGCGAAAAAAGAAAAAGGGAACAAAAACAAGACATAAATAAACAAGAAGGAAGCACGTTTGGGAGTCGGAGGAGGGTCCCGCTAACCTCGGCGCAGGAACATGCGACCTACAACAAGGAAAGTAAAATAAAATAGAGGAGGCCAGCCTCCTCAAAATGTCAGATAGTCCACAAGTCTGTGTGCACGAACCCGTCCTAAGTAGAAGAAACAAGCGGTAGAGAGCCCGCTTGTCCCGATACCAGGACAGGTAACTTGCCCGAAGATCGCCCAGACTGGGACATTCAACAAGAATGTACTGAACAGTCTGGAGGACAACGCAGTCATCACAATATAGCGCAGGCGAGCGCTCCATCAAATGGTGGTGCGTCCTGCGAGTGTATCCAATTCAGAGACGACAGAAATCAGCCTGAAGCCGTCGCGGCATTGAGGGGTAGGTCCATGGGGGCAGTTGCGGTGCAATGACACGCAAATTTAAGTTCCTCTCGCTCGTCTCACATAATCTTTGTCTCCTGGCTGCCCTCATTATTGCCATTTAGTCTGTGTGAGGAAGAGAAGAACACTGGTCTCGTTGCCCATTCAACGCACATTCTTTGGCGTCCTCGATGGCGCGCTCGTTCCACGCAATTCCTACATGTCCAGGAACCCAGAGGAAGATAATCTTCAGATTCACCCTGATCGCGAAAACCGTGGCGTCTCGGATACCTAAGAACCAAGTGGTGTGGATTCAATGCCCCCGGAGCACTTAGGGTGTTATGTGAGTCGTTAAAGATCATAACCCGGTTTCCGAACCGGGCACGACGCGTTATCTCCCGTACCGAGTTGTGTATTGCAACCAGCTCGTCCGTTAGGACAGACGCAGCGCCTGGCAGAGCCTCGCTGACTTCAAACAAAGGTGATACGGCGGGGAAACCAACTCCCCCCTCGTTAGATTTCGAGCCATCCGTCTGCCCTGGTACGTATCCAGCGTGATACGAAGTTTGAAGCAAAAAGGCTGAAGACAATAATCCCGGCCCTTAGAAGCTTCGGAAGCAGAGGCGTGGCGATAAATAGTCAAAGGTGGTATCTAAAGATTGGCGCCTTGGGTAGAACCAGAGGCGCCACCTGTCCCAAAGCTACACCGAGCCCCTAAAGGAGTTTCCTAGCCCTAAACCCAAAGGGCATAGGGTATTAGGAGTCTCTTGGCGGCATTGGCACGGTTGAAATCGGCTGCGGAAGCAGTAAGAGTCGTTGGCGACTGAGAGAGGCGCCAGGCTCGTTCGCACGGGCGCATAATGCATCGTGCACGCCGCAGAGCGAGTGATATCTCCCCAGAATCGACAATTAGATTTTCAATGGGGCACGTGCGAAAGCCACCGGTCTCCAATTGGAGACGGAGACCGGTGTGGTGGATCGTGTCCACCTTCCCAATACACGTTCGGCTTCAGCTGCATAAAACTCGAATCGGTAGTCAAGCTTCGACGAGCAAGGAATCGCTAGAAAAATAAGGCAGTAGCTCTATCAACACCAATGATGCTGAACGTCATGGAACTACAAATATCTTTGGCGCAAGGACAAGACCAAGGAAACAGTACGAGTCCACCACTTCCAGGCGAACCCCGTTTAGGACAAAGTCCGGGTGGGGGTTTAGCCGTGGAGGACGGCAGACGTATACCACCTTAGTCTTGGCCAAGGAAAACCGAAAGCTGATCGCTTCGGCATAGAGAGCGATGCGGTTGAATGCCTGTTGGAGTTGACGCTCCAGAGTTGGCATCTGGGCCGCGCCAAAAGAAATCGTAGTACCGAGGAGATGCTATTGATTCTTAGGGCCAAGAGTGTGACACTGAAGACACCTACCTGTGGGACACCCTCTTCTTGCTCCATTGCCTCGGAGAGGGCACCCTCCTCTCACCGATCGTGTGTAAAGTCTCCATGATACCGTATTCGCATGCGATATCATGTATCATAGGACTTCTCCAGATCGAAAAACACCGTGGTGTAGTGCTGTCTACAAAGGAACTTCTCACAGACGGCATTTTTCATTCGGAGCAGTGCATCCGACGTGGATTGGAACTTGCGGAAGTCGCACTGTGCGGAAGACAGGTGCCCCCCACTGTCCAGGAAAAAAGCTACTCTAACATTTACCAATTTCTCCATCAACTTGCACACGCTGGAAGTTAGAGAGATTGGGCGGAAACCAGCCAGGGTAGAGTGATCTCTCCCCGGTTTGCGAAAAGCCAGCACAGTAGCCATTCTCTAGGATTCTGTTAGGATATTTTTTGTACAGATCTTGTTGAACAAATCTATCAGAAGGGCCATGACGCGTACACCTAGAGGTCGAAGCATGTATTAAGGGACATCTTCGGACTAGGGGCTGTGTCTGCGCACGAAGCGAGAGTGGAACGCAACTCACTCAATGTAAACTTGTCGTTGAAGGGTTCTTCGACTCTGGAGGTAAAATCAAGTCAGAGCGTTCAGCGACATCACGACGTGCATTCAATGCTGGTTGATTAGCATCCCGGCTAGAAGGGCGGAGAAAGCGGTCACGAAAGAAACCACGACGGAGGCTGGCTCCGAGATCGCAGTCCCATTCTTTTGGAGAACGAGAGGGGGTTCCCCGAGAACTTGCTCCATATCCTTTTGAATCGTTTCGATACCTCTGCTTGAGGGGTCTTCCCGTTAAATGAAGACACGTATGCCCGCCAAGAAGAGCGGCGGGCATTCTTCGAAACATACCAGAACCTAGCCCTAGCTCCAAGAAATTCACCGACTGTGAAGTCGTTCGGTGGGCGCTTATAGCTCATGTAGGCATAACGCTTCTGTTTGAGGGCCACCTCACAATCGGCTGACCACCCCGTAATCGGTCAGTGTGCAAAATGGCCAGACGTTCTAGGAACGCAACTCACTCAATGTAAACTTGTCGTTGAAGTGTTCTTCGACTCTGGAGGCCGGAGAAGAACTCACCGGCCTCATTCCTCGATCTGAACTTCTCGAGTGGGACATAGAAATCAGTCATTTCCTGAAATGGGGACCACCGCGCCTGTTCCAAGCAGAAGGGGAGGGGGAGTCTATCAGTCTGTAGCGGTCAAGAAAATGATAGTTGAATGAGTAAATGATCACTACCATGGAAGTCATCGACCACCTCCCACCCCAAACCTGGCTGTGCATCCGGATAGCAAGGGATAGATCAGGGCAGGAAAATGAAGCGGACACCTATCTCCAGCTCGTCAATCAGGTCGGCAAGGACATGCCCACTGTGATTGATCGAGTAATCTCCACAGCTGCACTGTTACTGCCTGAAAAGAGGTACATATTTCAACCAAAGAGATGGTATGATAATAATACGTGATCAATCACGTACCCTACTTCTTATTGGACTCGCCTATCTCGACTTCTCTTTATTACATACCCTCATACCCCTTTCCAAACTTACTCTTCTCTTCATAAAGGTTCTGGTTTCCCGACGCAATTTTGCCATCTTATGAACCCAATTTGAGTGGTAGTGTATACCGTGAGTTCCCTACCTGCTACGAGGGTTGAAACCCGACTGTTTAGGGCAAGTATTATATACGGCACCATCCTTTATGATTAAAGTTCCTGGAAAATTTCGTCTAAATGGATGTCCGGGTTGGCAAAGCCTATCAACGCTGGACCGGGACCGATTATGTGTAAATGATAACATTCTGGAATTTCTGATCTTTTGGAGACTTTCTTGTCTTAACCTCCCGAGTCTTTGGGAGGTCCCCTCTCACCATCGCCATGCGGAAAATGAGTTTCCCCTCTGCCCTCTAGGTGTACGCGTTATGGCCCTTCTGTTAGATTTGTTCAACAAGATCTGTACAAAAAGTATCCTAACAGAATCCTAGAGAATGGCTACTGTGCTGGCTTTTCGCAAACCGGGGAGAGATCACTCTACCCTGGCTGGTTTCCGCCCAATCTCTCTGACCTCTTGCGTGTGCAAGTTGATGGAGAAATTGGTAAATGTTAGAGTAGCTTTTTACCTGGACAGTGGGGAGCACCTGTCTTCCGCACAGTGCGACTTTCGCAAGTTCCAATCCACGTCGGGGGGGGGGGGGGGGGCAATAAGCAAAGCAACCCATACATAAGGTAAACTCAGGGATACGTGCGCCCACATAGTAAGCAACGCACACGTACATGTGCATGCAAGGTTTACACACAGGCGGATTAAAATGCACACGCTGAGAATACGAACCTCTGCGTCGCTCCAAATCCTGCCTCTATCCGGATTATCTCTTCACCACCAAGTCGCATCATGCCTGGCTTTAACGCGTGGGTTTGTCGCCAGATTGGCGAGAACAGGACTCTGCGAAGCTGTCCTTCTCTTTACCCCCTAAGGAGGGAGCTCTCTGAAAGCTTACGCTTTGGGATGAAACTCAAATTCAATGCATTTTCCCATCTCGTATTATTTTTACCCCCTCCCCCCTCGTACACACACACACACACACACGCACAAAGGACTTACAGTACCTTAGTTGAAGCACGCAGAGTTCTAGGTCATCCCAGTTTCTAGTACTCGTGTGATGCGCCTACGATGCATTTTCATTTGCCCCTAATCTCACCACTTTCTTTTTGAACTTATTTTAAAAGGTTTTAGGTAAAAAATGTTCTTCTTCATACTTTTATGTTATCGTGGGTCAGGGTCAAAACACCAACATGGGCGAATATTTTTGGATCAAAACTGCTGAGGCGAGAAAACATTGCTTTCAAAATTGATTGGAATATGTATTTGTCTTCCAGTTGCTCTATCTAAATAGGTTTAGCCAAATACCAGCCTAAATGTTGAGATTCTTGTTCATCTATGTTGGTTGTTATGACATTTAGATGAGCGCCGATACTTTCCAGGATCCAAACAACAATAACGACAAAACATATTCCTAAAAAAAACAGTAAAGAAATACTTTATTGATCAAAGCGCCTAAAGATCAATACTTATTGATCAAAAACCCAATAAAGACAAATGCTTATTGATAAAAACACCAATAAAGACATACTTATTGATAAAAACAAATACTTATTGATAAAAAACAATAAAGACAAATACCTATTGATCAAAACACCAATAAAGACAAATACTTATTGATCAAACTATTAATAACGAATACTTATTGATCAAAACACAAATAAAGACAAATAATTATTGATCAAAACACCAATAAAGAAGAAGAAAGAAGAAGAAAAATCAAAAGAGATGTGAAAGCTTTATTTAAATACGAGGAGATAAATTAATCCTTTCTTATTTTTTTTCACCACTTCTTCGATGTTCGAATGCAAATGGATAAGAGAAGGAGTGTGTTGAGCTCCGGGATACATGGGTATCCCGGAGCTGTATAGAGATCAAGTCTAGGGATCAAGCGACTAACCTTTTATTTTCTCTCGTCGTCGCGCTCTTTGGGTTGGGGAGTTGAAGCGGGAGGCTGGCAGCTATTAATTTTTTTTTGTGATCTTTCCTAAAGATATAAAAATTATTTTGTACTCTTTCCTAACTATTAAAAAATTGTACTAGTTCATAAAGATATAAAAATTATTTTGCACTCTTTCACAAAAAATATTTTGTACTCTTTCCTAAAAATATAAATTTATTTTGTATTCTCATAAAGATTAAAAATTGTACTAATTCCTAAAGATATTAAAATTATTTTGTACTTGGTAATAAAGATATTAAAATTATCTTGTACTCTTTAATAAAAATATTAAAATTATCTTGTATTCTTCCATAAAGAGGGATGGCGTGTTAATAAGTATTTTTTTACTATTGGCTTTCGTCCGTGAGTAGGTGAATGATATGGGACGGTGGAGTTATTGGTAGGTTTATGAGTATTGTTTGGTACTTTGAGGCCCCGTAAGGGGCGCGGCGATTTGCCATCCTGGCCGACCCCAGCTTAGCCTCTTCTCCTTCCTTCAAAACTCTTGTATCCTTGCTTTTCATACAACCTCTCCCACAACTTTCAATGGTCAGCCTCGAATTTCACAGGGTAGATGCTGACCTTCTTCTCAAGCTAACCGTCCCGGATCGGGGCTGAAGGGGGAGGGGACAACGTTCCCTAACCCCTGAACTCCGGGTCGGAATGTGTTTTTTTTAACAACCTGCTTAATCCACACCCATACATTCCTCACATCCCTTTTCCTTTCTTCTTCACACTCAGTTTTACGCCGCGTCTAAGGTGGAGCCGCCATGCCGATGGACTGCCAGGCCACCAGGCGGGAGGGGTGGTCCCAAATGGCGGCGCCTGGCTCTGCCAGGCCTGTAAGCCCCTCTTGCAGTGCGGGCAACTGCGAGAGGTGATGAGCGATTGCATCCCGTGAAACAAATAGGGTCACCATGCCCAATGATGAGAAATATAAAAATCTCCCCTTAATTTTCCCTGTGTCACCAACGGAGCCGCCCTCGGGCAGCTCCATCGAAAAAATGGAAGTCTCCCCCTTGTGCTTGCGCAGGGGACCCTCCATACTTCTTTAACCGGGGAGAAGGCTTACTCAAACAGGTGTAGGGGACTCCCCCTGACCCCCTTCTCTGGAGGTGCTTTTGGGCACCTCCCTATTTCCAATGGCAGTCCCTCCTTTTCTTTTTAAGGGGACTGCCAAGAAAGCCAGCAGGCAGCCCATTGCCGACCGCCCCTCGAGTAAGCAGCTCGGTAGGGCAAACCCCCTTAGGGGGGAGA
Organism: Ceratothoa steindachneri; assembly: GCA_963969495.1. Taxonomy (NCBI): domain Eukaryota; kingdom Metazoa; phylum Arthropoda; class Malacostraca; order Isopoda; family Cymothoidae; genus Ceratothoa; species Ceratothoa steindachneri. The sequence continues at coordinate 62,270,734 of OZ018332.1, read as the reverse complement.
GGGAAGCCAGGCCCCTTCGGTCTCTTCCCTCAAAAGACCTGCTGGCAAGAATTTTAAACCTTGCCGGGGTCAAGGCCTGTGCCTCCCCACACAAGACTGGCGACACTGCCAAGGGGACCTGTATGTCCTGGGAGGGGATGGCCAACTGGAGGCCCCTCCTGTGATAGACATTGTCCTTGAAGAAACCCAGCCTCAGAGGGTAGGGCCTTGCATGGGGAGGAATCCGGGCTCGGCGCCAAACACCGAACCCAAATCCACCCCTATGCAAGGTCCTCCTCAAACGGTTAGGGTTTCTGAGGCAGTACAAAGAGGGGAGAGATCTTCTCCGACCGGTGCCCCTGCGACCACTAGGACCTTCTCCATTTCGGAGAAGGACCTGGCTGAGGCCGGTCCCTCTGGCCTAGGGGCTGAGGCCGGCGCAGGTGAGAAGCGGGTTCATTCCCCGCCCTCCTCTCCAAAAAAGCAAAAGACTAAGACCAAAAAGACAAAGAAGACTCGGGGCTCCTCTCCATCCGCCGGGGCTGCGGGGACGGATGGGTCTGCTGCCACTCTGGCAAGCGACCAAGCCAAGATCGGCACATCCGGCCCCTCTGCCCCCCTCCCCGGTTGCGGAGCCCCTGACTAAGACCAAAACCGCACAGGGCGGAGCCTCGATGACATCGGGGCCCCTGATTCAGAGGTTACCTGGCGTTTTCGAGCCTCCTGTCTTCAAACGCTTTCTCGTCATTCGCTCCACTGATGGCACCATGTTGGCCAAGGGCAACATGATCCATCAGAGGAGAGCATTAACTAGTGCAATTGGTAGAGATTCGAAGGTGATCCGTTTCTCGGACGGGAGCCTTCTAGCGAATATGCGAATCACGCCGAGGCGACCAAGATAAGTGCTCTTCGGACACTTGATGGCACCCCGGTGAGTGTGACGCCGCACTCTACCATGAACTTTGTGAAAGGAGTAGTTTATGCGAGTGAACTCGTTGACTACTCCATAGAGGACATCACCTTAGAGCTGGCCGACCATGGGGCGGTCAAGGTCAAACGTATGATGAGAAATTAGCGAGGGGACTTGAGACCCACCCCTATACTCTTAGTCACGTTCGACTGTGACAAGCTCCCTGAGTCGGTGCGTGCCGGTTGGTACCGCTACCGCGTGAAAACATTCGCGCCGCTGTCGCGGCGGTGCTATTACTGTCACCTCTTCGGCCATACGAATCGTTCTTGTAGACGTGCAAAGTTGGAGTCACCCGAAGTTTGTGTAAATTGCTCCAAGGTTGAACACGATAAGTCCAAATCGTGTGTGGCCAAGTGTGTCAATTGCGGAGAGCCGCACCTCGCTTCTTCGAAGCAATGTGGTGCATATCTCCTCGAGAAAGAAATCCTGGCTGTTCAGGCCCAGGATCGATTCTCATTCCGCGAGGCTAAGGACTTGGTGCTGGCGCGCCCGGCTCTGCCTGGGACGTCATATGTCTCAATAGTTAGAAAGACACCCTCTGATCCTGGCCCATCCAGGCCAACGAGCACGGTTGTTTCCGCGCCCATTCGGAGCCCTTCTATGGGCTCTACTCAACCCGGGCGCTCCCCTGGTAAAGCTGGCGGCAAAACCAGGGCTCTCCCCTCTTCCCCCAGCGTGACCGTTTCCCGTAAGGCGAAACGGCCACGCGCCTCCACCGAGTCGTTAGACTCACAGCAGGCAACCCCCCTGAAGCTGGTCGCTAGGCCATCTCCCGGTCTTCTGAAAGTAGTCCCCCGAAAGGAGGACAGCAACAAAGGAGCTTCGGCTCCTTCGCCCACGCCTAGTGGTGGAGCGAGTGTCTCGGAGACGGTGGACCCTCGAAAAGAGGGCCCCCCGCCTCCGAAGCCGCAACGCCCGCCTAAGGTTTCGAGGCGGAGGGAGGTAAAGACTCGCATGGCGAACCCAACCTCCCCCAATAAGTCATCGAAGGCGACAGCGCCTTCAGCGCTTTGTCCGGCCAACAGCGCCCGGGGTACTTCCCCCGGGAAGCGTACGGCCATACCCGTGAGTGTCTTCTGTTCGAGGAGGGCCCCCGCGTCTCCTCCGAGCTAGGCCTGGAGGGCATATTCCTTCAATGGAATTGCCGTGGACTCCGGTCCAACTGGGAGGAGCTGCAGAGGCTTGTCTCGTCCCGTTCCCCGTTTCCTATCTTTTTGCAGGAGACCATGCTAGGCGCGTGCCCCCTGCCCGCCCTCTCGGGGTATAAGAGTCTTGCGACCGCACCACCGCGGGATGGCTGGACTGGGGGATGCGCGGTTTACACCCGGTATGATGTCTCCGTTCTTCCTTTCTCTTTAGATACCTCCTTTCAGGTAGTGGCTGTGCAGCTGCACCTGGATAGTAGGTATACTATCATTTCTGCGTACATTCCACCGTCAGCTGACTTCGACGCGGGCGACTTCCGCCGCGTCGTGGCACGGTTGCCGAGGCCCTTTCTCTTGCTTGGAGATCTGAACGGCAGGCATCCTCTTTGGGGAGATTACTCCATATATCCCAGGGGACAAGTCCTTGCTGATCTGATCGAAGAGCTCGAGATAGGTGTCCTAAACGTGGATGAGTTTACGCATCGCTGTCCGAGAACCGCTTCATTTTCTTGCCTTGATCTATCTTTGTGCTCTTCGGATGCACAGCCTGATTTTGATTGGGGGGTGGTCGATGACCTCCATGGTAGTGATCACTTTCCCATTCAAATATCATTTTCAGGGCAACTGCCGCCTGAGAGCCCTCCTCGGTGGTGCTTGGCGCGGGCGCGGTGGCCTGCATTTCAGGAAATGACTGAATTCTTTATCTCAGTCGAGAAGTTTAGGTCTGTAGATGAGGCCGTTGAGTTATTCTCCGGCAATCTCATTGCCGTGGGCCTGACTACTATTCCTAGGACGTCTGGCCGTTTTGCACGCCGACCACTCTCATTGTGGTCGGCCGAGTGTGAGACGGCCCTCAAACAGAAGCATTATGCCTACATGCGCTATGAGCGCCGCCCGAACGATTTCACTGTCGCTGAATTTCGTCGGGCTAGGTTCCGGTATATTTCGAAGCACGTCCGCCTCTTTTCTTGGCGGGCATACGTGTCTTCACCTAACGGGAAGACCCCTTTAGCAGAGGTGTGGAAGCGAGTCAAATGGATTCGGGGCAAGTTCTCGCAGGACCCCCCTCCCTCACTCCAGGAGAATGGGACCGCAATCTCGGACCCCGCGTCCGTGGCGGAATCCTTAGCGACCGCTTTTTCCGCATTCTCTAGCCAGGATGCTGCTCCGCCAGCATTCAATGCACGTCGTGATGTCGCCGAAATCAAGTATTATTTCAGAAAGAGATGTTTAGTTTTGCTGTTTTCTCCTGTTATTTTTTCTAACATATGTTCGTTCTAAATAGTTTCATTTTAAATTAAAAAAAAATCATTTTGATCTCAAGTTTTTTTTGGCTATGTTACTCCTCAAAATCTTGTAAAATATCTACATATATTTTGTATTTATAGAGCTGAAATTCTATAAATTTATCAGTATAGCCCCTGAAGATGACCAATGTGGTTGGAAGAAGCCTCGGGCGAAGAATAAATAATGATTTAAAATGATATTTATGGTCCCCCCTCTTCCCCCTCTTTTAAGGGATAATCATTTATGAAAGTTTCTTGATAACTTTCATAAATGATTATCCCTTAAAAGAGGGGGGACCATAAATATCATTTTAAATCATTATTTATTCTTCGCCCGAGGCTTGTTTCAATCACATATATATATATATATATATATATATATATATATATATATATATATATATCAGAATACGCATTTGCTTTATTAATGAAAGCAATATCTGCCGTGACCTGTGGTAACAGTGGATAGCGTTTGCCCATTGGCAATTTAATTAGCTTATGTGGGCAATATTACCAGTAGCAATTGCCACATATGGTTTGGTTATCCGATGGTGAAATTTGGCATCAAAAACCTTCCTAGAGCGTTCGTACACGTGTACGTGAGTGTAGATTCGTTTTAATTAAATGGTAATTCAATGGTAATCATTTCATTAGTGAGAGCTAAACTTTCACCCATAATTAACTAATACATTAATAATTATTGATGCGATTTTTCAGCCCCCATAATATGTTTGCAGATTGCAAGGAATAAAAAAATTATTTAGCAATTATTTCGTTGTAAATTTCATAATCGCTGCTCATGTTGCTGTTAAAATGAATTTCGGGCGTTAATTCGATATAAAGTGATCTATTTTTACTTCCCCATTTTTCTACTTTTGTTCTCTTGGATAATACAAGTCTAAATAGAGGGCAGCGGTGAGTTATTGTAGCTGAGCTCCGTGAATGAACGGTGGGTGCAGCTGCTGTGGCGGGTTATTTCGTTCCCAGGGCGTCGCGGGAACTTTCAAGATGTTTATCACTTTGACACCTAAAATTGTACACTTTTTATTTTTATGTAATCGTACATTTGCTCTTTGTTCCTGAGATCCTTTTATCTGGAATCTTTGTACATGTGCTCTCTGTGCCTGACCCTTTTTTTGTCTTGAATATATGTACATTGTGTTCTTTGTTCATGAGCCATTTTTATCTTGTGGGTTTTAACACGCCTTCACTCTTCACACCCCCTTTCCCCTTCTAATTACCCCCCCCCCCCCTTCCAACTTTCCTTTTCCTATCTAACCCACGAGGAGGTGTTCCCTTCCGGCCCCAAATCCTGCAGGAAAATCAACGGTTATATTTATCTTCCATATTAATTTACTTCCATTTTCACCATTTTCTTTACAGACCTTGTTGGCATTTCGCTTTCAATTCGGGTGTGATGGCGCATTATGGAATAATAGTGAGATTGACTTTCGTCCGGTCAATCTATGTTCCTACTCTGTCCTTATCTTCTACACACTGAAAAAGGTTACGCCTTTATTCCTTTTTTTCTTCTCCCAATTAATAATTTCTTGCCAGAATTTTCCAACGCCACACGATTCCTGTCGTTCCACTGACCTTCCGCGCGTGCCAGGGGCGAATAAGCGAAGGCGCTTCACTTCGAAACCTGACAAGTTACAAGTTAGTGTAAGTGAGTGTGCGTGTGTGGAGGGACACAAAAAGAATGTGAGATATACATAGAACGAAATAAAAGTGGTGAAAAGAAAAGGTAGTGTAGATTTGCAAAGACATGCAAGGCGCCTAGTGATCAGTCTTATTGTTTTCATCCCGAGACCCGACACTTTTCACGATACCTTTCCTGGCCACGGAATAGCTCGGGACGTCTTATCAGTATGGATTGACCATGGAATAGCTCGGGACGTCTTATTAATATGGATTGGCCCCTGAATAACTCGGGACGTCTTATCAGTATGGATTGACCATGGAATAGCTCGGGACGTCTTATCAATATGGATTGACCCCTGAATAACTCGGGATGTCTTATCAGTATGGATTGGCCTCGGAATTGCTCGGAACATCTTATCAGTATGGATTGGCCTCGGAATAGCTCGGGACGTCTTATCACTATGGATTTGCCTCGGAATAGCTCGGGACGTCTTATCAGTATGGATTGGCCTCGGAATAGCTCGGAACGTCTTATCAGTATGGATTGTCCTCGGAATAGCTCGGGACGTTTTATTAGTATAGATTGGCCTCGGAATAGCTCGGGGTCTTATCAGTATGGATTGGCCTCGGAATAGCTCGGGACGTCTTATCAGTATGGATTGGCCTCGAAATAGCTCGGGACGTCTTATCAGTATTTATTGCGGTAGTGCGTCAGGGCGGGCAGGCAAACGTGAGTACGCGGGTGGCAGCCACAGACTTCAAAGCGCGCCTCAAACAGATGTGTGCAAGGTATAACTAAATATCTAAATTATTTTAGTCTCGGGCATGCTGATAATAGGTATTATCACGTTTTTTAAACATTGCAATCTCATAATTGGTCTGGCAAACCTTAATTTTTACAATGGGGATGTTGTTTTAATTGCAAATCATAACCGCGATTACTTGTCCCCAAAACCTAGACAGGGTAAAAATTCGAACCTAACTTAACCTAACAACCAGGTGGCGCCACTTTTGCCAGATCTGAGTAATCTATGTTACTCCGCGGTCAAGTTACTCCGAATGGTGATCTTTGTTTTTGGCTTTTCAATTACTTTTTTCCTTCTATAGGGGTCATATATATATATATATATATACGAACAGACTTTCGGAAATATATATTAGATATATACATCGAGAATTAATTGCAATTGCGCAATCATAATTATGTGTTTATGAAGGCGATGTTGTAGCTAACTAAGCTCTTCATCAAGCCCTCGGAAGAAGCTCTTCTCACAGTCACGAGATATAACGCATAAACCAGACTTTCTAAGGGAAACCAAAAAATTTGCCTATCAATCACTAGTTTATTTGTTATCCCTGTTTTCGACGAGAATGGAAAATTTACTTTTTTCCATTCTAGTTCGGCTTTATAACTCGAGAATTTTGCGTTGTCCTCCCGTGACTGTGAGAAGAGCTACTTCCGGGAGCTTGATGAAGAGCTTAGTTGGCTACAATATTCCTTCTTAACCGCATAATTATGAATGCACAATTGTAAATAATTTTCGAATTATAGTGCAAACTGAGAGGCCAAAATTCCTTTGACCAAAAGCCCTTAAAATTCGCCTGGCAGCAGTCTTGAACTTTTGGAGGGTTCTGTGGAGTTTGTACCATAGGAAATGCACCAGCATTTTCTATGGTGGCATATCTCCTTCAACTTCTTAAAATGCACTTGTTAATTGATCTTTACCCCTATTCAAAGAAGATGCGAGGTGTTTTCGGGAGCAAACACGATCATTCTGTGTTGTGGGTGACCTGAACAGGGAATAATTTCTCATCCGCCCACAGTGTACCGGAGGCTCGGAGTCATCATGGATCCGTTGGAGTAGCACCTTTGTTCTTTCGACTATCTTATTTTTGGTGCTACTGGAAAGATATGTCATTTAGCTATTTTGACTGGATGACGTTTCTTATCTTTCAGCAATTTTTACATGGTCACATGGCTCACTTTGGGCTCAACTGATCGGGGCAGGGTGATCATCAGGCTTAGAGCGCAAACGCCCTCCGTCCCCTTAAGTTGTTTGATAGCTTTAATAACGCCAGATCAGCTCACAATTGGAGTTCAACAATTTGAAAATATGGTTCGCTGATTTCCCGCTTCTATACACTTATGGCTCCACATTTTCTTAGTCATATTTGTAAATTGTTGTTTTTTGAAGAATTTACAATTTGACTTTCAAAATTCAATAAATCATGAAAGAACCTGTTTACTTTTTTCTATAATTAAAGGTAAACCCCATAAAATTGTTGATGGACGAACCTCTCAACTTTAAACCCGGTTCATCTTGCACGGTCTCGCTAATCCCCTATCGAAGAACCGATGAGGCGTATATCAACATAACTACCAAGACGTTTAACTGAGAGGAATACTCATAATAGCCAATATACTGACTGCACCCTCCAAGGAGCCTCCTCGGTTACGCAATATTCACAAATATCAATTGGCCCGTGTGTGCCGCCAGGTAAAGCTTCGCGTCTATCTCCGTATTTAAATGCCCCAACCCATTAAATCGCGCTTCCATGTATCATCTCCCGTGGCATCGACCGGCCACACCCGAGAGTCCTGGGCTTCGGCGCAGTGGGTCGTGGAGACCTCCTAGTGTCGAAATTTGACTTCTCCTTTCTTTGGAGGGGGGGGGGGGTGCTAATGGCGATTCCAAGGGTTTCAGAATCTGGCAGGAAAACCTTTGATTTTCACAGCACACGAATGGGAGAATTCTAAGTTTCGAAAACTTGTGTTTTTTTCCCGTTGAAATAATTGATAGCGTGTTATATATGTGTGTGAATGAACAAGTAGAAAGAAGCATCTACTTGGTAGAGAAAATTGGGAGAAGAGGGAGATGCTAAGGACCCGCAAGGATAAGTCTGGTGTAGCATAGGAATCATCCTGCAGCTGACACCTGAAGGATTGCCTACCTGAAAAAAGGTTAATTTTCACGCGCCATAATCCTCTTTGGAATCGATGCATTTCAGAGTTAAACACGCCCGTCAATCTGGAAATTTCTGTTAAAATTACGATAAATTTCGACACCATCTAAGAGAGTCTCATGAGACTCCGCTTAATGGCTTCTTGATTTGCGAGTGGGCAGCCGGGGCAGATCCCACGTTTGGGGACAGGAGGTAGGGAAAATCAAACTGAGTCACACTTCCTTCACTCGTCTCTATGGAGAGACTCAAATTTGTAGTCAGTTTGGTAGAATACCGAAGAGAAAGACGAACAATAATTTTAAATAAAAAAGCAGATAATGCCGACCTCGCCTCTGGCAATAACTCAAATAGAAATAGCCATAATTAAAGCCCTTTACAAGACTAGTAAATGTGTTCGTCTTCAGAGTTAAGAGACGGCAGCAAGCACGTGATTGATAATTGTTTTTGTCTGCTGATTTAACTCCCTACACGGTAATCAGCTCCCCTTATTGTCTGAGAACCGCCTGTTTTTTGATGACTTGATCTAACAAGTCATTTTGGGTCAGAGATGTTTGATGACCTCCATGGTAATGATCACTTTCCCATTCAAATATCATTTTTCTGGGTCGTTGCCTGATGGAAATGGCGCAATGGTCGAGGAATTTAGGTTGGTGAATGATGCTGTTGAGTTTTTCTCCAGCAACCTAATCACCGTGGACCTAAGTACTATTCCTAGAACATCTGGTCGTTTTGGATGCCGTCCGCCTCCTTGGTGGTCTGCCGAGTGTAAGACGGCAGTTGCAATATGCCTATAGGTGCTGTAGGCGCCGCTCGAACTACTTCACTGTCAGTGAATTTCGTCGAGTTAGGGTTAGGTTCCGGTATATTTCGAAGCACGCCCACCTCTCTTTCTGGCGGGCATAAGTGTCTTCACTTAACGGGGCACCCCTATGGCAAAGGAGTGGAAGCGCTTCTAAAGGATTCAGGGCAAGTTTCGCAGGACCCCTTTTCCCATTACTCAGAAGACCGGGACTACAATCTCAGGTCCTGCGTATGTAGCGGAGTCTTTTGCGACCGCTTTCTCCACATTCTCTAGCCTGGATGCTGTTCGGCCAGCATGCAATGCACGTCATGATATCGCCGAAGGCCTCAGACCCCTAGTTTTTCCTCAACGGGGTTTGCCCAGAGATAGTGGATTCGCACCGTTTCCTTGGTATTGTTTTCGACCGACGCCTTACCTGCAATGCTCATATTCGCAGTCTTAGGTTCTCTTTTACCCCCGTCATAGACATTCTTCATTCCGTGACGTAAGGCACTTTGAATGCTGATCGGGCCACTGCCTTACATTTCTACCGATCCTTGTTCGTTCGAAGCTTGACTACGGTGGCCGGGAGTGGCCACTCACAATGTGCCGTAGACACATACTGTCTACTTTTCTCACTGGATCCGCTGTCGATCTCGACGGTGTCTATGCCACCGAAAGACGCCAGTCATGATCTAGGCCCTTTAGGTTTACGGTTAGGAAACTCCTTGTAGAGCCCGGTGTAATTTTTTGGCCGGTTGTGTCTATGTTTCTGCCCAGGATATCACCTTTGACTATTTGTCGCCACAGGTCTGCTCCCAAAGCTTCATAAGTGCCGGGAGTATTGCGTTCGAGCTCTTTGTAGCTCACTTCGTGTCATGCTGGATCCGTGCCAGTTACACAAATGGCTCCAACTCTTAGGAGGGGGTCGGCTTTCACGCCGGTTCCCGTCTGTTTGAAGTCAGCGGGGTTCCACCAGGCGTCAGATCTGTCTTCTCGGCCGATCTGGTGTCAATACACCCTCGGTACAGGACATAGTGCGTTATGCCCGGTTCAAGGACTGGATACTGATCTTTAGCGAGTCACAAAGTACCATCAGTGCTTTGGGGGCATTATATTCCCCACGCATCCTGGTTTGCGGCATCCGTGATGCCACGGTTATGGCGAACCCGACGAATGCTGAGATTATCTTCTGCTGGGTTCCTGGACGTGTGGGAATTGCGGAGATTGAGCGCGCAGTTGAGAGCACTAAAGTCTCCCTGACGACTGAGCGACCAGACCAGCGCTTCGCTCTTTCTCACATGGACTACATGACAGGAATCCGGGCAGCCCTTCGTTTGTTTGGCAAAGAAGATGGGAAACGATCGAGGCGAACTTAAAGTTGTGTGTCATTGGCCGCCACTGTTCCTATGGACTTACCTCCGAATGCCGCGACAGCTTCAGGTCGCTCTCTCTCATCTTCGAATTGAACACACTCGCAGGACGCACCGCCATTTGATGGAGCACTTCCCTGCGCCATACTGTGAAGACTGCGTTGCCCGCTAGACTGTTTCGCACATTCTTGTTTAATGTCCCAGTCTGGGCGATCTCCGCGCACGTTACCTCTCCCGGTACCGGGACGAGCGGGGTTGCTACCGCTTGTTAATTGTACTCGGGACGAGTTCGTGTACTCAAACTTGTGGAGTATCTGACCCTTTGGATGAGGTTGACCTCCTCCATTTTATTTCTCTATTTGGTGTTGGTCGCATGATCCTTTCCTAGGATGGGGGGGCGCTGCCCTCGACGCCGAAGTGTGCTTCCTTTCTCTTGTTATGTTTTCTTCTTTGCTTTTTACTTGTTTTAGTGTTTTGTTCACCCTTTTTTTAATCTCCCCTAGAATTAGGCCATAGATGATTACGGCGACTTTGGATGTCCTTCTAGGCAGTCACCAGAACATCTGAAAAAATGTCCCCTCTCCCCCCAGCGTATGGTCTGCCCCGGCTCCCCACGCGCGAATCCAGGGGCTATTAACCAGTCTCATGAGAGTATCTGAGATGCAAACAAATTTGTGTGTGTATTTGCCAACACTTCATAAGCACGGTTGTCTCTGACACAATGCCCTCGAATTCCCATTTCCATGAGATTGGTCTAAATCAGATCCACCCCCTTCCCTTCCTTACCCCCTTTTCCCGGCATTTCGGTCGTCAGATCAACGTTTAATGATTGAATTTCTTTCATCGCAAAACACTTTCCTTTTCCCAACATTTTTGCGCCTTCCGAAAGGTGATGTTTTTGAATCTTTTTTTCGACATCATCCCTTCTCTCCTCTACTATACTCGCCGCAGCGAGAAATGGACGATGGGGGTGCGGCAAGCACCGTCACAGGTTCCCCCCCATCCCCACTGTTACCATATTTCTCTCTCTCTCTCTCTGATCTGTGGAGATATGGCAACAGGGGGGGGGGGTAGCTGTGACGGTGCTTTTCGCACCCCATCGTCCATTTCTCGCTGGAGCGAGTATAAATAGTAAATATTCACCATATGCCACAATTGGAGCTTCTGTTAACACTGTTCATATAGAAATGTGTGGGTACCTTTTAAGTGGCTTCCCGCGAGAGCTACAACGCCACCTGCTTGCAAGAGTTGTATTATTGGGGATTGTGACCCTCCCGTCCTTTTCTGAGGCTTTGGCTTGACAAGATTGGTCTTTGTGTAGCCTGTAGCAATGGTTTACTACAGCGCGTTCTAATTGGTTTCTAAACCCACTGATTTATAGTAGAATCCGATGATGTTTTTTCTTCGAATTCTTGCTCGAGCGGATATAAAAACTCGCAGTCTCGAGAATGTCTTTTAAGTTTTGGAGGAAGGAGCTAAATTGTCACTCAAGCTTCGAAAGGCCATGAAGTTTCGATCGTTTAACTTAGCGTTATTTTATTACGGCGAATTATAGTAGCAAGTAAAGCAGCGAATGAGAGTAAGGCGTAGGAATAGACATGTGTACGTGTGTTTACAAGGATTGACTACAAGACAGACATAACCATTATTTTATATGCCCATTTCAAGCTGTAAAAAAAATATATACATATTTAGTTGCTACCATCACGGTCTTCTGGTATGTCCCTTCCGTCCAACTTCACTTCCCCTGAAAGCAGTAGTATTAGTATTAAATTGCACCATTCCTTCCATCGCATCGTGGACGAGATCCCCCGACCGGATAATAAAATTCACATAAAGATCAGAATGACAATTGTTGGTCAGCTCGAAAGCACCAAGGGCCGGTCTTCGTTAGGCGGCAGGGGTGGGGGTGAGGGGGTTTATTTTGGTTTGACACCAACCAGCGACCATAGAAACCTTGGTAGTTCCGGATCAGGGTATGTGGTTGTGTAAAGGCGAGAGTGGAAATGATAGCGGTGTTGTGATTGTCTGTGTGCATGATGATACGTGTGAGGGCTACTTACCCCAGCGGGAGTATCAGCTTATCCGCCAATAGGCGATAAGCTCGTGTCGCCTCTGGAAGTTTCATGTACGCTCCCGTTGGGATCGATCCCGCGCCTCGACGCTAGAAATCCAACGCCTACCACAATTAATTTTTTTTTTTTTTACGTATCTATGAGGCGATGGTTTCTCTATTGGTCTTCACTATTTCTTGACTCGATACTACTTCAATATAATATAAATTAATGTAATAATAATAATAATATTGGTAACATTTGTGTACAATATTCCTCTCCTCTCTGTCCTTACTCTCTGCTCTTGCCGCTGACGTCTGGGTTTGTTACCAGTGATCCTCCTTCCTCGCTCCCATCCCTTGTAATATCATTTCCCTGGTACCATGGGTTTAAAACTGATCCGTACTGGTATGATGCCGTTTATGTAGGAACTAGTTGCCTTTTTGCTTTGTTTTTTTTTTTGTTTCTTTAGACTTTGTCTTTTTTATCGTTATTTGTTATTTGTTTCTAATATAGCCTAGTAGTAGGCCTTGTCGAGTACGGCGACGTTTGCCCTAGTAGGCAGTCACCAGATGGGCTCATAAAATTAAAAAATGTAGGAACTACGGTTTAACGTGGAATCCGAACCACAATTATTGGCAGTGTGTGGCAGCCTAAGTGAAGGCGACCCAAAACCTGACTATCGGGTGACTAATCACACTCGATGTAGCTTAACTTTACTTTATTCGGAAGCAGTGTTTACATCTGACCGCAATTCATCTCGGCCGCGGCCGAGATGAATTGCGGTCAGAAGGGAAATACTTGATCCACTCTTTCCAGGGAGATGGGCAAACGAGAGGTAGGTTTTAAGTGAGATTTCTCCTTCACCCCCTCACCTTGACCTTTCGTTGAGGGGGGAAGGAGAAAGATTACTTCTAAATAGGTTTAATATCCTCTTTCACCCGTAATAGGATCTATCCGGTCATGCGAAAGAAGAATAGGCAGAAGAAGAAAATGAAAATTTAGTATTGTTAAAAATTGATGATTGTTATAGCAGTTTTCATCATCCCTAGAATCGGAGGACACATTCCAGTAACAAATTAACGTAATGAGGACCCTAGGGAGGTAAATTTATCCCCCTGCACCAACCCTTGGGTGGGCTCGGCAAAAGGGGAGTCGGTATCCTTCCTTTATTTCTTAGCTGCCCCATCGCGCCCCAGACCCTCGATTCTGGCCGATTCTTTCTTCTCTCAGGCGACGGCGGTGTGCCCAAAGTAATTAGGGAGAAGATGCGGACAAAGGTCCCTCCCTTGTTCAAAACAGGAGGATGTATGATGTACGTGAGCGTGAAGCTTGGAATGAGGGTGGGTGTGAGAGAAGCACCCAGAAAAAAGACCCAATCCGAAGTACACACAAATTAAGGAAGCCTCAAAATGGCACTTTTTATTCAAAGAAATAAAATGGAAACCTTCCCTCAAGAAATGCACCGAGCTAAATGGAGGCCACCTCGAACACGGGCTCTAGAATAAAGAAGAAAAGTCCAAAGACTCCCATGTTTTGATATGATGTTTATAAACACAATAAACTAGTTATCACCAAAGTTTCATTCATTCTCTGCAGAAAATTAAGAAATGAGGCCTATCGAAAGTTAGGGCCCGTTTTTTGGGGGGGTGACCCTGTATAAAGCAGGATCTGATACAGTGTCGGTTGTCAATTTATGCTTTAAACTAACCGCATCGTATATATATATATATATATACATACATATATATATATATATATATATATATATATATATATATATATATATATATATATATATATATATATATATATATATATGTCCTTTGTTTTCTCATATATAATATTGAATACAGTTAAAGATGATTTTTTTTAAAAACAGCTTTTAGGTCATTTTCAGGACAATAACAGCCGTACGCTCGTCTCGGAAGTATTGTGAAACTTTCTCATATTCTTGCTTGTAGTCGCTTCTAGACGGTCATTGTGTTGGTTTCAATGTCTTTAATCGTACCAAAAAGCTCCCCTTTTATCAACTTTAATTTGGACGAGACCCAAAAATCGTGCATTGATAGATCGGCCAAATGGGACACTTGAGCCAGAGGAAGCCTCGTCATAGCCCCCCCTCCGGCCCCACCAAACAGAGCAAGATGGACGCCGCTCTCGGTGGTCAACTTTTTGAGTTTCTTTTTCCGCTATCTTTCATTAGGAGAGTATCGAAACGACCCCAGGACCCCCTTAACTACCTATCGAATGGTGTAATCCGCCCTTCTTTCCAAATCCTTACGAAGGCAATTCTGAACGCTATGGGTGAATCATCGACGCCTTCAAGTTTTTCATTGATCGTTTGTGGGGCGCGGGGAAATGCTCAAGACCCGGGCATGTGCCCCTTCCCACTCACACACAAGGCGACTTATATATGTACATTGAATGGGGTGCTGCCTATTGATATTTTTCACCCTTAAATATTGTCATTATCTTTATTTTTTAAAACCCAAAGAATTACAAATGGTTAAGTTCAGAAAATTTATAAAAATTTAACCATGGTTTCTTTTTTATTGAACTTCAAAAAGTAGAACATGTAAAAAAAAACCCCCTGTAGTAATACACAATAATTATAATAAATAATGCTAATAATAAATAATATAAAAAATAACACAATAACAATACTAATAACAATAATAATGCTAATAATAATAACATAATAATACTAATAATAAGTTAAAGTAGTGTTTAGAGCCGGCGAGGGAAAAGCGCACAGACAACTTTCCAAGGCTGCATCAGAGTTGAAGTCAATTTTCGGTGAGGCCGAATACCAAAGGATAACAGGCTAGAGAAGCGCTAACTCCGCTGGAAGAAGTTTAAAGGGGGCCCTAAAATAGCACCATGACGGGGAAGGGGGACCTACTTTTCAGAGGTGGGCCTGCCTGAGGGCGACTCAAATTGATGCCAAAGGGGAGGCCACTTTGCCTCATCGAAATGGGAGCCCCTCCAACGGTTCAAGTTGTGCCTTGTTTTACCTCGTCCTCCTCAACACCAAGGGAGGAGGAGACCGCGCTCGTAAACGTAATGAAACCAATCGCTGGCACTTTGCAATCTTCACAATGGCCCGAAAAGGCAGGAGAAAATAGAAATTACAGCATTTTTAGGGGTAAATGGAGTAAAAGTATCGGGGGGAATAGTATCCAGAAATACCCACCAACGAATCCAACTGCCAATAGGCAGTGAAAATCCAAGAAAACTTGATGCAAGTGTCACCCTCTTCGCTCCAGGAGCGAAGTAAGCCCACATTATAGCCTTCCGCACTCAACTTTGCTAACAGCTTTCGCCTCCAATCTCCGATCCACGGAGCTGTTTTGCACGAAATCACCCAAAGCCCGGAATTCCTACTTCACGAAAACCCCAAAGAACCAAATTTCGCCGGCAGATTTATAGATTCCCCTCCCGATTTTTTTCGGAAAGCCGTCATTTTTAACGTGAATCTTTGAAATCAGTAAAACTCATGGACAATCCAAACGATGGTTCCCACGCCATTACCAGAAATCTTTATATGCTTTCACTTTTCACCATCACGTGCACAGGCAAATAGGTTCATTAACGTTTAGTCTCACATTTAAATAACCCCCCGTTCACAAAATATGCAAGAGACATAAAACCGTAATTCCCACGACTTTGCTCTCCCCGAAAATAATAAACATAATTTCTAAGGTGCCACCTGCAATGGCAGACTGTCCTGAGAATCGGGCCACAGGACATACTTTTTCGCCCACCCTGCCTTAAGTTGCGACACTACCGACAAAGAGAGAGGAATTAGTAAATTGGAAGCATTTAACTTTTCTTATCAAGCAAACTTTGCCGCTTTCGGGAACCTCAACTCGGTTTGAACACTGAGAGTTTATGGGCTTCAGAATCACGTCCTTGAGAAAACCAATTTTCAGTTTTCTTTTCTTTAGAATCGCGTTCGTGTCTCCACTTGCGGAATGACTTCCTGCGAGGTTAGGGTTGAGTGGGCAGGAAGGATAAATTCGGTGTAAGCAATTTCTTTCCTTTAGTAAAAAAAAAAACTTTGGGTAATTTCTTCCTTACCTTCTGGTTCGGGCTTTTGGAAACCTTTGTTATGCTCTAATTGGCCTTGACTTAAGTAAATGAAGGTATTTAGTTGCCTTAAGGTGAGTAAACTTCTTTTGCAGAGATGAACTTTTTCGCTTATACCTTTTCCTTGCTAAAGTAGACAATTAACCAATTTCTCCCTAAATTAGCCAAATCTTAACCTAAATCTTTGTTTAGCTTCAGTAAAAAGGACAAAATTAAAAGAATAGTACAAAGAATACTAGTATAGTAGTTAGCGTGCTTGCCCGGCAATCGTTGTGTCGGCAGTTCGAATCTCCGTCCGGGTTCTTTTTAAACTGAGACTATTTAATAAGGGAGGTTACCACCGTGACTGAGCATCACGGTAGGGAGCTAGGGGCTTGCCCTAGCTGACGTCCGCCCGAGAAGCAACATAGTTTGGGGCAGGACTGAAACTAGCAAACTTTAATTTTTAAATTTGGGGTTGCAACTATAAAAAAAATCCTTGATTGAAAAATCATTAGCCAATTCCTAGTTATCATAATAGCTGCCCAATCAACATTCTTGGGATTTTCTTTTATTGTGTTAACCCATCTGGCGACTGCCTACTTGGGCATAAGTCGCCGTACACAACCTACGATTAGGCTATATTAAAACAAATAATAACAATATCTAAATAACATAACAACTATAAAAAAGGACAAAGGTTAAAAAAAATAACCACGACAAAAAGCAAAAAAGGCAAGAAGGAAGCCTGCTCCGGTGTCGGGGGTAGGCCCGCCTCCCTCCGACGCAGGAACATGCGACCTACAAAAGAAACGCGCAAAAAATGTAAAATAAAGTGAAGGGGGCCAGCCTCCTCCCAAAAGTCGTAAAGTCCACAAGTCGGTGTGCACGAACTCGACCGAGTACAAGGGACAAGCGGTAGCGACCACGCTCGTCCCGGTACTGGGATAGGTAGCGTGCGCGAAGATCACCCAGACTGGGACATTCAACAAGAAGGTGCTGAACAGTCTAGGGGACAACGCAGTCGTCACAGTGAGGCACAGGCGAGCACTCCAGCAAATGTCGGTGCGTCCCGCGAGTGTGTTCGATTCGGAGACGACAGAAAGCAACCCGAAGCAGTCGCGGCATTAAGGGGTAGGTCCATGGGAACAGTCGCGGCGCAATGGCACGCAACTTTAGGTTTCCCTCGACCGTCTCCCATTTTCTTTGCCAAGCAGCCCGGAGAGCTGACCGTATTCCTGCCTTGGAGTCGGTGTGAGGAAGAGCGAAACACTGGTCTAGTGGCCCTGTCCTTGCGGACTCTTTGGTGCCCTCATCGGCACGTTCAGACGTTCTTGGGAAGGGGCAAAGTGAAAGCTGTCACTAAACTGAGTGGAGTAACAAGTTTACCACAGGTAACTTTTTTCTCTCAAAATTTAATACGAAAACCATCCTGTCCCACAGTTTGTAAAGAAAGATCCGTAAAGAAAGTGAAATTGGAGGAGGCGAAAATGTGCGGAAAATATATAGGCATTGGGGTTGCCAAGCTGCAGGTGATTCTCTATCGAATGGTGATCCATAGCAGTTTGCGAAACAGGTGAGAAACGACCCCGACGGAGAAGAACACGGTTTGTAAATTTAAGAATGAGTTGGAAGGGTTGAGAAGAGTGGAAACATTGTGATCCAGCGAGAAGGGAGTTGCAGTAGACAATGCGACAGGTGACGAATGTATCCATAGCAATAAAAAAATAGGAGCGGATGCGACTAAGATTACGGAGAAAGCAGAGAGAGGATTTACAGACGTTATCAACATGAGCTTTGAAAGATAAGTGACTATCACAGGGATACCCATATTTTTTTACTGTTTTGGAAAAAGGGGTATGGGAGGCGTCACAGGTTAAGATTGGGAACAATAGTTTTGCAGCAGGCCACATCCGAAAGAGTGCCTACCAGTAATACATGTTTTATCAATGATGAGTGTCAGAAAGCTGTCAAAAAACCATTCAATGATGATAAGTGGATAGAAGGTTTCTAAGGTCCTCAGCAAACCAGGTTGGCGAAAATAAGACACGCGTCTCATCGGCGGAGAAATGAAATGATCGACCAAGACAACAACGCATGAGTATACCAAAAGGAAGAACTCCAAGGCGTAGATTGAGTAGGAACAGAGGAAAGGACATTAAACGTTAATAATGGTTATCTTACACAATATTGATAATAAATAACGAATGAGCACTAACTATAAGATCCGAAATTTTGTCCACACATTAGAAAATTATGAATTGTAGTTTTGTAGTTAAGGTATAATACTGAATTTAATAAATATTTTTGAGATTTACCTGTATTTTAGACATGTATCATATAAGATACAACGATCGCAATGGTTTAAAAAACTGTTTGTATATATATATATTCTATATTATTACATAACTTTCTGAATAGCAGAATACAAGTATGGCTTAAAAGAGAGATAAACCTAAACGGGTCTGAAATTTGGAGAGGGGGGGGGGCGGCTTCAGCCCCCTAGCCCTCCCCCATGGATCCGCGCCTGACTAGGAGATAAAAGCTATGAGCAGAATCAGTTGGTAATCCATTGAAACACAAGAATTCATGGAGGGAGTGAAGAACATTGTTTTCAATAGTGCCAAATGCCGCCGAACAAGAATGGAAGGCTGACCAGCGACGGCCGCACGACAAAAGCGGTCCGTTATATGTAGGAGTACTGCGTCCTGTCTCAAAACTAGGAGTACTGCGTCCTGTCTCAGAACTAGGACTACTGCGTCTGTCTCAAAATAGGAGTACTGCGTCCTGTCTCAAAATTAGACCCAAAGATCCCATCTGACACCAGCCTTTCAAAGGGATTTTTAAGAGGAATTGGAATTGAGGGATTGGACGGTAACTTGCTGGGTCGTTTGAGTTCAAAGGTTCGGTTTCTTTAGGATAGGGCGAACAGGAACGTGTTTGAAGTCAGTTGGTATTATTCCAGATGAGGGGGGGGGGTATTAAAAATATCAGTGAGGTAAGGGAGAAAAACAAAGAGGAATGTCTAAAGGAGAACAGGCCTTTTTTTTCCAAGGGAGGGAAGTTAATTCCTCAGGGGACAGTAAGGCGAGAGAAAGAAGTTCGGGTGGAGGGAAGGGGGCGAGGGATCTACTGTACCTCGTAGCAAGAAACAGAGCCCAAAGGGCCTCCTAGAGCGAATATGAATTATCTTGTCAGAGAAGAAGCAGAGAATTCAGGGAAAGATAGAGAGGGCTCAGAAGGACAAAGAGATTAGCAAGAAGCTTGAACAATGTGTTCGGCCCTTTTTTATCATCTGCAATTACAAAAATAAAACAAAAAAACAAATTAACTTCTCAGAGCTATCACTAAAAGCTAGAAGTGAAATACCGGTACATAGCCAGAGAATGACCAAAAGACACTCAACTCATCCCTTCCCTTTAAGGTAATTAAATGGTCCTCAGTATATGGTCAACCTGATAAAGATTAGTCAATACTAAATTTCACAATCTTAAAAATAAAATCACATCCAATAACCAAATTTCCCCCCCCCCTCCTTTATCCGCCCACAAACAAGATGTTGCAATGCAGAAGGGTCGCTATGGAACACCGAAGCTCAGGGCGTTCCATCGAGTGTTGTAAAACATGAAATAACCAATTCCAAATAAGGTTAAGAAAACATCAATGAACAACGAATGAAAGAGTAAATCACGAAAAAAAGGATTCAATGTCAATTAAAAGAAAGAAGCAAATCAACTGGCCAGAAGCTCTTTTTGTGGAAAAATAAGGGGTCAAAGAACCAGAAGAAGAATCGACGAAAATGTACGAGTATTTCGTACAGTGTGAGGTGAGTAATTTGTCGTATAACTTCAATATAAAAGAAGAAAAAACAAGAGTTCATTTCAACAAATACAAGGTGACCCCCCCAAAAAAACGGGCCCTAACTTTCGATAGGCCTCATTTCTTAATTTTCTGCAAGGATTGAATAAAACTTTGGGGATAACTAGTTTATTGTGTTTATAAACATCATATCAAAACATGGGAGTCTTTAGACTTTTCTTCTTTATTCTAGAGCACGTGTTCGAGATGACCTCCATTTATCTCTGTGCATTTCTTGAGGCGTAGCACAAAGTTGTCCATGACGTCCTTACAAGCCGACCGACTAATGGCTCTGATCTCCTCCCTGATGGCTTCCTTGAGTTCCGTGATGGTCTTGGGTCTCCCTGCGTACACTGTCTTTAAGGTAGCCCCATGGAAAGAAATCTGTTGGGGGCTAGGTTCGGGGCTGTGAGGTGCCCACTCAAAATCAGTCTTGAGACTGATTACACGGCCACCAAAGTTCTCTTTCAGCCAATCTCGAGACAAGTTTGAAGTGGGAGAGCTTGCTCCATCTTGCTGAAACCAGAACTTCCCCATAAGCGACGGGAACAGGGTCTGCAACTCCCCCTTGAAGGCCCCGTAAGGGGCGCGGCGATTTGCCATCCTGGCCGCCGTGCTGACGGGATCCAGCGCTCCGTCCGGCCCCAGCTTAGCCTATCTTCCTTCCTTCAAAACACTTGTTTCCTCTCTTTTCACACAACCTCTCCCACAACTTTCTCTGGTCAGCCTCTAATTTCACAGGGTAGATGCTGACCTTCCTTTCAGCCAACCGTCCCGCATCGGGGCTGAGGGGGTGGGGGACAATGTTCCCTAACCCCTGAGCTCCGGTCTGGGGTGTCTGGTTTTTAACAACCTGCTTCATCCCCACCCATACCTTCCTCACATCCCTTTTCCTCTCCTCTTCACAATCTATTATTTTTTACGCCGTGTCCAAGGTGGAGCCGCCATGCCGATGGACTGCCAGGCTACCAGGCGGGAGGGGTGGTCTTAAATGGCGGCGCCTGGCTCTGACGGGCTTGTAAGCACCTGTCGCAGTGCGGGCTACTGCGAGAGGTGATGCGCGATTGCGTCCCGTGTCAAAAAGAGGGTCACCATGCCCAATGATGAGTTTAAAAAAAAACCCAACCCCCAACTTCCCCTATAACATCGACGGAGCCGCCCTTGGGCAGCTCCAGCAAAAAAATGGAGGTCCCCATCCCTGTGCTTGCTCAGGGGACCCTCCATATATCTCTAACCGGAGAGGAGGCTTACTCCTCTCCTCCGCTTACGGGTGTAGGGGACTCCCCCTCACCCCCTTCTCTGGAGGTGCTTTCGGGGCACCTCCCTTTTACCAGCGGCAGTCCCCTCTGTTCTTCCCAAGGGGACTGCCAAGAAAGCCAGCAGGCAGCCCTTAGCCAGCCGCTCCACATCAAAGCGGCTCGGTAGGGCAAACCCCCTTAGGGGGGAGAGGAAAGCCAGGCCCCTTCGGTCGCTTCCCTCAAAAGACCTGCTGGCAAGAATACTGAACCTGGCCGGGGTCAAGGCCCATGCCTCCCCAAAGAAGACTAGTGACGATACTGCCAACGTGACCTGCGATGTCTTGGGGGGGATGGCCAACTGGAGGCCCCCCCTAAGATAGACATGGTCCTTGAGGAAACCCAGCCTCAGACGGTAGGGCCTTCCATGGGGGGGAATCTGGGCTCGGCGCCAAGCACCGAACCCGAATCCGCCCCGATGCAAGGTCCTCCTCAAACGGCTGTGGTTTCCGAAGCAGTACAAGGAGGGGAAGGATCTCCGCCGACCGGTGCCCCCACGACTACCAGGACCTTCTCCATTTCAGAGAATGACCTGGCTGAGGCCGGTCCATCTGGCCTGGGGGCTTCTTCCCGCGGAGGTGAGAAGCGGGTTCATTCCCCGCCCTCCTCTCCTCTCCGAAAAAGAAAAAGACTAAAAAGACAAAAAAGACTCGGGGCTCCTCTCCATCCGCGGGGGCTGCGGGGACGGATGGGTCTGCTGCCACTCTGGCAAGCGACCAAGCCAAGATCGGCACATCCGCCCCCTCTGCCCCCCCGGTTGCGGAGCCCCTGACAAAGAAGACTAATACCAAGAGTGCACAGGGCGGAGCCTCGATGACATCGGGGCCCCTGATTCAGAGGTTACCTGGCGTTTTCGAGCCCGCTGGCTTCAAACGCTTCCTCGTTATTCGCTCCACTGATGGCACCATGTTGTCCAAGGGCAACATGATCCATCAGAGGAGAGGATTAGCTAGTGCAATTGGTAGAGAGCCGAAGGTGACCCGTTTCTCGGACGGCAGCCTTCTGGCGAATGCGGCGAATCCCGCCGAGGCGGCCAAGATAAGTGCTCTTCAGACACTTCATGGCACCCCGGTGAGTGTGACGCCGCACTCTACCATGAACTTTGTGAAAGGAGTAGTTTATGCGAGGAACTCGTTGACTACTCCATTGAGGACATCACCCTAGAGCTGGCCGACCATGGGGCGGTCAAGGTCGAACGTGTGATGAGAAAACAGGGAGGGGCTTCGAGACCCACCCCTACACTCTTCGTCACGTTCGACTGTGACAAGCTCCCTGAGTCGGTGCGTGCCGGTTGGTACCGCTACCGCGTGAAGGCATTCGTGCCACTGCCGCGGCGGTGCTATTACTGTCACCGCTTCGGCCATACGAATCGCTCATGTAGACGTGCAAAGTCGGGGTCACCCGAAGTCTGTGTAAATTGCTCCAAGGTCGCACACGATAAGTCCAAATCGTGTGTGGCCAAGTGTGTCAATTGCGGAGAGCCGCACCCTGCTTCTTCGAAGCAATGTGGTGCATATTTCCTGGAGAAAGAAATCCTGGCCGTTCAGGCCCAGGATAGACTCTCATTCCGCGAGGCTAAGGACTTGGTCATGGCGCGCCGAGCTCTGCCTGGGACGTCATATGCCTCAATAGTTCGAAAGGCACCCTCTGCTCCTGGCCCATCCAGGCCAACGAGCACGGTTGTTTCCGCGCCCATTCGGAGCCCTTCTGCGGGCTCTACCCAACCCGGGCGCTCCTCTGGTAAAGCTGGCGGCAAAAAGGGTTCATACCCAGCCCCGGCTAAAACCAGGGCTCCCCCCTCTTCCCCCAGCGTGACCGTTTCCCGCAAGGCGAAACGGCCACGCGCCTCCACAGAGTCGTTAGACTCACAGGAGGCAACACCCCTGAAGATGGTCGCTAGGCCATCCTCAGGGGTTCCTAAATCTGTTCCCCGAAAGGAGGACAGCAACAAAGGAGCTTCGGCTCCTTCGCCCACGCCCCGAGGTGGAGCGAGTGGCTCGGAGACGGTGGTTCCTCGAAAAGAGGGGCCCCCGCCTCCGAAGCCGCAGCGCCCGCCTAAGGTTTCGAGGCGGAGGGAGGAAAAGTCTCGCATGGCGATCCCAACCTCCCCCAATAAGTCCTCGAAGGCGACAGCGCCTCCAGCGCTTTGTCCGGCCAACAGCGCCCGGCGTTCTGCCCCCGGGAAGCGTACGGCCATTCCCGTGAGGGTCTTCAATTCGAGGAGGGCCCCCGCGTCTCCTCCGAGCTAGGCCTGGAGGGCATATTCCTTCAATGGAATTGCCGTGGACTCCGGGCCAACTGGGAGGAGCTGCGGAGGCTCGCTTCGTCCCGTTCCCCGTTAGCTATTTTTTTGCAGGAGACCATGCTAGGCGCGTGCCCCCTGCCTGCCCTCCCGGGGTATAAGGGTCTTGCGACCCCACCACCGCGGGATGGTCGGGCTGGGGGATGCGCGGTTTACACCCGGCATGATGTCTCCGTTCTTCCTTTCTCTTTAGATACCTCCTTTCAGGCAGTGGCTGTGCAGCTGCACCTGGATAGGAGGTATACTATCATTTCTGCGTACATTCCACCGTCAGCTGACTTCGACGCCGGGGACTTACGCCGCGTCGTGGCACGGTTGCCGAGGCCCTATCTCTTGCTTGGAGATCTGAATGGCAGGCATCCTCTCTGGGGAGATTACTCCATAAATCCCAGGGGACAAGTCCTTGCCGATCTGATCGAAGAGCTTGAGATGGGTGTCCTAAACGTGGATGAGTTTACGCATCACTGTCCGAGAACCGCTTCATTTTCTTGCCTTGACCTATCTTTGTGCTCTTCGGATGCACAGCCTGATTTTGATTGGGGGGTGGTCGATGACCTCCATGGTAGTGATCACTTTCCCATTCAAATATCATTTTCAGGGCAACTGCCGCCTGAGAGACCACCTCGGTGGTGCTTGGCGCGGGCGCGGTGGCCTGCATTTCAGGAAATGACTGAATTCTCTATCTCAGTCGAGGAGTTTAGGTCGGTAGATGAGGCCGTGGAGTTCTTCTCCGGCAACCTCATCGCCGTGGGCCTGACTACTATTCCTAGGACGTCTGGCCGTTTTGCACGCCGACCACTCCCGTGGTGGTCGGCCGAGTGTGAGACGGCCCTCAAACAGAAGCGTTATGCCTACATGCGCTATAAGCGCCGCCCGAACGATTTCACTGTCGCTGAATTTCGTCGGGCTAGGGCTAGGTTCCGGTATATTTCGAAGCACGCCCGCCGCTCTTCTTGGCGGGCATACGTGTCTTCACTTAACGGGAAGACCCCTTTAGCTGAGGTGTGGAAGCGAGTCAAAAGGATTCGGGGCAAGTTCTCGCAGGACCCCCCTCCCGTTCTCCAGGAGAATGGGACCGCAATCTCGGACCCCGCGTCTGTGGCGGAATCCTTCGCGACCCTTTTTTCTGCATTCTCTAGCCGTGATGCTGCTCCGCCAGCATTCAATGCACGTCGTGATGTCGCGGAAGGCCGCCGGCTGGACTTTACCTCCAGAGGCGGAGAACCCTTCAACGACAAGTTTACTGTAAGCGAGTTGCGTTCCGCTCTCGCTTCGTGCGCGGACACCGCCCATGGTCCGGACGATGACCCGTACGCCATGCTTCGACACCTAGGTGAGCGAGGCATGGCCTTTCTGTTAGATTTGTTCAACAGGATCTGGGTGGAAGGTCTTCTCCCAGACTCCTGGCGAATTGCTACTGTGCTTGCCTTTCGCAAACCGGGGAGAGATCACTCTACTCCGACCGGTTTCCGCCCAATCTCTCTAACCTCTTGCGTGTGCAAGTTGATGGAGAAATTGGTAAATGTTAGATTAGCCTTTTTCCTGGACAGCAAAGGCCATCTGTCTTCCGCACAGTCGGATGCTCTGCTCCGACTGGAAAATGCCGTCTGCGAGGCTTTCCTTCGTAGACAGCACTACGCCACGGTGTTTTTCGATCTGGAGAAGGCCTATGATACCGCATGGCGATACGGTATCATGGAGACTCTCCACACGATGGGGGCGTGTGGACGCCTCCCAATTTTTATATCTGAATTTTTGCGAGATCGTCGATTCCGCGTACGGGTGGGGGGAGCCCCCTCCGGCCCAAATAAGCAGGAAGAGGGTGTCCCGCAGGGAAGTGTCCTCAGTGTCACACTGTTTGCCCTGAGCATCAACGGCATCACCTCGGTGCTGCCGGAAGATTTATCGCTACGCTCTACGTGGACGACCTTTCGATCTCTTTTGGCGCGGCCCAGATGCCAACTCTGGAGCGTCGACTCCAACAGGCATTGAACCGCGTCTTTCGCTATGCCGAAGCGCACAGGTTTCGGTTTTCTTTGGCCAAGACTAAGGTGGTGCACTTCTGCTGCCATCCACGGCTTCACCCCGACCCAGATTTGTTTCTTAATGGGGTGCGCCTGGATGTGGTTGAGTCGCAGCGTTTCCTTGGTCTTGTATTTGACCGACGCCTGACCTGGGAGGCTCATATTCGCAGCCTTAGGGTCTCTTGTACCCGCGCCATGGACATTCTCCGTTCCGTGACGTTCAGCGCTTGGGGCGCTGATAGGGCTACTGCCTTAATTTTTATCGATCCTTTGTTCGCTCGAAGCTCGACTACGGATGCGAGTTTTATGCATCCGCAGCCGAGCGTTTATTGCGGAAGGTGGATTCAATCCACCACACCGGCCTTCGCCTTGCGACCGGTGCCTTCCGCACTTCCCCCATTCAGAGCCTGTTGGTCGATGCTGGGGAGATTCCACTCGCTCTGCGCCGCGTGCAGTGTATCACTCGACTGTACGCGCGAGCCCGGCGCCTCCCTTAGTCGCCAACAGCTCTCACTGCATCCCCAGCTGATCTCGATGGTGCCTATGCCGTCGAGAGACGCCAGTCATACCCTAAGCCTTTTGGGTTTAGGGCCAGGAAACTCCTTCGAGAGGTAGATATCGCTCTCGGGCCGGTGGCGCCCCTGGTTTTGCCCAGGATGCCACCTTGGAGGGTACCACATTTGGCTATTTGTCGCCATGCCTCTGCTCCCAAAGCTTGTACTGCGCCGGGAGTATTGCGTTCGACCCTTTTGGAGCACACATCGTGTCACGCTGGAACCGTGCCAGTGTATACGGATGGCTCCAAGTCCCAAGAGGGGGTCGGCTTCCACGCCGTATCCCCTCTGTTTGAAGTCAGCGGGGCTCTACCAGGCGCTGCGTCTGTCTTCACGGCCGAGCTGGTGGCAATACACCACTCGGTACGGGAGATTACGCGACGTTCCCGGTTCGGAGACCGGATTGTGATCTATAGCGACTCACAAAGCGCCCTGAGTGCTCTCGGGGCCTTGGAATCGCCGCATCCCCTGGTTCGCGATATCCGTGACGCCACGGTTTTGGCGAGCCGGGCAGATGTCGAGATTATCTTCTGCTGGGTTCCTGGACATGTAGGAATTGCGGGGAATGAGCGCGCCGATGAGGGCGCCAAAGAGTCCGCGAGGACTCTGCGACCGGACCAGCGTTTCGCTCTTCCTCACACCGACTACATGGCAGGAATACGTGCAGCTCTTCGGACTGCTTGGCAAAGAAGATGGGAGACGGTCGAAGGGAACTTAAAGTTGCGTGCCATTGCGCCGCGACTGTTCCCATGGACCCATCCCCCAATGCCGCGGCGGCTTCAGGTTGCTTTCTGTCGTCTTCGAATTGGACACACTCGTGTGACGCATCGCTACTTGATGGAGCGCTCGCATGCGCCCTATTGCAACGATTGCGTCGTCCCCCAGACTGTTCGGCATATTCTTGTCGAATGTCCCAGTCTGGGTGATCTTCGCGCACGATACCTGTCTCGGTACCGGGATGGGCGGGGTCGCTACCGCCTGTCCCTTGTACTCGGGACGAGTGGGTGCACCATGACTGGTGGACTTATTGACTTTTGGGGGGAGGCCGGCCTTCTCCCCTTTATTTAAGGTTCCTTTTTTTTGTTATTGTTTTGTTCGTAGGTTGCACTCTCCTGCACCGGGGTGAGGGGGACCTCCCCCCGCTGCCGGAGATTGCTTCGATTGTTAAGTTTTTCCAATTTATATCATTGTTAAGTTTTCATATTTTTACTTTAAAGTAGCCTAGTTTTAGGCTGTCGTGTTTTTCGGCGACTTATGCCCAAGTGGGTAGTTGCCAGATGGGCTCCATAAAATTTAAAAAAAAAAAAAAATCCCCCTTGAAGGTTTTAAGGACCTCAACCTACCGCTTCTTGGTGACTGTCACTGTCGCGCCAGATTCCTCGAAGAAGAATGGTGCGATGATGCCTCTGGCTGAGATTGCAGTCCATACCGTGCATTTAGGGGAGTGTAGGGGCTTGATGGTTACCTCATTTGATCTGGAGGTCCTCCAGGAGACATTTGTCTTCGAGTTTACCTTCAAGGTGGAAGTGAGCTTCATCTGAGGTCCAAAGGAGGTTAAAAAAAGTTGGGGTCTCCTGAATCTTCTTCAGTATCTTGACTGCCATATCCTTTCTCTGCCCCTTGTCTGAGGCAGTAAGGGTCTGCTTCGTCTATATTATGTATGGGTAGGCCTTTACACCCATTACTAGCACTCTCCTACAAGTCTCACGAGATATACCGAGGGACTGACTTCGCTTACGCACTGAGCGTTTTGGACTCTGCTGAACTGACTCTGTCACGCTCTCGACCAGCTCAGCTGTACGCTTCCTGTGGCGTCCTGAATGGCTTGGACTGTTGTCACTGGCTGCATTGAGGTTCTCCCCTGTCCCCTAGTTCTCGAAATGGTCCACCCAGTCCTGAATTCTGCTCTTAGAGGGGGCTTTTTCACATTCGAACTGATGCACGAAAGTGTCCTGCACTTTCTTGAACGAGCCTGTCTTGTAGTAATGTTTGACTCGTATATTTTTTGCTGGGGCTCCCATTGAGATCTAGTTGTGTTCACAGGCGTTGCCTCTGTCATATCCTGCAAAGTAAGGGTGATTAGTGAATCAGTGAAGGATATATCACAAAAAGTGTGTGCATGCCCGTTTTGTGGGGGTGACCCTTACTAATTGTCCCAATTTATCTCCAGTTTTTCGAATTTCACCTATGTAACTATATATATATGGTGTCCTCCAAAAGACTACTCTTGAAATCATCATATATTTGTAATAAAAAACAAACAAAATATATTATGTAGCGTTGATTAACCATTTCGCAGATAACGGCCAATCTGGGCGATGTGATGCTCCCACATGTATCCCTTATTGCATCCTTAAGTTGCTCGAGGGCTTCGGGTCTTGTACCATAAATCGCATCCTTCAAGGAACGTTGAAATTAAAAAATCGGACAACATTTTGAGTAATTGGCGTAGTCAATTAAATTTTAAATGTAAACAATTCGTTACAACATTGAAAATTGCTCTAACAATATATTTTGTTTTTTAAGTAGTAAAAATTGATCCTATAAAGAGTATATCGTTTTTTATCTCTAATTTACAAAATAAACTTGTAGTTCTTTGTGACAAATAATGGATGATTTCTAAGTGTCGTAAAATGGATGCCTTGGCCAGGGGTAAAATAAGTTTTAGCTTCTGACACATTTTAAGATAAACTTTTGGAGTTTTCACCCTCCAATGGAGTGTCAGGTATACCAGTAAACCATTTTACAGTGGTCGCACAAGGATTACCTTTAAACTCGTTCACGAAGAAGTCAAAATAGGTCATTGAATCCATATTTCGAGCTCTCTTCTACAACCTTGCCTCGAGTGTAATCTGCCTAAAAACTAGAATCTAAATTCTAGTGATAAGATTTTAATTTTTAAGATCCAACGGGGACATTGTCGGCTTTATCTGATAGATCTTGTTGATCTTAGAAGCCGACCCTATATAAGTTCCCTATCGAACCTTTTTTTTTTCAAAACAATTTTCAGGGCAATGGCTCTTTTGATCGTCCCTGTTGTTTTAGAAATTATATTTTTTTAAAGTCTTTAGGACTTTTTTAATTGTACCCCAAAATGTGTCACAGCACCTAGCCACTTCAAACTGCGTGTCAGACTTTCAGTGATTGTGACAGTCAACTGTTGCTATGAAAAGAATGAAAGGATGAAACATCGTAAATACACCTTTAATCCTGTCCACAGAAGCCGAAAACTTCTTTCACCTTTAATCACCGCGAAATATCAGAAGCCACTTTCACGGTTGGATTGAAATTAAACTTTTCAATGAGGAAAATAATGATATATAAATGAGCAGTTTCGCGGACGATAAGAGCAAATAGAATTGACACACAAATTTTAGAGAAGGTCAAGAATACTTAGAAGAGCTTCTAACTCTTGCTTGGAGCTTGGAAATGGAATCATTAGAAGAACAAAATTCGGCAGGATAGCGATAGGAAAACAGCTCCATCTTCAGACGCGACTATTTAATCAACGCTGCTAATCACTTTTAAATCACGTTTAATCAACACTGCTAATCACTCTTAATCACTTTAATTACCACTACTATCACGTTTAATCAACGCTGCTAATTACTTTTGGTCGACGCTTCTAATCACTTTAATCACAGCCGCAAATCGCTTTAACCATAGCTGCTAATCCCTTTAATCAACGCTGCTAGTCATTTTTAATCAAGGATGCTAATCACTTCTATCTTAAAGGAGTGAAACTTGGACACTGAACATAAAAATCACGCAAAAAACTGAGGACAACTCAAAGAGATGAACGATACATGTTAGGAATACTCCGCAGGGCCTTTACACGAAATGGATTGGATAAGAACACAAACACGAATGACAGATAGTAGAAATACTTAAAGTTTTGGAGTGGAAATAGGCAGGTGGAAATTCGATCAGTGGTAAAGAGTAACGTGGCATACTCATGCGCTGGACTGATCAGTGGTAACTTCTTAGGAAAGCTTCCCTCCAGAGGTGATATGAAGTAGGTATGTACTGTATATATATATATATATATATATATATATATATATATATATATATATATATATATATATATATATATATATATATATGTATATATATATATATATATATATATATATATATATATATATATATATATATATATATATATATATATATATATATATATCAGGAATATGAAGACATATGCGATGGTTACGAACATTTAATTTTCCGGACGTTTCGGTCATTAACGATGACCATCATCAGCGAATTCTAAATACAAAGAATTATTTTTATAAGAATAACTAAACACAGCAATAAAAAAACATGACAGGAGTCGAAAATGATAACCGAAAGCAAGAAATTAAAATGAAATATATAATCCTAAACCGTTGAAAGCAAATGGGTGAAAATCTATTAATAAGAATTTGATTAATATCGTAAAAAATAACTAAATTAAATAATAATCCCATGAGTTTAAAATATGCATAATACACATGAATTAAATCCTATTGAAATACAAAAATTGTAAACTATAGCAATAAAGTCGAAAGTAAGGGATGAAGAAATCGATTAATAAGACTGAGAAAAAAAGATTAAATAATCCCATGAGCAGCAAATATGAATAATAAACATGAATCAAGCGGAAAACAAGAAATTTACTATAAACCACAGCAAGAGAGAATTATAAGGGCAGGGCGAACAATCCAAAATAAGTTAGATCAGGGGATATGTAATCAAAGCGGATATTAATAGATGGAGCGAAGTAAGTAATTCAATAAAGTTAGATTTTAGGTGATTGAACGTTAAATGAATACGAGTAGACTAAGGCACGAAAGTTTAAATAGTAAATAATCAATAATGGAAAGGCCAAAGAGGACGACTAAAGCATTAAATTAAGGAAAAGTCAATAATAAACTAGATCGTTTAGATATTAATGGGACAAACTAAAATAGAAATAAAATTTATCTGCACGAGGACTAACCTTATAACGGTGAAGCTGGGAGTAACAACTGATATTATGGACAGAATTAGGCAGAAAGAAAACTATTAATGGGGATGTGGTTGGTTGTACATTTGTCTATATAGTGAATAATTTGAGGGATGATGAATAATCATTGAGTTCCTGGTTTATTTGTTTGATGTAAAGAGATTCAAGAATTTTTAAACTTAGAGAAGAGGAGGCAGAAGAGAGTATACTAAAGGAATCAATGATTATTCATCATACGGTATGGTAAATCCCCTTAGTGGGGAAGGGAAGACAGGGCCCATCGGCCGCTTCCCTCCAGAGACCTGCTGGCCCGTATACTGACCTTAGCGGGGGTCAAGGCCTGTGCCTCCCTATACAACCTGACTCGTGACACCACTGCCAATGGGATCTCTGATGTCCTATTGGTGGATGGTCAAATGGAGCCCCTGCCCCCGAGATAGACATGGTCTTTCAGGCAACCCAGCCTCAAGCGGTAGGGCCTTCCATGTGGGCCAGGGCTTGTTGCCAAGCACCGAACCCGAGTCCGCCCCTATGCAATGTCCTCCTCAAACGGCTCGGATCTCCAGGGCAGTACAAGGAGGGGAGGGATCTCCTCCTCCGGCTGGTGCCCCTGCGACCGCCAGAACCTTCTCGATCTCGGAGAAGGACCTTGCTGAGGCCTGTCCATCTGGTCTGGGGGCTCCTGCCGGTGGAGGGGAGAAGTGGGTTCATTCCCCTCCCTCCTCTCGTAAAAAGAAAAGAAACAACAAGACAAGACTTGAGGCTTCTCTCCATCCGCGGGGGCTGCGGGGACGGATGGGTCTGCTACCACTCCGGTAAGCGACCTCTGTTCCCCGGGTGCTGAGTCCCTGACTAAGACCAAAAGTACTAGTGCGCAGAGCGGAGCCTCGATTACATCGGGGCCCCTTATTTAGAGACTACCCATTCGGAATCCTTCTGCGGGTTCTACCCACCCCTGGCGCTCCCCTGGTAAAGCTAGCGGAACAAAGGGTTCACACCCAGTCCCGGCTAACCCCCTCGTTACCCCAGCCGAGAATTTTTGTTGTGTAGATGAGGCCGTTGAGTTCTTCTCCGGCAACCTCATCGCCGCGGGCCTAGCTACTATTGCTCGAAGGTCTGGCTGTTTTGCACACATACCACTCCCGTGGTGGTCAGCAGAGTGTGAGACGGCCCTCAAACAGAAGCGTTATGCCTACATACGCTATAAGCGCCGCCCGAACGAGTTCACTGCTGGTGAATTTCGTCGGGCTAGTGCTAGGTTCCGGTATATTTCGAAGTAGGCCCGCTGCTCTTCTTGGTGGGCATATGTGTCTTAACTTAAAGGCAAGAGCCCTCTAGAAGAGGTGTGGAAGCGAGTCAAAAGGATTCTGGGCAAGTTCTCGCAGAACCCTCCTCCCGTTCTCCAGGAGAATAGGACCGCAATCTCGGACCCTGCGTCCGTGGCGGAATCCTTCTCGACCGCTTTCTCCGCATTCTCTAGCCGGGATGCTGCTCCGCCAGCATTCAATGCACGTCATGATGTCGCGGAAGGCCGCCGGCTGGACTTTACCTCCAGAGGCAGAGAACCCTTCAACGACAGGTTTATTCGGAGTGAGTTGGAGCAGGAAGAGGGTGTCCCGCAGTGAAGTGTCCTCAGTGTCACACTCTTTGCCTTGAGCATCAACGGCATCACCGGTGCTTCCGGAAGATGTTCTCACTCGCTCTACGTGGACGACCTTTCGATCTCTTTTGGCGCGGCCCAGATGCCAACTCTGGAGCGTCGAGTCCAACAGGCATTGAACCGCGTCTCTCGCTATGCCAAAAGCGTACAGATTTCGGTTTTCCTTAGCCAAGACTAAGGTAGTGCTCTTCTGACGCCATACACGATTACACCCTGGGCCCAGACTTGGTTCTCAATGGGGTACGCCTGGATGTGGTTGAATCGCACCGTTTCCTAGGTCTTGTATTTGACCGACGCTTCACCTGGAAGGCCTATATTCTCAGCCTTCGGATCTCTTGTACCCGCGCCATGGATATTCCTCGTTCCGTGATGTTCAGCACTTGGGGCGTTGATAGGGCTACTCCCTTACTCTTTTTATCGATCCTTTGTTCGTTCGAAGCTCGACTACGGATGCGATTTATATGCATCCGCAGCTGAGCGTGTATTGCGGAAGGTGGATTCGATCCACCACACCGGCCTTCGCCTGGCGACCGGTGCCTTCCGCACTTCTTCCCTTGAGAGCCTACTTGTTGATGTTAGGGATATGCCACTCGCTCTACGCTGTGCACAGTGCATTATTCGCCTGTACGCGCGACCTAGCCCCTCCCTCAGTCGCCAACAGCTCTCACTCCACCTGCAGCCGATTTGGAGCACACCAGGTGTCATGCTGGAACCGCGCCAGTGTATCCGGATGGCTCCAAGTCCCAAGAGGGGGTCGGCTTTCGCGCCGTATCCCCTCTGTTTGAAGTCAGCGGGGCTCTGCCAGGCGCTGCCTGTCTTCACGGCGAACTGGTGGCAATACTCCACTCGGTACGGGAGATTCCGCGACGTGCCCAGTTCAGAGACCGGATTGTGATTTATAGCTCTCGTGGCATATATCCGTGAGGCCACGGTTTTGTCAAGCCGGGCAGATGTCCAGATTATCTTCTGTTGGGTTGCTGGACATGTAGGAATTGCGGGGAATTATCGCGCCGATGAGGGCGCCAAAGAGTCCGCGAGGTTTGGGCGACCGCCCCGGCGTTTCGCTCTTCCTCACACCGGCTACATGGCAGGAATACGGGCAGCTCTCCAGGGTGCTTGGCAAAGAAGATGGGAGACGGTCGAGGGTAACATAAAGTTTCGTACCATTGCGCCGCGACTGTTCCCATGGACCTACCCCACAATACCGCGAAGGCTTTAGGTTGCTTTCAGTCGTCTCCGAATTAGAGACACTCGCGGGATGCACCGCCAATTGATGGAGCGCTCGCCTGCGCCCTACTGTGAAGAATCTATAGCGACTCACAAAGCACCCTGAGTGCTCTCGTAGCATTGGAATCTCTGCATCCCCTGGTTCGCGATATCCGACACGCCACGGTTTTGGAGAGCCGGGCGGATGCCGAGATTATCTTCTGCTGGGTTCCTGGACATGTAGGAATTGCGGGGATTGAGCGCGCCGATGAGGGCGCCAAAGAGTCCGCGAGGACTCTGCGACCTGACCAGCGTTTCGCTCTTCCTCACACAGACTACATGGCAGGAATACGGGCATATCTTCGGAGTGCTTTGCAAAGAAGATGGGAGACGGTCGAAGGGAACTTAAAGTTGCGTGCCATTGCGCCGTGACTGTTCCCATGGACCTATTCCCCAATTCCGCGATGGCTTCAGGTCGCTTTCTGTCGTCACCGAATCGGACACAATCGGACGCATCGCTATTTGATGGAGCGCTCGCCTGCGCCCTATTGCAACGACTGTGTCGTCCCTCAGACTCTTCGGCGCATTCTTGTCGAATGTTCTAGTCTGGGTGATCTTCGCGCACGTTACCTGTCCCGGTACCGGGATGGGCGAGGTCGCCTCCGCTTGTCCCTTATATTCGGAACGAGTTCGTGCACTTTGACTTGTTGACTTTTGGGGGGAGGCCGGCCTTCTCCCTTGTATTTAACTAGTTTTTGTTTTTTTTGTTATTGTTGTTTGTTCGTTTGTTTTTAGGTCGCAGGCTCCTGCGCCGGGAGGAGGGCACCTCTCTCCGACGCCGGAGCTTGCTCCCTGATTGTTATCTCTTTTTTATTGTTGTTTCTGTTCAAA
This sequence comes from Ceratothoa steindachneri, assembly GCA_963969495.1. Taxonomy (NCBI): domain Eukaryota; kingdom Metazoa; phylum Arthropoda; class Malacostraca; order Isopoda; family Cymothoidae; genus Ceratothoa; species Ceratothoa steindachneri. The sequence continues at coordinate 62,235,687 of OZ018332.1, read as the reverse complement.
TTTTTATTTTAAAGTAGTGTAAAACTAGGCTGTCTGTTTGCGGCGACTTATGCCCAAATGGGTAGTTGCCAGATAGCCCCTTAAAAAAAATACTGTGAAGAATGCGTTGTTCCCTAGACTGTTCGGCACATTCTTGTTGAATGTCCCAGTCTGGGCGATCTTAACGCATGTTACCTGTCCCGGTTCCGGGATAGGTGGGATCGCTACCGCCTTTTCCTTTTACTCCGGACGAGTTCTTGCACATTGACTGGTGGACTTATAGACTTTTCGTGGGAGGCCGGCCTTCTCCCTTTTATTTAACTAATTGTTTGTCTTTTTTTCTCTCTTATTTTTGTAGGTCGCACGTTCCTACGCCTTCCTTTTTTTATTTTATTTTTTTGTTTTTTTATTTTTCATGTTGCTATTTTAAAGTAGTCTAATACTAGGCAGTGGTGAGTACGGCGACTTATTCCCAAGTAGACAGTCGCCAGATAAGCTCTTAAAATTTAACAAAAAATTCTGACTGCGTTCGCACGGCGGAATTCATCCAACAACTGCAGGACAAAGTGTTGGAAGACCCGAACGAGGGAATCCGGCCTTTGGCGAGAGAAATGGGTGTTGGAGCCACCACCAAGACTGCCCCTGAGGTAAGACCTTTGCCCCCACTCGTACAAGAGGAGCAAGGGGCACATTCTGTCAGCCACTACACAACCGCTTGACAAATACAAATAAGCTCCTGAACAAGCTGAAGCATCTTGTTCAGCAGAGGACAATCCGGTTCTTCTCAGGTGAAAAAAACTGCCAGGACCAGTTCCACCACAGCCAGAACAGCATGTAACGTTCCTATAAAATAATCCATACGACGTTCCATGTATCATAAAGTTTAAGTTCCTTCAAACTCTGATGGTCTGTGAGTGTGTCTCCATATCTTTGAGCTGGGTTCTAGGCTCAATTCAGACGGCTCTGTGGAGCTGCTGGAGATTGTAGTCAAAACAGGCTGGAGAGGGTTGTTGATGGAAAGCCATACCTTCGGAAGGAGTCAAAAGTGGTTGTCGGAGAATTTCTAAGACTTCACCAGCCCCACTTTCTGGCCTCCTAGTTCCACAGATTATAATCCCATGTATTCATGTGTGTGCCGGGTTGAGAAAGAGACCAACCGCTCTGCCCCAACACCAAGGATGACTTGGTGGCCAAGATCAATGAGGTGTTTTGAGATCTTCCAAGGGACACAGTGAGGAACTCATGCGCTAGGTTCCGGAGCCGTCTTGAGTCCGCGGTGGAAGCTGATGGCAGCTACTTTGAGTAAACGGTTATCCTCTAGCTCCAATCTCGTTAATCTTAAAAAAATAAATAAATACAACTCTCCCCCAAGAAAATATTTCATTCGAATGTGATTTTCTTTAAGGGACGAGAGCCTTTACCTAGAGATTTATTGACATTAATGCAGTCGTTGTATTCCGCATTTTTCGCTATCTGAATTATTAATTTTTTTAACGACTTAATTTATATATTCGGACACATAATTGAAGATAGAATACAAATCGTCCCTCTTTGGACGAGATCGGCGCCTTTTTCTTTTTCCCTAATGACCAGTGATTTTAAACTAGTTGTAAAAATCCTTGGCAATCTGCCACCTTCGTGTTTTATCGCATTTCTTCCTTCAGTTCGCCGGAAATGAAGCGACCGGTATAAGTAAGCTAAATTTTTTCGTATACTTTATTATAATCAACTAATTTATGACGCTGACTATTTTCGCAGGTTATTTTGTTGTCTTTCGGTCTAACTTGGCATTGCAAATGTTTACCCGGCCCCATCAATGCTGATTTTTTTGAGAGAGGTGTTAATATTTTCTAAAAAAAAAAACCTGGATGTAAATATATTTAGATGCCCACCCTGCAGGCTCGCTCGCACGCCTATCTATGATATCCGAGTGATCATCACCATGATTACTCAAGGAGATATTGGCGGATCTATATACGATTATCAGGAGTGGTTAAGCATGCACCGAAGACTAACCCCCTGGATTTATGTGACGATCTGATAGCCCCTTCCTCTCCGGAATTTAATTGCGGGAAAAGGTGCTATGGTCCACTTGACTATATTTGAGTCATGATTCAATACAAGTATTTGAGAAAGGGATAAAGATTTTGGCGGTATTTTAATTTATCTAAAGGATGAGGCTAAATGTCATTAATAGTCTTTAAAGGTTAGTAAAGATAATTCACTCCCTAATGTGTTTTGAGAAGTTAAGTTGTTTGTTTGTTTTTTAATTATTTTGGTAAGTTAGATTAAGTTGGTTGTTTATGTTTACTTTATACCTAACTTCGAAACTAACCTAGTAAAGAAAGATTCACACTCAGAATGGCCAATTGTAAAATTAACTCCTGTAAACCAGAAGAGGAGACTTCAAATTACTAAAACAAATTCGTAAGAGTGTTACAGTTATTATTTGTAAGTTCGAATCTGCCCCACCCCTTTGGCGTGGTCGAGTGTCCTTTAACATCAGCCACTGCATCCTATGAAAACGGGACTATGTCCTTTGCAGCCAAATTCCTCTAGAATCTAGAGTTCTAGATCAAGGGTGGGGAAGCCCTCGCCCGCAGGCGAAATTTCGCCCTTGAGCCCAATTTTCATCGCCCTTTGAGTGATATATTTGTGTGCACAAATTTTCAATACTAGAATTTAAATAATATTTTATGTCCAATTTCTGTGGTGGCAGTCAATAAAAATTTTGCGTATTAATTATCTTAGATATTAATGCATGAGTCTATCGCACCATGTAGTAAATTTAAACGACATTTACAAAGAGACAAGAGTCAAATTTTATTTATCGGCCGCCGAAACTTTCATGGAAAATTTTCGCCCACGGCTCAAAAGATTTTCCCCATCTTGACTCTTAGAGTCTAGATGGTCATCTGTATGATATTTAATGACCCCACGAATTGACTGTCCATTAAAGCAATTTCCCTCTGACCAAGATACTGAGTGAGCTATAAAAAGATACCATATTTTAAATGTTAATGCACATTGGCTATACTTGGCGGGGGAGGGGGGGGGGGCTCAGCCCCGTATGATTCACGAATAGTTTGTTCTTATTGGTTTTTCCCCTATCGGACTTAGCGTTATAGCATTAGGGCGTTTTTCAAATATGAGGCATGAATACTGAATAGTTTACCCTGTGACATGGCATTTGCGAAGCGAGAGGCTTGTAAGCTCGGTTTGGACCGAGTCTTTTGTTAAGGATGACGCAGATTATTAGTGATTTTCGCAAGCCATGAATCCTGAGGTCCGGAGTTATTTTTTTAATTTTAAGAGCCCATCCGGCCACTGCTTACTAGGGCAATCAGTAAAAGAACAAAATTAGGCCCGCGAGGGCTGGGAAAGCTTAGCTACATCTTTAGAAAGCGACGGACATCTGTGCAAAGTATTTGGTCGATGCATCTTACCAGTCGTGACTGAAGGAAGTGAAACTTGGACACAACACAGAAAAACGCAGGCAGAAGCTGAGGACAATAATTCAATTAATAACCTGATGGGAAAGCTTAGCTACATCTTTAGAAAGCGACGGATATCTGTGCAAAGTATTTGGTCGATGCATCTTACCAGTCGTGACTGAAGGAAGTGAAACTTGGACACAACACAGAAAAACGCAGGCAGAAGCTGAGGACAATAATTCAATTAATAACCTGATGGGACTGTAAATTTAACACCCGATTGAGAACATAAACACTGATAAATGACATGTAGAGTAGAATAAATAATAATTTTCTGAAGTTGGAATAGGCAGGACACAAAATATACTAAACTGATAGAATAGACAAAGCAACCAGAGCACGATGTCGCAAAAGGTTAATGAAATTTACAACGCACGTGGAACTTTATGTAATAAATACAATGTAAGTTTCCAAAAAGGAAAATGGTGAACCGGAAAAACTTTATAAGGACAATAATGAAATTTAGCAACGCAAAGGTTTACGACATAATCATATAAACATGGTTTTATACTTGGGTGCACAAACCTTGTTGCTAATTAGAGCTTGCAGGCGGTTTGAGTAGTCTCTTGCGATCTTTCTACAGGTGCTTTGGCTAATTTTATTCTATTCCTCCAAACTTATTTTCTTCAAATCAGATAAGTTACGTGAATCTCGTTTCTGGACCACGAGTTTCAATTCCCTCCAGAGATTTTCGAAGAGATTCAGGTCGGAGATTGACTTGGCCATGCTGAAACATCAATTCTACCTGTATGTAGCCGATTCTTAGTTTGCTTTGCTGCATGCTCCAGTCAATGTCTTGTTGAATTGCGGATCTTGGTTGAAGTTCAGAGAGCCAACGCTAGATAACAAATTTCTTTCCAAAATTCCCCTGTACATTTCACTGTTCATGCTTCCTTGGATTGATTGATTAATTGGTTTTAAGTGGCGCAACTACTAGGTTATTCTTCCTTGGAATACCTCATTTTTTTTCAATCCCTGATGAACAAAAACAACCCCATACCATTGATTGGTCCACCACCGAATTGGACTGTAGGAATTGCATTCTTTGGCGTGTAAGCTTCACACCTTTTTCTCAAAGCACTGCTGATTAAATTTCGACTTAAAAAAATTATTTTCGTTTCATCTGACCAACGGATTTGTTCCCAGAACGTTGCCAAATTATTAAAATGTTCATTTGCAAACGCTAAACGAGCTTCAACTCCACTGGTTTCCAGATTTTTCGGTAGCTCTCTAACATTAGCCTGTGGTTTATCACATTAGGATATAGGTAGGGTTTTGGGGGGGTTTTAGGAGCCCATCTGGCGCTGCCTACTTGGGTACGATCCAAGGATGAATTGAATTACAAGACTTTCAGTTACATATTATGGTACCAACTGAATTTAGAGGCACTGTAAGTTATACTCTTTTTGTGCCCAAGGCCACTCTTATGAAGGGCTACAATGCGTTCACCAAGATCTTGATGATGAAGTTGTTGAAGGTACGACTATCTTGTAAGGAATGACGCAGTGGCCTGACACGATGACGAAAGAAGCCTCGCATTTAGTTTAGAATATTCTAAATATTCGAGTGTGAATGAAGATTAGTTTTTAATGAGACATTTTGCAGCTGTAAACATTTACGTTGTCATATTTCACTATTAAATGAATGGAGTTGGTAAAAACCAAACTAAATCGCTGAGCTTTCGATCTTATTCGATCATCTTCGGAGCGTCTTTATGTATTCTTTCCTCCTTTACCGATGAAATATGGTGGAGTCAGAATCGGGCTGAATGAAAAGAATTGGACATTGGACATAAAAAGTGAGGAATATAGTAGAAGAGGGTTTTAGTAGGAGAAATAGTGGGGAAATAGGGGAAAAATGATAGGAAAGCGAATATGAAAGTAGAATGAAAGACAGATCCCTGGTGAAAGGGTATCACTGGCTTTCTTTGCGTTTTGGTTGTGTTTTTTTTTTGATAGTATATAAATACACCATCTGGTAAATGCACTGGGCATTCAAGCCTTTGTAGTAATAGATATTATCTCTACGTGGCTTTTTAGGAAGATTTTCATCTTTGATTCTGGGTGTTACACACCTAAATTTGGATTTTTTATGTGTTGATTTGTTTTACTTGTTTTTTGGCGATATTTCGCCCAAAATTTGGGGAAGTGTTATTAGAACTAAATTTAGCAAGTGCTAATTCAGTGGCTAAACTCGTTTGGCTTTGTTCGTGTTTTGTTGTCTTATGAATGGGGGTTATCTAGCTTTAAGTGAACTTTGGGTCGACGTTAAGTCATTCGGTAGTCTACTGCTTTTGAAACTAATTGGTCGTCTTAAGTTACGTAAATTGTCAAAGTCAATGTGCTCGAGTACAAACTCGGGAGGGAGGTGCCGGTGCACCTTGTCCCAGATTTTGGTTGCTCTGAGGTGAAGCTCAAAGGAAACGAGCCAATCCGGTGAGTGGAATTTTTAGAGCAACTTTAATGTTCGATTCCAGCTCATTGCTTGACTGTTGAGGGCCGGCTTTTCTTCGTTTGTTAAGATAGCTTTAGGATGTTCAGCCTAGCTTTATTTCCATCTTTTCTTTTAATTTCGGTGTTTTCAACTAGAATATATCTCGTTAGGCTGATGTTGTGCGCACTCTCCATATGATTTTAGGCCCTCCGCTTTGCAGATGCATGGTTAAACGTCTCGAAACGGGTGGTTGTTGTCATGCCAATATATTCTGAGTTATTATAAAGCTTGCAATCTTCATTGGGGCAGATGAACTCGTAAACTATGTTGGTTGACTTTAGATTCGAGGAGTTTTGGCAGCTGTTGTTTTTCATAAGGAGATTGTTGGCTTTTGTCGTTTTATAGTATATAGTAAGTTGAATTTTGTCCATTTGATTCTTAACCTTGATGTTACGGTTAACAATCTCCTTGATGTTTTTTTCATCTGATTTCTGTAATAAAGTTTGAGATGTTGTTTACTGCTCCCTGATTACTTTTCGTTTTATCCGTATCTTTGATATGCGTATGTAAAAATGATTGGAGTTGTTTTTCAATCATGTTGTTCGAGAAACCGTTGTTCACGAGTGTTTGTTTTACGCGTGAGATCTCTCGATGGAAAAGTTCCCACGTAGAGCAGCATTTGTATGCTCGGCCGATGTATGTATGAGCCGATTACACTTATTTTGTACCTTTCAGGGCGATTCACTATCCGCATTGGGGCATCTTCGCATGTCCGTAATTTTTCTATATACTTTTGTGATATAGCTACCATTGATGTTTTGTACCTCAACGTCCAAAAAAAGGAGTTTATTGCCCGTGCTCAATTCATAAGTGAATTTTAACACGGGAGTTCTCCTCAAATTGCTGTTTGATGTTTTTCAGATGTTCTTTTTTATCAAAAACGTTTCAGGCTTCCTGCCCATCTTCGTGTCTGTCAAAATGAACCAACTGTTAATAAATATTCAAGAATGAAATATTTAGGTATTAACAAATTGTATTAATTCATTAAACCTTAGATTTGTGAAAGTAAATATATTTATTTAATTTCGTGACCATGTTCTACGATTTCCAGTTTGGGAGTCAGTAGTCTTCCTTGGATTTTTTTTATTTTGTTCCAGAAATGTTTGGGATACATTTCTTGATCTAAGTTATTGATAATTTTCTCCACTTGTTTTCTTATTCGCTTTTTCCCTTCTTTTTAGCCTTGTCTCTGTTATTAATCTAGTTTGTTAATTTTCAGAATTTACTCCTCTTTATCCTTTATCTATGGAGTCCAAGTCAGGGCTGTGAGAGTTCTGTATTCTGTTTTGAGGGTCTGTTTAGTATTTACGTTTTGGATAACAGGACTATCCTTACCGTTTCTTGCTCTATGTCTTCTAGTTCTATGCCCATTAGATTTATTGGTTCTAGTTGCTGGAGTTCTCTTTGGTATTCCCTCCAGTTAGTTCTATTGTAGTTCTTATTGTTCTTATATATTGGGGATGCTGATGTAGTTATCATTATGTTATCGTTTTCTACGTTCAAGTTGAAGCAGTTGTTTGTTAATATTATATCTGGCTTGGTTAGTGGTATCCCTGAATAATACGGATGGAAATCTGGCATATCTTTTCGATAGCGCTTATCTGGATCTATTTATGCTCGCTATGTAATTTGAGTTCACTGAACGTCAATTTAGATTTACTAAAATATCTCTGGTTTAACCCCCGCTGGAAGGTCTTCAGAAAGTTGGTCATTTGGATGTAATTTCTGATTTGGGATTGGTAATTCCCCCCCCCCCTTCATTAGTCCTAGATAACCTGTTAGCGTTTCAATTTTGATTGTTATGTAGCTCGCATCTAAATCTATTATTTCCTTTTGTGTTGTTTTTTTTATCGTTATTGCATGTCTTTTGAGTGGTTCTTTGTGTATAATTAATAGCCTGCTATTCTTATTTGATTGTTTCCTATTTGTCCGTGCTCCCATATTATTATTCTATCTGGGTCCTCTTATCTGATTGTGTTATAAAAAAAATAGTTCCTTTATTGATGCTTCCGTCTATGTTTATCTGTATGATTTTCATTTTATTTGCTTTCATTGTTGATTGGTATTGGTAAAGTTTCTCCAATTTGGAAGTAATTGTAACCATGCATCGTAATTTGTTGTTCTGAACTACCTCACCTTAAATACCCTGTTTGCGGTCGGTAAATTAGCACTGACGTGGTCAAAGAGGAAAAAAACCCGGGAGGTGTAAAATGGGAAAATTTTGTAGAAAATACCGTATAAGAATAGGCGAAAATAAAATATTTATGTAAAAAAATTATATAGAATTATTTTATTTAATTGGTTTGAATTAGGCGAAATGAATTCAGTAACAAGTGAAAGATATAAAATTCGGTAAAGGCGGTTTGATAACTCGGATATTTCCCCTCCCCCCAAAAGAACGTGATGAAGACGCTCATCTAGGATAGATTTTTTTATTATTTCTCGATACTTGTGGTTATCTTGTTGATAGTGAGTTGTTGGCCCTACCCGACCAGTCTCCGATTTAGGGTTTCTGGAGCCATACACAAAAAATTCATCAGTAAATATAATCGAACAAAGAAAAATGGTTTTGTGTCCATTCCTCAAAACCTTTTGCTATCCGCAATATTAACATCACTTTCCGTGGCTTAGTTATTTGATGCCATGCTCTCAAGCCTTGACGCACTTTCAAATTGAGCCATAACATATCGACTGACTGCTTTACCCTAACTAAAAATCTCTTAGGATGCTTCAGATTAGCTTTTCTTTCGTCACCGTGATGTAGCAAGCGCATTTTTTTTTTTAATCTTAGGACCATATCTCTGTTCTTCTCCCTCGTAATTCTATTTCTCAATCTTCATAATTTTTGTTCAAATTAATTTTGATAGATTTTTCTAATCTTTTCAGTCTCTTCGAATTATGAAAGTTGCACCAACTTCTATTGATCACAGAATGTGACAGCTCAAACAAATACGGTCAATAAAATAGTTTTATCTTTGAAACGTGAAAAAAATACGGTCGTGATTTGTAGGGATAAAAAGTAACAATAATTCAAACCACATAAAATAAAATAATTGTTTAAAATATAAAAAAAACCTGTTTGCGATAATTTTTTTCTTGACAGCTCTTTGTTTGTGCGTTTTTGGCATTCTATCTTTTTCGTTCTTTCGCAATCAGATGCCCAACCCATGCTAGCGAGCCAAAACTGATGGATTCTCTTGAATTGCTGTGACTTCGAAGTGTATATATTTTTTGTGTTTATTCTGCGAGTGGTGTCATATACATTTTTTTTTAATCTTGATTTTGTGTTGTGGGACACATAACAATAAGTGTTACATAAAGAGATTAGATGTTGAACGTGATGGTGAACTTTGGCTTTGGGGAAAGAAGCCAACAGCCTTTTCTGTTGCAATTACTATTCAAGTACATATTTAGATGTATAGTTTTAGAGTACGAGTTGGTTATCTGTATTGGGGTTTTATGGTACTATACTGATGCCGACGGAGCTGTAGAATTAGATGTTTGAGTCATGCACAAGAATTTATGTTTATTGTAGTTGGACCGAGATGGTACCTCCTGCACCTTCTAAAATGAAAAAAAATGAATACAAGGCGAAAAACTAATAAAACAAATACGAATTTAAACTCTGTCTGTAGTAAGCTTCAGTATTTTGTGGATCATTGCAAAATTCTTGTCTCGATTGTCATGACATTCGTGCATCTTGTATTGATGGATGAATCTGCACTTGTTAAAAGCGTTCATCTTTGAACCTAATTTCTATCAATTACCTAACGATTTTATACAAGTTATCCTTTTAGGTTTTAACGGCTGGATTGCATTGCCTTTTTTTAAGTAAAATTATATTTTTTCTTTTAGTTTGGACCTATCGGCAGGCGAGGGACTTTTTTTGTAGAAAGTGCTATTAAGAAGTTTCACTTTTATAATTTATCCTTTGTACCGACTAGACTCATAGGATGAATCTAAACTTGTTAATCTTGGTAATTTATTTTTTTACTCTCTAATCTTTTGAGGGGATGGCTTTGAAACCACCGGATAGCTTGAAATTGTCACCGTTATTTGTATTGCAACAAGATTGCGCGAAAGACTCGAGCAGCGTTTCTTAACCGATGGGAAATTTCCCACTAGTGGAAAATTTAAGATCCCTTGTAGGTAATGCTGAATAACGTTAGACTGGTTATGAATTCAACACTCTTAACTTCTTAGTTATAAATATATTCACTGTACAAATCAATCAATGGTTGTCCCTTTTCTTTTATATTTTTTTGTGTTGTAATGCAGTGTTTCCAAACGGGGGGCCATATGGCCCCCTGGTAGTCATGGCACAGTTGATGGGGGCCACAGGAAAATGTTAAGATTTAGATAGGCCACAGACTCCATGAAGGCAGCCACAGGACTCAACCTATAAAAGCCTAAATTATAGTTAGACCAATAGATAGTTTTAGTTTATGTAGGTAAATTACCTTTAAAACAATAATTGATACATATATCTTCCTCTTTTTTTTAGATATTTTATTATAGAATTTGAATTTATATGTAAAGAATGATTTTGCATCTTACAAGCGGTACCGGGTTCGATCCCGTCAAGAGCGGACACAAACGTCAGCGCACGGAGAGATCTGGCTGTTTTCTCGTTTACTTGCTTTGTAGGTGTGTTGTTTGCATGGTTTGTTTAATGTGAGAGTGCGTTTTTGTATTGTATATTTTGCTTGCTTATTGATTGCGTTTCTTGATGCTTTCAGGTTTATGACTTGATTTTTTTGTTGTTGTAGTTGTTGAAATTCGTTGTGTTGTTTTTTGCGTACTGTTAGGTTGCATGCTTATTACCTTGTTGATTTCAGGCTAATGTCGGGAAGCAGCATTAAATAGCAGCTCTCAGTACCCCCTCCTCTTCCATACACTCTATTCGTACCCCTCGTTGATTATGGCGGGGGCGACTTATCGTTCTAACCCACTTTTTCGATCCGTGAAAGGCGTCGTTCGGCTGAAATCGTCTCGAAAATCTGCTGATTCGTGGCCTCCGCCCCCCCCCCCCTCCTCGTTTCTCCTGCCGATAATGAAGGCTTCATCAGGTCCTGAGTTTAAGGGCAAAGCAAATACGGAGACGAATAACCTAATTATCCTAATTGATGCATCGGCATTTTATTTGGTCGTCGCTCGAGGTTTGAATACGTTTATATTTGAGTGATTTATTTTGTTGATGAATCTTATAATCCCCTTTTATGCGCTCGACTCAATCCCGATTTCTCCCCTCCGTCTTCGCGCATACGCGCGCGCACGACTGAGTCATGGGAGAAAAACCAAGGGGTTTGGTGGCGACTGTATTTTGAAGTTTTAGGATATTATGGCTCTTGGGGGGGGGGGGGTATTTTAGTTTCAGTTATTAAAAAAAAGACCAAATTTGATGGGGGCATCACTGAAACGGAGACTTTTTATGGGGTAGGCAAAATGAAGTTAGGTGTGAAAATGTGTGTGTGGATTGTGCAGACTGAGTGGTTTAAAATTATTTTCATTTTCATTAGGGGGTTATGGATATGATGGGCGGGCAACTCTCGTACCTCCGTTTCCGCACACAGGATTGTGATATTGATGAGTTTGGGGGGGAGGCAGGACTCCTCCATAGTATAACTTAAAAATAAATGATGAAAAAAGCTACCGGGGCCTATCGAACTCATCCCAGTCGGTATCCCAAAACCTATAATGCCGTAGCATAGGTTCATCATATCGAGTTTACGATACAAGATCCCAATCATAGAAGTAGTAATAAAAACATATATACATATAAACCATGCAAAATCAGGTTCTTTATATATGTTCTTCTCACATATACTTGTCTAGCTTTCCTTTGAATGATGTCAAAGTATTCAAGGAATCCATCCATGACTCCATTGATGGATTAATATTTACTCAAGTCCAGCCTAAATCGAGATTTTTTTTTTAATTTCCAAACTGTAACCCCTAGTCTTATCATCAGTCTCCTGCTTGAAAAAGCTATTTTCCAATTTATCAATCCCCTTAATCATTTTGAAAAGATGCATCATACCACCCTTTAAGCACCTTTCAAATGCAAACATGTTAAGTGCCCTCAACTTATTCCATATAATCAAAGTGTCTCAAGAAAGGTATCATTTTTTTGCTCTTCAGTACGGCCTCCAGAATATTGGTATCATGCCTATGATTTAGGGATCATGATTCGATACAATTCTCCAGACCATGTCTAACATGCGAATCGCATAGCTTGAGAATAACTTCCTTACTTTTATAACTAACATTTATATTGAGAAAGCCTACTACCTTATTTTGCCTTATATCAAGACTCAAAACCACGGGTGGGTTAAGTATGACCCGCTATCGATGGGAATAAAAGAGATAAAATTAAATAATAAATTAAAAGATCATATCTAAATCTAACTCATCACCTAATTTAATGTTACCGGAATGCTTTTAGTTAGTAACAATGATTCCCATAAAAGCTTGAGTTGGAAGCGTAACTCTAAATCTGTGCTAGGCCTCCCGACGCTCCCATAGCAACAATGCACGAAATAATTATGACAACAACAATATTAGAAATTTAAAATAATGATTTTCTTTTTACTAATATACCTAATTGTTTTTCCACATTTACTTTGCAGCAGTCTGTTTTAGGCCTATCTGTCACTCTATCACTACATTTTTTATTTGTTAGTTTCTTATTTACCATATTTACGTTAATGTGAACATAACGAAAGGTGGGGGGGGGGAAGGACTCCCAGAAAAATCATAAAAATCGTAATTTTAATAATGAATAATAAATATTTCTTACAAAAATGAAAAAGGTCTTTGCGTCGTAATATGCGCAGAACTTGTGGCTATTTTGAAAGTCTATAATTTGAGGCGCCAGTGTTAGACGAAACATAGTAAAATGTGCTATAAATTATTATCAGAAGGGGCAATAAATACAATATTTCAAAACAAATTAACTCTAGAACCTGTTTAACGTCGTGTTGTTGAAATGGCAGAAATTTTCAATCTACAATTGAAAAATGAAAGTTAGATTTTTTTTCCCCTTGGCCTTTGCTGAATCTTGTGATATAAGAGGAACCACTCAACTATTGATTTTTATTCGAAGAATCACCAGTGATTGTAAACTGATAGAAGAATTAGCAGCAATGTAGACATTTTAAGTAAGACACGACAACAGACGATTCGCTTACATTCCACGACTGTCTAGCAAACCTCAACCTAATGAGTGGGTGCGATTACTGATGGATGCCAGTCTTACGAATAAAAATAGAAGAGTAGTACGAAGAATTCAAGATAAAGTAGGAATAAATCTAGGGCAAAAGATTCTTTGCATTGTAGTGTTCACCAAGAAGTACACTGTAAACTTGTTTTGAAAATAGACAATGTAATAAAGCCTGTCGTTGAATTAGTCACTTTATTAGATCAAGAACTATGGTCAGAATACACAATGTTACTCTTCATACAAATGTAAAATGGTTAAGTTCAGGCAATGTCTCAGAAAGGGTTTTGGAACTATAAGGCTCTCGAAATTGAGTTGTTCTTAATAATGAAAAACAAAAGCGAGATTTTCCCCACTTTTTAAAGGATATCATTTTGATTCCAAATTTTACTTTTGCTCGACATTGTATCTTATTTATTAGATCTTAATTTGGAATTGCAAGGAAAAGGCAAAATTGTACATGAAATGCATCCTGAAGCAAATGAATTTGACTAAATTGTGAAATCGTGGTTCCAGACGTTCTTTCAATCTCACTTCGACATCTCCACAGGCTCGCTCAATCACACCGCTCTTCCCAAGAGCCCGATCGGGGTACAGGTAGCAAATTGAAGTATTTCATATGGGGTATCACTACCCCCTTTTTGACATGGTCGCTACTTTTTGCTCTTACTTTTTACCAAGTTTATCCTATTGAGCTATTTTATAGCCAAACTCGCTCCTTTTCTATAAATGTTACGGAATTTTTTTTAATCTTGTCTGGCAGTAGAATGGACAGTCGGTTCTCATGCGGATTGATGATAACTTGTGGATTTCTACAAGTTCACAGAACAAGAAAGGTTATTCAGGGGCAGTCATTATCAAGTCGCACGAAACCCGCATTACTCACTGGTGCCCAAGACGTTGTGTCAAATAGAAGCACTACCACTCCCTCCACGGGTAAAGACTTTTAATTTATACTTAGCGGGGGGAGGGGAGGTAATTTCAGGGGATGCTGATGTTTGTTCCCTACACGATGACATTCCTCTTGGGATTTTTTTTCAGGATCTCACCATAGCAACAACCGACGAAAGCATCACCGTTAATGAATGGGCGGTGATTTAGCGAGTGTGCGCCTCTCATTTCTCAGACACAAGTATTCTTATCTTTTGGCTATTCGGGAAATGTTGCTTCTACACGTTTTCACGCCACCAACTTCACCGTTAACATCTGTACAAAATCTTCCTCGTGGATACTCCATTGGTTTCGGTTTTTTTTAATAAAAAAATGTATTTTTAAATTCGCCATTGATAACTTTGGTGGGAATTAATTTATTGACCTTTAGATGCTCTACGATCATACCTCTTAACAATGCATTCTAGGAGTTAACCTACGAAATTGCCGTTACATTTGCTCTTCTGATTTTTTATTTTAATTATACAAAGGAATTCTAATAGTTCTCTTTTTAACTCTTTAAGGTCCTTTGGATATATTCGACGGGACCTCTCACTTTGGAAAATGGATGACTTCTGTTTATCAACCGCCAGTTTGACTTTCCACCCTAAATTATAATATATTCGGTTAAATATGGCTAATTCCCTGGCCAAAGTTTCAAAAGTTTGATGTTATTTTCCGCCAAGCAATTTATTATTGTTTTTGCTTTTTGTGAGAAGTTGCGCCCTCATGTTGAAAAATACAATCCCCCAAATTGGATCTGAACTGTTGATGAACGTTGCTGATGAAGCACCTTTTGGTACAGGTGTTCTTAGGCAAAAGTGTTAGTTCTTTAGTTCCCTTTGATGATGCTTCACCGTGGACACGACTCACGGGACGTGGAAGCGCTTACCTTTTCTCCTCCTAACGAGAGATTTTCCAGAAGCTTCAAACAAACGGAAGGGATCTTCATTAGAGAGTATCACTTTGGCCCAGTCTTCAACAGTCCGTTCTTTATATTTCCTACAAAAGTGGAAGAGCCTCTCAGTAAGGTTCTTCTTCTCGGGGAGATGAAGCTTCTTTTTTGAAAAGTATCCGCCTCACTTTGCGCGCTGAAGCTTTCCCATCTGCTCCTTTCCAATCGTGAGCAAGGTTGGCACTGGAGATAACACGATCCTTTAAACGATCTTTGTGTTCATTTGAAGCTCTAGGGCGCTTACAAAACTTCTTCACCGGAGTGTAACCAGTCTTTTCAAAGTCGTTAATGACCATAAAGAAGGTGCTCCTTGATGCAATACCCTTAGCAACTATCTCTTTACATTTCAGACCACTTTGGCGAAGAACAACAATGGTTGCACGACTTTCTTTGGAAATAACCATTTGTGGAATTGAAAAATATTCGAACATTTATTTTTACCAAAACAAGGTCAACAGACATAAGTCGTGTTATTATTTCAATAATTTTGAAAAAATAACAAACGTATTATCAATTAACAAATTTATCATTTGATCTTACGATCTTCAAAACTTTCAAAAACATTGAAAAGTAAAATAGATACCATCCGACAGACCGACATTGTAACTTATAGAGACGCGTACACGTGACTAAAAATGTTACGAAATAGATTATCATTGCACATCATCGTTCATTTAAGCCATATTTGTTATCATTTTACTCTTTTGATCGAATGACAAAGCTCCAGGGCCTGAAACACACCTCATCCAGGAAGAGGACCAAAGCTTGATTTTGGTTCAGCGAAGGAATGCAGTTTATTCTTATTATTTTAGAAATGCTGGCTTTTTAATAAACCTGCAATAATTTAAATATAATAATTATTTCTCTCTAGTAAATGACAAAAACATGAAAAGAGTAAAAATATATATTAGTTTCAAAACTTTGGGCCATGCTTATTGTTTCCTGAAGATTTCAAAATTGAAAATTTCTTCACAATTTCAATGTGGTAAGCAGGCGCGAAAAATGCCAAAATTGTAAGATCTAAGTCCAGGATGAGCTGAGAATTCTTGCGAAGATTGTTTGAATATTTAGATTGAATCGAATTATGTTGTAGTCTCTAAAACGCTTCACCACCATTTATATTATCAAATAACTTCTCTTCATTAGTCAAAATTAAGTATGATTTTCTTTTCGCGTGTCGGTTCGTCCACTAATTTATGCATGAAGTTGTTTAACAATTCAAGAAATCGATTTTCCGCATTTCCTAATTAAGTTCCGTTTGCCTTGGTCTTCTATAGACAATTACAAAATTGTGTTGATGAGAATGTTTCGTTTTTATTAATGTTTTTAAGTGTTAGATGATTATGATTGTTTTTCGTTTGACAACTTAACCAACCTACCATCTTCTCCAGGAGCTCTGAGCTCCGCTGAGCGCTTTAAACATACACCTGAATATAAGAGGATCCAACTTTTCTCATGTGAAGATTAGCTAACCCACGAATTCTTCGCTTGACTTCCATGTGATCCTTTGCTTGTATCCTTACAAATTTCGCATTTCCTAAACCTCATCCCAAATAACACCAAAATTTCTTTCTTGATTACTCATTAGATTTAAGTCTATATTATTTTTAAAGTTAGGATTCTGGTACTACATTTCTAATCATGATACAATGCTGACGGTATTGTTAGAATGATGTGCGGTTTTTTTTATATAGTTTAGCATTCGTTATCTGTATGAAAGAATCCGAATTTTATCTTCATGATGGCCCATTTGTGTTGTGTAGATATATAAATGTGCGAATATACATGGCGATGAACCGTAGCTAAGATTATCAGGGTGTGGAGAAAGTGTCTAATTAAGGATCGTTCTTCTATGAAGTATTGGATGAAATATTCGTGCCGTGGATCCCGAAAAGTTGCTCTGCAGAGATTTTAAGCGAAAGTTTTGGATCAGCCAACTTTATACACCGCTTGAATCAGCGAGGCGAGTATAAAGTATTATAATTAGACGAAATGTCGTGTTTTATGGGCCTTGGGCAAAAATAAGAGAGAGGCTACCTCCATTACAGTCTTCACTCAACCCATGCCTCGTTAAAAGTTAGTTTTTTTTATTTGAAAGTGCCACTTCTAGTCTCAACCAGCGAGGGCAGTTCTGTCGCAACAACCAAAGGTTTTGAATAATGATTTAAATCATATAAATCGTAATCGTTCACCTAGTTCTTGTTTTTGTTCGCTGATCAGATGTTTGCGCATCATTAAACGCCCCTTGCTTCACTCCGTGGAGCGGTTTGTTGAGTTTATAAACTCCTGAGAGTTCTCTCAATATAATTGGAGCACTAGTATTTAAGTTTGATGCTGTCATTCCCTCGATTTGTTTGTTTATTCTTTATTTTTCTTATAATTTGGTGTTTCAAGATTTCATTTCTCTTAAAGTTGCCTGTTTGGTGACGAGCTCTTAACTCACGCCCGCTTCAATTCATAAACTACGCTTCTTTTCTTTTACTACAATCAACAAAGGTTTTCCACTGTCGGACAAAACTTAAGTTAAATGGAGAAAGCTGCCGCCAAAAGGTTAGTTAGTTAGTTAGTCAGCGCCAATACTTCCATGATACTGGGAGGATCCCCGCCAAAAGGTAAAATGCATTAGCTCCAAAATCCTTGTTTTGAGAAAATCGATATTTAAGATTTTAGTGGAGTTAATGCAACTTACCATTTGAAATCTCGGTATGATGACAAGACAGACGTAAACCGCCGTAATAGGCATGTTCGTCTCATTCTACCGATTCCATAGATATCACATTTGCAAAAATCGCATTTTGGTATTTAATGCCTTCTGTCTTTTGGTAGCATCCTTTTCAAGTTTTCCATTTGCATTGCTCTCACTCTAAATATTTCCTCTTCTACCATACTCTCAGTCCCATACACCAACGTTGACACCAGCTTCCTGGCACATTCCCCACTCAAACCCTTACTGTTCACTAACGCTCGGATTGCCTTTTAGACCTTCATACCATTCAATACATTGTGGTCGCAATCTGCTTCATCTGTGCCCCATCATTCCCGATACATCTTAGGTACTTAAAGCATCTCGCTCATCCCTAACCAATCCATCAACTATACTTTCTTACTCATTCAATTATAAATTTTCCTTTCACCTTGCCTACAATGTTCATTTACCCTTATACAACGTGGATATAATAACATTATTCCAGTACTCACACACTTTTTTACTTTCAAATAGCATTCTTCCAGTACTAAGACACTTTTTCACTTTCAAATAGTATTCTTCCAGTACTCAGGCACTTTTTCAATTTCAAATAGCATTCTTCCAGTACTAAGACACTTTTTCACCTTCAAATAGCATTCTTCCAGTACTCACTCAGTTTTTCATTTTCAAATAGCATTCTTCCAGTACTAAGACACTTTTTCACCTTCAAATAGCATTCTTCCAGTACTCACTCAGTTTTTCATTTTCAAATAGCATTCTTCCAGTATTCACACACTTTTTCACTTTCAAATAACATTCTTCCAGTACTAAGACACTTTTTCACTTTCAAATAGTATTATTCCAGTACTCAGGCACTTTTTCAATTTCAAATAGCATTCTTCCAGTACTAAGACACTTTTTCACCTTCAAATAGCATTCTTCCAGTACTCACTCAGTTTTTCATTTTCAAATAGCATTCTTCCAGTACTCAGGCACTTTTTCACTGTCGAATGTCATACAACACACCCACCAAACCCATTCCATAGCCCAATCATCACCACTTTTTGGTATCTCAGCAATTCTATTATTTATCCGAACTGCCTTCCCATTTTAAGACCGCTACCTCATCGAATCCAATCAACTTCACATTCACCTTATCTCTCATATCATCACTATACAAACAATTAAAATATTTTCCCATCTACTTTTGACGTCATTGCTCACATGCACCCTGCCATTGTTCTCCTGATATTCTTGGTTTCTCACCTTTCTTTTCAGGATAACCTCCTGTTTCCATCTAGATTATCATTCATCTCCCTCTCAGATGCTTTACTTGCTGTTTTATTTTCCACTGCTTTTCCACAGCGTGGGTTCGTTGCACATTAAAGCCACTCAGGTATGCCATCCATTACCATTATTGCCCCATATCCTAGTTTAGTCATCCTTTATGGTTTCGCGCTGAGGTCGATAGGGGTATTTTCCCCGCCCCACATACAGGCATAATCGGCGTTTCACCTTTATTTTCACCTTCGTTCATACATTCATCCACATTTCCTGGCATTCTTATCTATACTACTAAACATCTTCAAGTACGTCTCCGTTTTTTCCCCCTCTTTACGTTTCCTATCACCATTCAACCATTTAGCGCTCTGCTTTTTAGTCGCGGGCGACTCTACATCTCACTATGTCGGTCGGTCGGTTCCCGTTTTGCTTTTTTTTTGTTTTTGTAATAACATTGTAACTAATTGGCCGAGTCTAACAAAATTCGAAACCCTTATGTTACTTTAAGGTTAGTCTTTGAATTATTGAACGTTTTGGAGGTAGTAAGGTCATAAATCAGAATAAGTGAGAGCACCCGACTTTCTGATCAGCAGACCTTGTTCTTTCCAGTTCTAGTACATCCACATACAACTATTGCTGTATCCACTGTTGCTTACTTAAATTTGTTCTATATTTACTCTATCTTCACGTTCGCACTTACTTCTTCCCTATCAAGTATTCTTCACTCTCTGATTCAACAACAGCACTAATATTGTTATTAATTGTTTGATTCCGCGTTCATTAATTATATGCGTTGTCAGGCAGAGAGACATCTGCGCTGACAAGAGTTATTAGTATCTTGTAAAGAGGAACTAAAGAGAAGTATTTTCTTTTCCCCTACATTGTTCTTCGAATAAGTTATCAAGTCTCGCAATTCTCTATATCAAGGATGATAGAGCCTTTCCTACTTTTTTTTTTAGAAATTTTGTAGCTTTATATACCCATTGAGCTGGAACTAGGTGTTATTTAGGGAATATTCATTTTACACCGGAACTAAGGGATGCTTAAGATGCATTAGCTAATGGGGGACACTTACAATTTCAGTGGGTTGTACATGAAAATCTTAATCCAATTGTTTCGAGCTATGGGATTCGCAAAACTGTTAGGATATAGGCTGCGTCAATCTAAAGTAACGGATAGAGAACATTACTCAGAGGGAGGTTTCTGATTTAGTTGGATAGCACGGCGGTCTCCGTTTAGTGACCAGTGCCTTATGTCCATCCGCTGTATAGAGAGCCTCGTTGTCGATGCTGAGAAGATGCTGCTCGCTTTACGCCGTACAGTGTGCACTGTGAGCTTATACGCGCGAGCTCAGCATCTCCCTCAACCATTAACGGCTCCCATTTAACCCACGGCCGATCTCGGTGCTCACACCACAGTGAGACGGCATTCATACCCAATTCCTTTTGGGTTTAGTGCAAGGCAACTCCTTCGATAACTAGATGTAGCTCTTTGGGTGGTGGTGCCTCTGTTTCTGCCCAGGACGCCACGTGGATGGAACCACCTCTGAATGTTTGTCACCACGCATCTGTTTCCCAAACTTCTATAGCACATGGAGCATTGTTCGTATTTCTTAATTTGGGAGGGGGGGGGGGGCACACTTCGTGTCAAGTTGGAACCATGCCACATTACACGAATACCTCCAAATCCGAAGTGTGCTATCACGTTTTGTCCTTTTTTGAAGCGGGCGATTCTCTTCTTGGTGCTGCGTCTGTCTTTACGGCCAAGCAATACATCGCTCGCTACGGGAGATAAAGCGACGTTCCCTCCCGGTTCGGAGACCAGATTGTGATCTTTAGCGACTCACAAAGCGCCCTGAGTGCTCTCGTAGCATTGGAATCTCCACACTCCCTGGTTCGCGATCTACGTGACGCTACGCTTACCACGAGCCAGGAGGATGTTGTGATTGTCTTCTGCTGGGTTTCTGGGCATCGCTGTAAATGAGAGCATCAAATGGTCTGCAAAGACTAGGTGACCGGGTAACTTTGCGCTCTTCCCCCACTTTGACTAAATAAATATCATAATCAGGTCAGCCCTTCGGGCTACATGGCAAATAAATGGGAGACGGCGTACGGTAATCTAAAGTTGCGTGTCATTCCGCCGTGACTTTTCCCGTGGACCTATCACCCAATGTCTCGACTGCCATTTGATAGCGCGCTGCTTTCCTGAACCTTACTGTGACGACTGTTTGGTCCCCCAGACCAGGCCTGAGATTTTAAGGAAATCCTCAGATTAGGTTCCCAACCGCTCCTCCGAGTCCAAAGAAAACCCCCAGTTTATAAATTCTATTATAAATATTAAATAATAAAATAAAGGACTTAATGTTAGTAATCATCATCGAATTATTCCGAAAAAGTAAGGGATTCATTTTTTCCTCTTTTAATCAGGGTTGTCAAAAAACTCAAAACTTTGAAAAAGCCCAATAAAACCCGGGTTTTATTCTGGGGTTTTTCAAAAAACAAATGCTACAGGCATTAGAATAACATAGAAAAAGAATAGCTATCTCTATTTTTATATAATATTAATAATTACTTAGTTTAATAATTATATTATAGTAAGAAAAGCTCACAGTAACAGATCACTGATCGAGAATTGTGGGTACTCATGATAGCCATAACCTGTAGAAGGAAAGATGAATTATGAGTCAGTATCCGAGAAATAATCTTAATTTGATACATATTTGTCGAAATTATAAACATAAATATGAATTTTGAATAAAATAATGATAAGTAGTATTCATTTCTTGAAAAATAAAGGTGTAATTAAAAAAAACAAAAACCGGTAATAAAACCCGGGTTTTTTGATTTGCTAACCCTGCTTTTAAGATGTGTTAAAAACTCCCCACCCCCTCTTCCAAAGCTCTGATTAATTTCTTTCTCTGTTCCCATAAATTGCATTCCATATTAATTTTCGTAATGGATTTGATGGCAAGTAATCTATTGTTTTACTGTTTCTGCTGTTAAATAATTTGTTTTACGGTTTTGATACAATTTATTTGAGTGAATATCCGTTTAGCACATGCAGATTAATGTTCAAAATGGTTAAATATGTCATGGAAATTACACAAATACAAATATTGGGGGTTATCCAAATCATCTGAACGATAAACAGATGTCATGCTTGTATACATTATATCAGTTGTGTTCTAATATTAAATTGTACGATTTATAATTACTCTTCAACTTTATTAATCACACTTCTCTTGTAATCTCCAACATTCTAATTGCCTTCTTTGTAGCTTTCAAATGATCATTGGAGCTTTTGAAGTATTTCTAAATTTCTCTCTTTCCCCGTTAGGATGATAATAACCTTTGTGATTCACATACACCTTAAAAATGTCAAAAAAAATATCCGACCTTCGTGATGGACTTGTTCTTTAAAAATAAAACATCTTTCTATAAAATCCTACTACTATCCTACTTTCCCTTTCATAAACAGTAGTAAATGTTTAGACCTACATGCATTAATTTACTTTTATTTTAAATTGAAGTGGGACAGCGCTAACAAGTGTTAGGTGTTATAAGAGAAATATATCATAATATCCATATTGTTTAGTTCACTCGATGGAACCCAGGTGGGCTTCTTCCCTCCTGTTGTTTCTTGCATTCATTTTCTCATCTAACAACATGAAATACTGCCCGGGCGGAGATTTACAAAGTACCGTCCTAATGATATGTATATATATATATATATATATATATATATATATATATATATATATATATATATATATATATATATATATATATATTGAGTGACAGCCAAAAACATCGCTTTTTTATGATACTATAATTTGTTAGCCATTAAAGCTTGAGGGTAGAAATAAGTATCATTACCAAAAACATTTGAAATTTGATTAGTTCTCTATTTTAACATTCGAAATGACCACCACCGAACTCAATGCACTTATCAATACAATTAGCAAAATTTCTTATGGCATCCTGCAAAATATTGACATTGACTTTCGAGAAATCATTGCATCCCGCATTCTTCAGTTCCGCGATATTAGATGGTGCAGCTCGAAATTGTCTTTCTTTTACAAAACTGCATTAGAAAGTAGTCCATAGGTGACAAGGTAGGTAACGTGGCCGACCAGGGAAAATTTGTCCTATGCGATATTAGTCGTTGAGGAAATCGAGCCTTCAACCATGTCATGGTGGCACATGCTGTATAGGCTCTAGTGCCATCATGTTGAAACCCTTCGTCAGGATATGTGCTATTGGCGACAATGCTTTTCGAGCCTGTCAAGATATCTGGCAGGGTAAAATTCACTGTGCTTGTCCTCTTTCATGGTCCTGAGAGAGATAGGGCCCCTAAATAGGCCCTTAAATCTTATCCTACTTTCTCCACACCATATTGTCATCTTTGGGCACTGCAAAGGTTTTTAAAAGTAATTATTTGGCTTAGTTAGTGACAACTTCCGATAATTCTGTTTATTTGACATGGGGCGCGGCCATTTGCTTTCCTGGACGCCGTGCTGATGGGACTCAGCGCCCCCTATCGCCTCAGCTTAGCCTCTTCTCCTTCTTTCTGACACCCTGTCTTCTTACCCTATTTTCTCACTTTCCCTACAATCCCTGCCACAACTTTCTCTGGTCGGCCTCTAATTTCACAGGTTAGACACCGACCAGCTTCTCTCCCAACTATTGCAGATCTGGGCAGAGGGGGGGAGAGGACAACGTTCCCTTCCTCTGCGCTCCGGTTTGGAGTGGTGGATTTTTCACGACCTGCCTCACCCCCACCCTCACTATCCTCGCACCCCCCCCCCTCTCTCTCTCTCTCTCTCTTTTTCACAGTCTATCAATTTTACGTTCACCCCAAGGTGGAGCTGCCATGCTGATGGGATGCCTGGCCACCGGGTGAGAGGGATGGACTCTAATGGCGCAGAGCGGGCTACTGCGCGGGGTGATTAGCGTTTGCATCCCGTAGTAATAATAGGCTCTCCATTACCATTAAAGAAAATTCTCAAAATTAATTCTACCCCTTTACCTAACTCTTTACAATCGTCGAAGCCGCTCTCGGGCAGCTCCACTAACGAAAATGAGGTCTTCCCAACCTGTGCTTTCTAAGGGTCCTCTCCAAACTTCTTTGACCAGCGTACGGGTGCAGTGGACTCCCCCGCACCACCTTCTCTGGAGGCGCCCTTAGGCGACTCAATCTCGTTTCCAGCGGCAGTCCCTCCTTTACTTTCACAGGGGACTGCCAAGAAAGCACGCCGGCGGTCTGCGACCGCCAGGACCTTCTCGATCTCGGAGAAGGACCTTGCTGAGGCCAGTCCATCTGGCCTGGGGGCTCCTGCCGGCGGAGGTGAGAAGCGGGTTCATTACCCGCCCTCCTCTCCTAAAAAGAAAAGAAACTAAAAAAAGACGAAAAAGACTCGGGGCTCCTCTCCATCCGCGGAGGCTGCGGGGACGGATGGTTCTGCTGCTTCGGTAAGCGACCAAGCCTAGATCGGCACATCCAGCCCCGCTGCCCTCTCGGGTGCGGAGTCTCCAACAAAGACCAAAAGTAGAAGTACAAGGGCGCAGAGCGAAGCCTCGATTACGTCGGGGCCCCTTATTCAGAGACTACCAGGCGTTTTCGACACGCTTGCTTCAAACACTTAGTGGTTATTCGCTACACTGATCGCAGCATGTTGGCTAAGAGCAACATGATCCATCAGAGGAGAGCTTTAGCTAGTCTAATTGGTAGAAGGCCAAAGGTGACCCGTTTCTCGGACGGGAGCCTTTTGGCGAATGCGTCGAATCCCTCCGAGGCGGCCATGATTAGTGCCCTTCAGACACTTGATGGCACGCCTGTGAGTGTGACGTTGCACACTACCATGAATTTCGCGAAAGGAGTAGTTTATGCGATTGAACTCGTGGACGACTCCATAGTGGACATCACCTTAGAGCTGGCCGACTATGGGTCTGCCAAGGTCGAGCGTGCGATGAGAAAACAGGGAAGGGCCTCGCGACCCACCCTACACTCTTCGTCACGTTGAACTGTGACAAGCTCCTGTTGACTAATCGCTCCTGTTGACGTGCAAAGTCGGGGTTCCCCCAAATCTGTGCAAGTTTCTCCAAGTGTCTCAATTGCTATGAGCCGCACCCCGCTTCGAAGCAATGTGGTACGTATCTCATTAAGGAAATCCTGGCCGTTCAAGCTCAGAATCGTCTCTCCTTTCTCCTGGCGCGTCTGGCACTGCCCGGGACGTCCTATGCCTCAATGTTGAAAAAGACGCCCTGCTCATAGCCCCTACAGGCCTACGACCATGTCCGTTTCCGCGCCCTTTCGGAACCCTTCTGAGGGTTCTATCCACCTCGGGCGCTCCCCTGGTAGAGCTGGTGGCACAAAAGATTCACACCCAGCCCCAGCTAAAGCCAAGGCTATCCTCCCTTCCCCCAGCGTGACCGTTTCACTTAGGGCGAAACGGCCGCGCGCCTCCATCGAGTCGTTAGACTAACAGGAGTCAGCATCCCTGAAGTTGGTCTCCAGGCAATCTTGCGGGGTTCTTAAATCTGCCCCCGAAAGGAGGACAGCACTAAAGGAGCTTCGGCTCTTTCTCCCACACTCAGTGGTGGGCTGGGTGGCGGGGAGACGGTAGATGCTCAAAAAGAGGGCCCTCCGACTCCGAAACCGCCCTGCCCGCCGAAGGTTTCTAGGCGGAGGGAGGAAAAGACTCGCATGGTGAGCCCATCCTCCCCCAATAAGTCATCGAAGGCGACAGCGCATTCTCTGGCCAACAGCGCCCGGAGTTCAGCCTCCGGGAAGCGTACGGCCATTCCCGTGAGGGTCTTCTATTTGAAGAGGGCCCCCCGCATTTCCTCCGAGCTATGTCTAGAGGGCATATTCCTTCAATGGAATTGCCGCAGATTTCGGGCCAACTAAGAGGAGTTGCGGAGGCTCGTTTCCTCCCGTTCCCCGTTAGCTATCTTTTTGCAGGAGACCATGCTGGGCGCATGCCCCCTACCTATTTTTCCGGGATATAAGGGTTTTGCAACCCCACCACCACAGGATGGGGGCCGGGCGGGAGGATGTTCGATTTACACCCGACATGATGTCTCCGTTCTTCTCATCGCTTAAGATATCTCCTTTCAGGCAGTAGCTATGCAGCTGCACCTTAATAGGAATTATAGTTATTTCCGTGTACATTCCACCTTCAGCCGAATTCGAACCGGGGTACTTCCGCCGCATGTTGGCACGGTTGCCGAGGCCCTTTCTCTTGCCCGGAGATCTAAACCGTAGACACCTCCTCTAGGGAGACTATTCTATTAACCCTCGAGGTCAACTCCTTGCCGACCTGATCGACGAGCTTGAGGTGGATGTCCTAATTGTGGATGAGTTTACGCATCACTGCCCGAGAACCGCTTTATTTTCCTGCCTCAATCTATCTTTGTGCTCTCCAGATGCACAGACTGATTTTGATTGGGGGGTGGTCTATGACCTCCATGTTAGTGATCACTTTCCCATTCAAATATCATTTTATGGGCCGCTGCCGCCCGAGAACCTGCCCCGGTGGTGCTTGGCGCAGGCGCGGTGGTTTGCATTTCAGGAAATGATGAATTCTGTATCTCAGTAGAGGAGTGTTTGTCGGTAGATGGGGCCATTGATTTCTTCTCAGGCAACCTCATCGCCGCGGACCTAACTACTATTCTTAGGTCTGGCCGTTTTGCACGCCGACCACTTCCGTGGTGATCAGTGTGAGATCACCACGGGAGTGTGAGACGGCCCTCAAGCAGTAGCGCTATGCCTACATACGCTATAAGTGCCGCCCGAACGATTTCACTGTCGCTGAATTTCGTCGGGCTAGGGCTAGGTTGGGATATATTTCGATGCACGCCCGCCGCTCTTCTTGGCGGGCATACGTGTCTTCACTTAACGGGAAGACCCCTCTAGCAGAGGTGTGTAAGCGAATCAAAAGGATTCGGAGCAAGTTCTCGCAGGACTCCCCTCCCGTTCTCCAGGAAAATGGGACCGCAATCTCGGACCCCGCGTCCATGGCGGAATCCTTCGCGACCGCTTTCTCCGTATTCTATAGCCGGGATGCTGCTCCGCCAGCATTCAATCCACGTAAAGTCCAACTGGCGGCCTGCCACTAGTTGGACTTGACCTCCAAGGCGGAGAACCCTTCAACGACAGGTTTACTGTGAGTGAGTTGCGTTCCGCTCTTGCTTCGTGCGTGGACACTGCATAGGTCCGGACGATGTCCCGTACGCCATGCTTCGACACCTGGGTAAGCGAGGCATGGCCTTCCTGTTAGATTTGTAAAACAGCATCCGGGTGGAGGGTCTCCTCCGGGATTCATGGCGAATCGCTACTGTGCTCGCCTTTCGCAAACCTACGAGTGATCACTCTACTCCGGCCGGTTTCCGCCCATCTCTCTAACCTTTTTCGTGTGCTTGTTGATGAAGACATTGGTAACTGTTAGATTAGCCCCTTTTCTAGACAACAGAGGTCATCTGTCTTCTGCACAGTGAGGCTTCCGCAAGTTCCACTCCACGTTGGATGATCTGCTCCGACTGGAAAATGCCGTCTGCGATGCCTTCCTTCGTAAACAGCACTAAGCCACGGTGTTTTTCGATCTGGAGAAGGCCTATGATATCTTATGGCAATACGGTATCATGGGGACTCCACACGATGGCGAGGGGACGCCTCCCAGTCTTTATATCTGAATTTTTGTGAGATAGTCGATTCCGCGTACGGATGGGGGGGGGGGCCCTATCCGGTCCAATGGAGCAGGAAGAGGGTGTCCTCAGTGTCACACTTCTTGCCTTGAGCATCAACGGCATCACTTCGGTGCTGCCTGAAGATCTTCTCGCTACGCTCTACGTGGACAACATTTCGATCTCTTCTGCGCGGTCCAGATACCAACCCTGGAGCGTCGACTCCAACAGGCATTAAACCTAGTCTCTCGCTACCCTGAATCGCACAGCCTTCGATTTTCTTTAGCCAGGACTAAGGTGGTACACTCACGCGCTACTTAATGAATTTCTCGTATATATATATATATATATATATATATATATATATATATATATATATATATATATATATATATATATATATATATATATATATATATATTATGATGACTGCCTCAGGAAAAAATAAGGTTTTGGTTGTTTTTTTTAGATATATACGTCAAAATTTGGGGCAGTCTGCCTTCATGCCATGTTCCGTCGATCTCATTCTATGAACTCATCTGTGGCTTTGATCCCAGCCTCCACTCCAGGCCACTTAGGAATTAGCCAGACCTTCGTCATTATCTCCCGTTTTAGGCCCCTGAAATCCTTGTTAATCCTGGGCCCTCAGCTCGTTCCTTGTGTTCCACCGCTCCCAACACAAAGAAGTCGAGAGGTTACTAGCATTTGAGTTGAGAGGCCAAATGTCAGGTGCTGTGTGATCGAAGAAATTATCTGATAGTCAGTCCAGGTTCTTCCGGCTGATGTGGGAGTTAGCAGTGCCTTGCTGATATACGTAAGGCCTCCCTGCAGCTATCCGGTAGATGCCGGGCTTCACCACCTCGTTCATAAAACGGATGTAGCTGTCGGTGTTCAGCCTGAGGCGCTCATGGAATGCCATCACGTCGCCTTCTCTCCTGCCCACACCTAAGACCATGATTATCGCTGGAAATTTTATCTGCTTGACTGAGCACTATCTTGGGTGCGACAGCAAGCCATCTGTTCTTCTAGGAATTGATCTTCTGGTATTGGAGGAAGTTCTTTTGGTCTGCCTAGAATCATAGCATTTATGGCTGCATCGGGTATTTCAACTTGTTGATCAGCTTCTTGATGAGCGCTTGAGTCTCTTTTCCTGCATCGCCTTGGACATAAATTGTCCCTTCCTAATCTTGTATGAAATGTAGCGATTGTCCTTATGCAGCACCAGCCTGATGAGCCTTTCATCCACACATTTCCACCTTGCAATGGCACGCATCGACTTTCCAGGATCATTGTTGATGATCTCCTGGATTTCAGCGACGAATTCCTTCGTTTTAATGACGTCAGATCGTCCACCATGGGTTTTCCTCTCTGCTGTCGCCTCGTAGTCAAATCCTGACTCTTCTAGCTCCTTTCTTACCTTTTCCAACATCCTTATGCTGACGTTGAGGAAGTCTGAAATATCCTTTGTTTTTCCTTCCCAAGTGGAGCCCAACGAGGACTCCATGCCTCTTCCACAAATTGTGGGGTTCAAGATTTTCAAAAACATTCTGCCCTCCCCAATTTTTAAATATGTGGTTATGATCATCATAAAAGAATGTCATTGCCATTATTATTTTGAGTATTTTTCATTTATATCATTTCCTATGTAAATGAATCACATTTACAGTCTGATTTGGTCTCCTTGTAACGTATTTACCTATGACCTCCACCACAAAGAATCATTATTTTTAATACTATTAGTAGTATCAGCTTCCTCTTTAAAAGTATTTTGATTTGTGTTTGATACTTTGACGTGTTTGAGTTCGAAAACGAATATCGATAGAAATTAATTAATCAAAGTTCTCAGAAACTCGGTGTTCGAATCCCCTTTTTACCATTCGCTGTCCTTGTGGAGAAGTGCATTGCCACTCGACACCAACGTTTGTTCTTGAATTTGGTTCCTAGTTGCTTCCCCCCTCCCCCTTCTTTGTGTTTCGTCAATGGATTTTGGCCATCCACGATAGTAGGGTTCTTCTTTATTTACTTGTATCCTTGAAACTTCCTTCGGAATATCGGAGCTATGGCACTTAAGTGTAAATTGGCATTCATGTGTCTATGGCATCTTCTATAATCTTGAATAAGACCAGTGGCAATATTACATTAGTTTTCATTTTGATGTTTATGCTTCATGTGGTTTTGACATCCTACAAAGAGAGCTGAAATGCGTAGTTTTGTATGATTGTCGATGACTGTCTATAACTCACTTCACCCCTACTATCTCAGTAATCAATCTAGAAGTGGAATTTGGTGTAACTTCTCAAGATATGGCCAATTTCGAAGTTCAAGAGATTTCTTCACGCTTCGCCGAGCGTCAAAGCAATCTTCCCCATGATATTCCTGATGCGACCCAATTTAATTGCAAATTCCACGAGCGCCTGAAAATAGACGAAGAAAGGCGTTATTTTGTTGGGGGTTTTTTTTCGACCTCCGCGAAGTGAATTTATTTGGAGATGAGTGAGTGACGCTCCCTAATCTTTATCAAAGCTCAACTATATGTTACTTTTCTATTGGTTTGGGGCGGAAGGTGCAGAGCATGTCTTACTACTAGACGCGTTGTGGGAGGGCGGGATGGAAGGTAGTGATTACACTATAGGAGAGCAGTCGTAGGAACGGTTGATGAAGAAGGGGATAAAAAGAAAGACGGGTTTTAATTATTTAGCGGTGATTTCTGGAGTGTTGTTGGTCGTACTGTAATGAGAGAAGGTGATTTGGAAGATGAAAAGAAAGTCTGATTTTATTCATTGGGGTTGGATTTAAGGAATGTTTGGCATACTGTATGAGAGAATGTTATAACACTGGTTGAGGGGAAAGTAGATTGTTTTTGTGCAAGGAGAAAAAAAAGAAGAGCTGTTTGGGTGGAGGATCCTAGAGTTGTAAGTAACCATATATGAGAGAAGGCATATCAGTGGTTGGAGTGGAAGGAATTGAAAAGAAGGTTGGTATTATTCATTGTGAATACGTTGCAGAATCATCTTCCTTGATCTTGAGTAAATATTTTATTGCCATTTTTTTCTATGAATATATTCCCTTTTTACTAACTGTATTGATTTGTCCCCATTAGATTACACAGATGTCAATTTCGTTTCTTGGCAGACCAGGTAGACATATTTCCTTGTTATGGATATTGGAGACCCACGGTTGCGCAGAAGACTTAGTAGCAACAAGTTGTGTCATCTGTCGCTCGCATCGTGTACGGATGATTTCCCAACAGAATAATGAAATATACATAATGATCAGAATGAGATTTTCTGGCAAGCCCAAGGCACCAAGAAACTGTCCTTGTTAGAGGTGGAGGGCAGTATTGTGTTTGGACACCAACAAGAGATCATATAACCATTTGTGCGTTCTCCATACCGAAATTCGTCCTGAGCAAAGAAAAAGCGTTTAGGTTGATAGTTCAATGGAGAGGACAGTCGTCCACTCGTCCATTGTCCACTTATTGTGTCTTTGCCCCCATTTTAGGCATTTTTTTTAGCATTGATGGGGGATAGAAAAGGTTTAGCAATGGTAGCCCTTACATGGTATCCAGCTGTATTGAGCTCTCGACAAATTATTTTGATGGATTGGTATGATGTTGGTTTAGGTTTGCATTCACCCTAGTAGCTATGGTGCCCCTATTTATCGCGGTGGTGTTGCGCGTTCAGTCCAGGGTTACGCTTCCCAGAGCCTAATTTTTCCCCTTGTTTTTGGTAGGCCAGCAATGGCTGCAGAGGGTAGACACAGCTGGGATTCTTATTTTTGTTCAAGGGTTGGCGAAAATCGAAGGTTTCCATTATTTTGTCTCTTTCCTGTATATCTACGGGTTACCTCTCCAAATCTCACCACCTTATTTACCAAACATTTCTGAAAAAAATCCGATTCTTTTGTTTCTTTTTACATATAAATGAGTAAGAGTCGAAAAATAATGAGTAAATAAACCGTACATGTACATACATAGACCGAAAGAGCCGCACGTCGGAGCCAGTATAGATGTACGTACGCGCATTTTTTCATCTCACCTTCTGTGTCCCTCCAACACAAGATTTCTCCGAGGAAATCCCAGCCCCCCAGAAGCGAGGGTTAGGGATGAACCCCTACTTCAAATGCACTAGGGGGATAGAGGAGTTATCCACCACTACTGGTGCGTCTTGCGTTTATCCCCCCAACCGGGCTATTTCTCCCTGGCTAAAACTCGATCTCGCGGAAGCTAATGATTACGCGAACTATTGACTTCTGATGGAGTTTGGATTGTGTCAGCGTCTCGGAGGAGGCCCAATGGATACTCCCTCCCGCCGTATCCGCGCTTTTTTATAATTGGATTTGAGGTCTCATCAATAACTGATATTGGGTTGGGGGAAGGGTGTCCTAATTATTTGGGCTGACGTTTTTTGTGCTCGCGTATCAATCGGTAATGGATAAAGTAGTCAGGGGGATTGTTCTGGTATTCTAAACTAGTTAGAGAAGTGGGAAATTGGAGCATCCCACCCAAAGCATGGTAACGGCGGGGAAAGAATGATAAGGTAAGACAGACGGAGGAAAAAATTGTGCACCGCTCTCGGCTGTGCAATGTGAATCTTTCGCGTATTTTCACATCCAAACTTCATTTTTCGAACTTTTTTTACAAGAATTTTCAAGTGATAATCACAATTTTCCCTTAAAACTAAGAATCGAGAACCAACGAGAGCATCCCCGACCGAAAGTTTTTGTGGAGAGATCTGCGAACAAGTGGTAAAGATAAAGGAAGCGAATATATATATATATATATATATATATATATATATATATATATATATATATATATATATATATATATATATATATATATATATATGCAAATTTTGTTGAAGACCATTGTGTATTTTGCCTTAATTAATTTCCTTTGGCAACTTTCTCTTCTTCTAACTATCTTTTTATTCCATCTTGTAGATGGTGGATCACTTGTCCTGTATTCATCTCTCTACAGTTTGTTAGTTGGTTTGTTTTTTTAACTACTGTTTGGTTAGTTGATGTTCCTCTCTCCTAAGCGTTATTTTCGAATCCCAAACGTGTACGGAATTTTTCGAATTAGCAAATAACTTTTTCCGAAGAAAAATTATCTTGTTTTTCTGTTTCTTGCGGTTTGCTGGATTCACTTCATGATACTTTCGCGCTTATGAAAGATATATATATATATATATATATATATATATATATATATATATATATATATATATATATATATATAATTTATATAGGGAGTCGGGCAGCCTCCAGATGCCAACTGCAGCATGGTTGCCTACCCTACACCCGGCACCGCCTTGTGTGGCGTAGATATTATAAATTAATGGCGCATGTCATTACTTCAATTAATAATTATACCATTTTTTTCTAGTAATAATTCGAAACAATTCTCTATGTTATTATTACTTAACCGGTTTTTATTTTGCGTTAATAAATTCATTTAAATTGAAAGTTTTCCTAGGGTTCATTGTCGAAAAATTGACTCAATTTTCCCCGCAGATGAGCTCCTAAAATTGAAAAAAAAAAACAAACAAACCCAAAAACCAATTTTCCCCAGAAGTTATCTACACTCGATAGACAATATGCGATAGATACCCCACTGATAGCCAAACTGTCATCATTAATATATTTTGGTAATACTTTAGATTAGGACTATATGCGCTTTCCCATCATTTTTTTTTAAGTGCTATAAATGAATCTAACCTTAATTTAGTTATCAAATGAGGCATTACCAAGATAGATCTAAGATAGGCTACCTAACCATCTTTTCCTAACCTAACCAACCTAACCTTAAAGTAAGGAAGTAACTCTAATGAAATTTCTAAACATAGCTAATCATATCGGATTATTCTTGATCCTCAAAATCAGATTCAGTGTCACATAACCTGAAATCTCATCGTCGTGCGGCGCCAAAGATGTTTTTCTTTTCGGTAAACTCAAAGCCTATTTTCCGTCCAAAAAAACGTTCGATAACACACCATTCTTAAAAAAAAACAACAACTATGCATCCTGTTCAAAACACTCAACTTAATTATTCTCACTATAAGGTAAACGAACGAAGTGATAAGAAAACAAGGTCTGCTGACCAAAGTCGCGTTCTCTCACTTCTTCTGAGTTAT
The DNA here is from genome assembly GCA_963969495.1 of Ceratothoa steindachneri. NCBI lineage: Eukaryota > Metazoa > Arthropoda > Malacostraca > Isopoda > Cymothoidae > Ceratothoa > Ceratothoa steindachneri. The sequence continues at coordinate 62,201,829 of OZ018332.1, read as the reverse complement.
GACCTTTTGACCTTCAAAACTTTCAATTTCTCCAGGACTAACCTTGGGAGGACCTTGCCAATTATATCATTCGAAAGAGAATGTAAAACAACATAAGGGTTTCAAATTTCGTTAGAAAGGGCCGAATAGTTATGATGTTATTGTCACATAATTCCCCAGCTAACTTGGGCAGACTTTGGATATTATATCATTCGAAAGAGAATGCAAAATAACATAAGAGTTTCGAATTTCATTAGAATCGGCCGCAATAGTTATGATGCTATTGCCAAAATAATATAATCCCCGGGCTAACCTTGGGGGAACATTGGCAATTATATCATTCGAAAGAAAATGTAAAACAACATAAGAGTTTCGAATTTCGTTAGAATCTGCCGAATACTTACAATGTTATTACCAAAACAAAACAAAAAAAAGCAAAACGGGGACCGACCGACCGACCGACCGACCGACCGACCGACCGACCGACCGACCGACCGACATAGAGTCGCATTCAACTAAAAACAACTAACGATTAGAGAGTTATCGATTCCTTGACAGATTCTAGATACACGAACCGAAGAAACGATGCATAAATGACAAGAGGCGAAATTGTCCTAAACCGATTTACAAAGACCACTTTAGCAAACGACCGAACTCTAAATGAAATGGCCAGGCAGAAAAGGGGGAGGGGTGGCCTCCTATTACCAAAGAGAAGAGAAATTGGGTGAAATTGCCAGAGGTTTGTGTATTACTTTCCGCGACGCAGGTCAGCGGTCGAAATAGTCTCCAACCACGCAAATTTGGTGACCTCTCGGAAAGGGTTAAGGCAGAGCATTCATCACCTTGGTCCCCATATCTCCCCCCCTCGGAAATGAAACATGGGGGGGGGGGCGAAACCCAAGGAAGTGCACCTTCGCCAGAAAACTTATGCAATCATGTTCGTAAGAATGGTGGTGAAATTAGGGGAAGTGAAAATCTGATCATGGAGCAAAAACAACAAAAAGGGAGACAACATACTTTAGGGAACGAATAAACACGCAACTTATGATAGATACCAAACATGGCTCTAAAACACGGACCAAAGCACCTAAGCAAAACTGTTTTGGATAAGACACTAATTTCCATCTTCGTCCTCGTAAAGGCAACTAACCAGGGCAAGTAATGCGGGCATAAGAACTCCATGCACAAGCGTCGAGTTAACACCACATACTATATTATACCCAGAGTTACCCTCTTGACACTCGCCCTTCTTTCACACTTTTCATAAGCACATATTACACTACCCTCCCTTACACCACCATCTTCACCCAAAATAAGGTCAGAAGGGCACGTTTCATAGTGCATTCAAAATCAATTTCCCCAAACCCACTTTAGTGCGCAAATGCCCCTCCATTCCATATCTCGAAGTGGTCCTTCCCTCCCGGATTGTAGGGTGTTGTAAATTGTCATTTTAAGTGTTTCCCTGAATTATGTTAAAACTATGCCATTCGTCATACAGATTAAAGTAAAGTCAATATGGCAGTAGGGATTTTTGTGCATTCACTTCCAAACTTAACTTAATGCGTGAAGCCAAAATATATAAGTTCATTTGGTTTTTGTTCACTAAGAGTACAGCATTTATTTTAACAGAAGGATAAGTCGACAATAAACGATTGCTAAAATAAAACCTCCATTATTAAAATAATATCAAATGAAAAACCTTACAGACATAATTCAGTTATTCAAAATCTATATAATTTGTACATTAAAATATATCTTTTAAATTAGCGCGAAGACCTTAAAATAACAACTCGACTAGGGCGCATTTAGAGGCATCATAATGTATGAACTCGGATACAAGTAAACTCACTCATCTTTCAAGGCTGAGACAATGGAAAAAGTCGAACTTAAGAACCCAGATAGAACGAAATGTTTGTACCCACCATCACTAATTATTCTGGGTCCTGTCAGGGAGTTTTGAGGGAGTCCTTCCCAGAATAGCCTCTGATTAAGAGCTTCAAATGGTTTTCGAATACTCCATCAAAGTATCAAGGTTGATTAGGACGCTCCCTCTGACCTTTCTCTCGCAACGGAGACTGGACCATAAGAATTGCACGCCCTCAGTAATCTCTTATTTTTGCTACTCTAGCTATCTTTCCACCCATTACCACCCTCTAACTTTACCTCCCTTTTATACGAACCTAATTCCAACAATTTACTAAAGAATCTTCCCTTAGTGATGTGCGCCTAAAAAAAATAATAGGGGGAATCACTAGCTTCTCCCCAACTTTATTTTTTTTAGTTAATCCATCTGGCGACTGCCTACTAGGACCAAGGTCGCTGTAATCACGCTACAGCCTAATACCAGGCTAGATTATACAAACAAACAAACAAAAAAACGTGCGAAAAAACAAATATATACCCCCAAAAAACGAAACAAAAACAAAGGCAAAGAAACGAGAAAAGACAAGATAAGCAAAAAAGCAAGAAGAAGAAGGAAATACGCCCCCGATGTTGGGGGGGAGGACCGGCCTCATCCTGAAACAGAGTCAAATACAATGGCGGAGGCCAGCCTCCTCCAAAAAGTCAGATACTCCACAAGTTTGTGTACACGCACCTGCCCCGAGTACAAGGGACAAGCGATAACTCCCCCCCCCATACCATTCATTTTTTATACCCGCTCTGTTCACTGGTCTTAATGTTCTTAGGTTATTCAGTGCCTTGTTCCAGGATGTTTGAAATACGCTTCGGCCCTGGTACAAAGTTTGATAATGAGTATTCTATTTATTTTAATATTCCTTGCTTTTTATCTGTACGCTTCTTCTGTATCTTCTCTTTCTCATATTTCCTATGGCATCATTGAATAATACTAATTGGATCATTGTAGGAATAGCGCATTTCTTGGCATGAGTAATTTGTGGAGGTGGGACCCCTGTAAGGGGCGCGGCGATTTGCCATCCTGGCCGCCGTGCTGACGGAATCCAGCGCTCCGTCCGGCCCCAGCTTAGCCTCTCTTCCTTCCTTCAGATAGCCTGTATTTCTCCCCTACTTCGTCGCTTTTCATACAACCTCTCCCACAACTTTCTCTGGTCAGCCTCTAATTTCACAGGGTAGATGCTGACCTTCTCAGCCAACCGTCCCGGATCGGGGGGGAGGGGACAATGTTTCCTAACCCTTGAGCGCCGGCCCGGGATGGGAGCTTTTTAACAACCTGCTTCATCTCTACCCATACCTTCCTCACATCCATTTTCCTTTCCTCTTCACACTCTATCAATTTTACGCCGTGTTCAAGGTGGAGCCGCCATGTCGATGGACTGCCAGTCCACCAGGCGTGAGGGGTGGTCCTGAATGGCGGCACCTGGCTCTGCCAGGCCTGTAAGTACCTCTTGCAGTGCGGGCTACTGCGAGCGGTAATGAGCTATTGCTTCCCGAGAAAAAAATAGGGTCACCATGCCCATAGATGAACAAGCAAAAATAAAATCCCAACCCTCAACTTCCCCTGTTCTATCGACGGAGCCGCCCTCGGGTAGCTCCACACAAAAAAATGGAGGCTTCCCACCTGTGCTTGCGCAGGGGACCCTCCATGTTTCTCTAACCGGAGAGGAGGCTTACTCCTCTCCTACGACTACGGGTGTAGGGGACTCCCCCTCAACCCCTTCTCTGGAGGTGCTTTCGGGCACCTCCCTATTTTTAGCGGCAGTCCCTCCTTTTCTTTCTAAGGGGACTGCCAAGAAAGCCAGCAGGCAGCCCATTGCTGACCGCCCCTCATTAAAGCGGCTCGGTAAGGCAAACACCTCGTGTCGAGAAGAAAGCCAGGCCCCTTCGGTCGCTTCCCTCAAAAGACCTGCTGGCAAGAATACTGAACCTAGCCGGGGTCAAGGCCCGTGCCTCCCCACACAGGGCTGGTGACGCTGCCAACGGGACCTGCGATATCCTGGTAGGGGATGGCCAACTGGAGGCCCCTCCTGTGATAGACATTGGCCTTGAGGCAACCGAGCTTCAAACGGTAGGGCCTTCCATGATGGGGAATCCGGGCTCTGCGCCAAGCAATGAACCCGAATCCGTCCCTATGCAAGGTCCTCCTCAAACGGCTGGGGTCTCGAAGCAGTACAAGGAGGGGAGGGATGTCCTCCAACCGGTGCCCCTGCGACCACCAGGACTTTCTTCATTTCGGAGAAGGACCTGGCTGAGGCCGATCCATCTGGCTTAGGGGCTTCTGCCGGCGGAGGTGAGAAGCGGGTTCATTCCCCGCCCTCCCTCCTAAAAAGAAGAAGAAGAGACTAAAAAGACTCTTGGGCTCCTCTCCATCCGCGGGGGCTGCGGGGACGGATGGGTCTGCTGCCACTTTGGCAAGCGACCAAGCCAAGATCGGCACATCCGGCCCCTCTGCCCCCCCCCGGTTGCGGAGCCCCCGACTAAGACCAAAGGTGCACAGGGCGGAGCCTCGATAACATCGTGCCCCATCATCCAGAGGTTACCTGGCGTTTTCGAGCCCGCTGGCTTCAAACGCTTCCTCGTTATTCGATCCACTGATGGCACCATGTTGGCCAAGGGCAACATGATCCATCAGAGGAGAGGATTAGCTAGTGCAATTGGTAGAGAGCCGAAGGTGGCCCGTTTCTCGGACGGGAGCCTTTTGGCGAATCCCGCCGAGGCGGCCAAGATAAGTGCTCTTCGGACACTTCATGGCACCGCGGAGAGTGTGACGCCGCACTCTACCATGAACTTTGTGAAAGGAGTAGTTTATGCGAGTGAACTCGTTGACTACTCCATAGAGGACATCACCTTAGAGCTGGCCGACCATGGGGCGGTCAAGGTCGAACGTGTGATGAGAAAACAGGGAGGGTCTCTCGAGACCCACCCCTACATTCTTCGTCACGTTCGACTGTGACAAGCTCCCTGAGTCGGTGCGTGCCAGTTGGTACCGCTATCGCGTGAAGGCATTTATGCTACTGCCGCGGCGATGCTATTACTGTCACCGCTTCGGCCATACGAATCGTTCTTGTAGACGTGCAAAGTCGGGGTCACCCGAAGTCTGTGTAAATTGTTCAAAGGCCGCACACGATAAGTCTAAATCGTGTGTGGCCAAGTGTGTCAATTGCGGAGAGCCGCACCCCCCTTCTTCGAATCAATGTAGTGCATATCTCATTAAGAAAGAAATCCTGGCCGTTCAGACCCAGGATCGACTCTCATTCCGCGTTGTTAAAGACTTGGTGCTGGCGCGCCCGGCTCTGCCTGGGACGTCATATGCCTCAATAGTTAGAAAGGCACCTTCTGCTCCTGGCCGACCCAGGCCAACGAGCACGGTTGTTTCCGCACCCATTGGGAGCCCTTCTGCAGGCTCTACTCCACCCGGGCGCTTCCCTGGTAAAGCTGGCGGCAAAAAGGGTTCATACCCAGCCTCGGATAAAACCAGGGCTCCCCCCTCTTCCCCCAGCGTGACCGTTTCCCGTAAGGCGAAACGGCCACGCGCCTCCACCGAGTCGTTAAACTTACAGGAGGCAACACCCCTGAAGTTGGTCACAGGCCATCTTCCGGGGTTCCTAAATCTGTTCCCCGAAAGGAGGAGAGCAACAAAAGAGCTTCGGCTCCTTCGCCCACGCCTATTGGTGGACCGAGTGGCTCGGAGACGGTGGTTCTTCAAAAAGAGGGCCCCCCGCTTCCGAAGCCGCAACGCCCGCCTAAGGTTTCGAGCCGGAGGGACGAAAAGACTCACATGGCGAGCCCAACCTCTCCCAATAAGTCGTCGAAGGCGACAGCGCTTTGTCCGGCCAACAGCGCCCGGGGTTCTGCCTCCGGGAAGCGTACGGTCATTCCCGTAAGGAGCTGCTCAGGCTCGTCTCGTCTTGTTCCCCTTTAGCTTTTTTTCTGCAGGAAACCATGCTAGGCGCATGCCCCCTGCCCGCCCTCCCGGGGTATAAGGGTCTTACGACCCCACCACCACGGGATGGCCTTGCTGGGGGATGCGCGGTTTACACCCGGCATGATGTCTCCGTTCTTCCTTTCTCTTTAGATACCTCCTTTCAGGCAGTGGCTGTGCAGCTGCACCTGGATAGGCGGTATACTATCATTTCTGCGTACATTCCACCGTCTGCTGACTTCAAAGTGGGGGACTTCCGCCGCGTCATGGCACAGTTGCCGAGGTCCTTTCTCTTGCTTGGAGATCTCAACAGCAGGCATCCTCTCTGGGGAGATTACTCAATAAATCCCAGGGGACAAGTCCTTGCCGATCTGATCGAAGAGCTTGAGATGGGTGTTCTAAACGTGGATGAGTTTACGCATCATTGTCCAAGAACCGCTTTATTTTCATGCCTTGACCTATCTTTGTGCTCTTCGGATGCACAGTCTGATTTTGATTGGGGGGTGGTCGATGACCTCTATGGTAGTGATCACTTTCCCATTCAAATATCATTTTCAGGGCAACTGCCGCCTGAGAGCCCACCTCGGTGGTGCTTGGCGCGGGCGCGGTGGCCTGCATTTCAGGAAATGACAGAATTCTCTATCTCAGTCGAGGAATTTAGGTCAGTAGATGAGGCCGTTGAGTTCTTTTCAGGCAACTTCATCGCCGCGGGCCTGACTACTCTTTCTAGAACGTCTGGCCGTTTTGCACGCCGATCACTCCCATGGTGGTCGGCCGACTGTGAGACGGCCCTCAAACAGAAGCGTTATGCCTACAAGCGCTATAAGCGCAGCCAGAACGATTTCACTGTAGCTGAATTTCGTCGGGCTCGGGCTAGGTTCCGGTATATTTCGAAGCACGCCCGCCGCTCTTCTTGGCGGGCATACGTGTCTTCACTTAACGGGAAGACCCCTTTAGCAGAGGTGTGGAAGCGAGTCAAAAAGGATTGGGGGAAAGTTCTCGCAGGACCCCCCCTCCCGTTCTCCAGGAGAATGGGACCACAATCTCGGACCCCGCGTCCGTGCTGGAATCCTTCGCGACCGCTTTTTCCGCATTCTGTAGCCGGAATGCTGCTCCACCAGCATTCAATGCACGTCGTGATGTCGCGGAAGGCCGCCGGCTGGACTTTACCTCCAGTGGCGGAGAACCCTTCAACGACATGTTTACTGTGAGTGAGTTGCGTTCCGCTCTTGCTTCGTACGCGGACACCGCCCATGGTCCGGACGATGTCCCGTACGCCATGCTTCGACACCTGGGGGAGCGAGGCATGGCCTTTCTGTTAGATTTATTCAGCAGGATCTGGGTGGAGAGTCTCCTCCCAGAATCCTGGCGAAACGCTACTGTGCTTGCCTTTCGCAAACCGCGGAGACATCACTCTACTCCAACCGGTTTTCGCCCAATCTCTCTAACCTCTTGCGTTTGCAAGTTGATGGAGAGATTGGTAAATGTTAGATTAGCCTTTTTCCTGGACAGCGGAGGCCATCTTTCTTCTGCACAGTGCGGCTTCCGCAAGTTCCACTCCACGTCGGATGCCCTGCTCCGACTGCAAAATGTCGTCTTCGAGGCCTTCCTTCGTAGACAGCACTAAGCCACGGTGTTTTTCGATCTGGAGAAGGCCTATGATATCTCATGGCAATACGGTATTATGGAGACTTCACACGATGGCGAGGGGACGCCTCCCAGTCTTTATATCTGAATTTTTACGAGATAGTCGATTCCGCGTATGGGTGGGGGAGAGCCCTATCCGGCCCAATGGAGCAGGAAGAGGGTGTCCTCAGTGTCACACTTCTTGCCTTGAGCATCAACGGCATCACTTCGGTGCCTCCGGAAGATGTTCTCGCTACGCTTTACGTGGACGACCTTTCGATCTCTTTTGGCGCGGCCCAGATGCCAACTCTGGAGCGTCGACTCTAACAAGCATTGAACCGCGTCTCTCGCTATGCCGAAGCGCACAGGTTTCGGTTTTCTTTGGCCAAGACTAAGGTGGTGCACTTCTTCCGCCATCCACGGCTCCACCCCGACCCGGTTTTTTTCTTAATGGGGTATGCCTGGATGTGGTTGAATCGCACCGTTTCCTTTGTCTTGTATTCGACCGACGCCTCACCTGGGAGGCTCATATTCGCAGCCTTAGAGTCTCTTGTACCCGCGCCATGGATATTCTCCGTTTCGTGACGTTCAGCGCTTGGGGCGCAGATAGGGCTACTGCCCTACTTTTTTATCGATTCTTTGTTCGTTCGAAGCTCGACAACGGATGCGAGTTTTATGAATCCGCCCCCGAGCGTTTATTGCGGAAGGTGGATTTGATCCACGACACGGACCTTTGCCTTGCGACCGGTGCCTTCCGCACTTTCCCCATTGAGAGCCTGTTGGTCGATGCTGGGTAGATGCCGCGTGCAGTGCATCACTTGCCTGTACGCGCGAGCCCGGCGCCTACCTCAGTCGCCAACAGCTTCTACTGCATCCGCAGATCATCTCGACGGTGCCTATGCCTCCGAGAGATGCCAGTCATACCCTAAGCCCTTTGGGTTTAGGGCCAGGAAACCCCTTCGAGAGCTAGATATAGCTCTCGGGCGGGTGGCGCCCCTGGTTCTGCCCAGGACGCCACCCTGGAGGGTACCACATTTGGCTATTTGTCGCCATGCCTCTGCTCCCAAAGCTTGTAAGGCGCCGGAAGTATTGCATTCAACCTTTTTGGAGCACACCTCGTGTCACGCTGTAACCGTGCCATTGTATACGGATGGCTTCAAGTCCCAAGAGGGGGTTGGCTTCCACGCTGTGTCCCCTCTGTTTGAAGTCAGTGGGGCTCTGCCAGGCGCTGCGTCTGTCTTCACGGCTGAACTGGTTGCAATACACCACTCGGTACGGGAGATTACGCGGCGTGCCCGGTTCGGAGACCGGATTGTGATCTATAGCGACTTACAAAGCGCCCTGAGTGCTCTCGGGGCATTGGAATCTCCGCATCCCCTGGTTCGCGATATCCGTGACGCCACGGTTTTGGCGAACCGGGCGATTGTCGAGATTATCTTCTGCTGGGTTCCTGGACATGTGGGAATTGCGGGGAATGAGCGCGCCGATGAGGGCGCCAAAGAGTCAGCGAGGACTCTGCGACCGGACCAGCGTTTCGCTCTTCCTCACACCTACTACATGGCAGGAATACGGGCAGCTCTTCGGACTTCTTGGCAAAGAAGATGGGAGATGGTCGAAGGGAACTTAAAGTTGCGTGCCATTGCGTCGCGACTGTTCCCATGGACCTATCCCCCAATTCCGCGACGGCTTCAGGTCGCTTTCTGTCGTCTCTGAATCGGACACACTCGTGTGACGCATCGCTATTTGATGGAGCGCTCGCCTGCGCCCTATTGCGACGACTGCGTCGTCCCCCAGACTGTTCGGCACATTCTTGTCGAATGTCCCAGTCTAGGTGATACCTGTCCCTGTACCAGGATGGGCGGGGTCGCTACCGCCTGTCCCTTGTACTCGGGATGGATTCGTGCACATTGACTTGTCGACTTTTGGGGGGAGGCTGGGCTTCTCTCCTTTATTTAAGTAGGTTCTATTTTTCTGTTGTTGTTTTCTTTGAAGGTTGCACGCTCCTCCACCGGGGTGAAGGGGACCTCCCCCCGACGCCGAAGATTGCTTTCTAATTGTTAAGTTTTTCCAATTTTTATCATTGTTGTTTTCGTATTTTTATTTTAAAGTAGCCTAGTTCAAGGCTGTCATGTTTCCGGCGACTTATGCTCAAGTGGGCAGTCGCCAGATGGGCTCTAAAAAAACAAAAAACGTGTGGGTGGGGGCGCTACAACACGTTCCAAACTTTAGTTCTTCCTCTACGTGTAGAGGGTGCCACTCCCAGTCGTGAGGACAAAAGTGAATTAGTCCAAATACGTAAAAGATCCAAATGTGTTTGCTGGGAAATGACAAGACAAAAATTGCAAACGTTTTAAGAGCATAAACACAGGAAGTAGAACTTTTCCCCCCTCAAATTAATACTTTGTATTCATTTCGGCAGTGCTGGAGTGAAAAAAAATCGGAATAGGAACAGAAAGTCGGCAAGTGCGCCTTTCGGTAGGTTAGTATACCTAATATAAATCAGGTCCTTGAGGCATGATGTTTAGCAAAACTTTGGGGGACGGGGGATGTTAAAATCGCTACATTAAGGTGGAGGATGCTCAATGACTCATCTGATGTTCTAACTAAAACTAATAATTCTTTTAACAAAAAATAAACATTGCTTATGTGGCATTCTTTCCTCACCTTCCTATTTACATTGGCTTCGCTATTTTTGCCATGGTATAATTGGCTTGGCTATTTTTGCTATGGTAAAAATAGATTCGCTATTCTTGCCATGGTTTAATATGGTTCGCTATTCATGACATGGTATAATTGGATTCGCTATTCTTGCCATGGTATAGTTGTTTCGCTATTCTTGGTATGGTAAAAATAGGTTCTCTATTCTAGACATGGTGAAAATAGGTTCGCTATTCATGCCATGGTTTAATTCGGTTCGCTATTCATGCCATGGTTTAATTCGGTTCGCTATTCATTATATGGTATAATTGGATTCGCTATTCTTGCCATGGTATAAATGGTTCGCTATTCTTGGTATGGTAAAATAGGTTCTCTATTCTAGACATGGTAAAAATAGGTTCGCTATTCATGGCTTGGTTTAATTCGGGTCTTTATTCATGACATGGTATAATTTGGTTCGCTATTCTTGCAATGGTATAATTTGATTTGCTATTCTTGATATGCTAAAAATAGGTTCTCTATTCTAGACATGGTAAAAAGAGGTTCGCTATTCTTGCCACGATTTAATTTGGTCACTATTCATGATATGGTATAATTGGGTTCGCTATTCTTGCCATGGTATAATTGGGCTTGCTATTCTTGATATGCTAAACATAGGTTCTCTATTCTTGACATGGTAAAAATAGGTTCGCTATTTATGCCATGGTTTAATTCGGTTCGCTATTCATGACATACTATAATTGGGTTCGCTATTCTTGCCATGGTATAATTGGGTCGCTATTCTTGGTATGGTAAAAATAGGTTATCTATTCTAGAAATGGTAAAAATAGGTTCGCTATTATTGCCATGGTTTAATTTGGTTCGCTATTCATAACATTGTATAATTAGGTTCGCTATTTTTGCCATGATATAATTGGATTCGCTATTCTTAATATGCTAAAAATAGGTTCTCTATTCTAGACATGGTCTATATAGGTTTGCTATTCATGACTTTGTTTAATTTGGTTCGCTATTCATGACATGGTATAATTTGGTTCGCTATTCTTGCCATGGTTTAATTTGATTTGCTATTCTTGATATGCTAAACATAGGTTTTCTATTCTTGACATGGTAAAAATAGGCTCGCTATTCATCCCATGGTTTAATTCGGTTCGCTATTCATGACATGCTATAATTTGGTTCGTTATTCATGCCATGGTGTAATTGGGTTCGCTGTTCTAGACATAGTAAAAATAGGTTCGCTATTCTTGCCACGATTTAATTTGGTCACTATTCATGATATGGTATAATTGGGTTCGCTATTCTTACCATAGTATAATTCAGTTTGCTATTCTTAGTATTGTAAAATGGGTTCGCTATACTTCCTATGGTATAATTTGTTTCGCTATTCTTGCTATGCTATAATTGGACTCGCTATTATTATTATTGCCCTGGTATAATTAGGTTCTCTATCCTAGATATGGTAAATGGATTCACTATTCCTTGTATGGTAAAATTGGTTCGCTATTCTTGGTATGGTAAAAATAGGTTCGCTATTCTAGATATAGTAAAAATGGATTTGCTATTTTAAACATAGTGAAAATGGTCGTTACTCTTGCCGTGGTGAAATTGGGTTGTCTATTCTAAACATGGGTAAAATGGGTTTTGCTCTTCTTGCCATGGCATTATTGGATTCATTATTAGGGCCGCTATTCTTGGTGTGGTAAAAATAGCTTCGCTATTCTTGTCATGGTTAAATTTGGTTTGCCATTATATACATGGTAAAATAGGTTCGCTATTGTAGATATGGTAAAATTGGGTTTGCTATTCTCGCCATGGTAAAAATGAGTTCACTTCTCATAACATGATCTTAATACCTCCTTCTCCCTTTGCCTGCCATGTTCTAATAAAACACCTATCCCCTGCTTATGGCCTCCAATGGTACGAGTAGGTAAAGAAGGGTAAGTTTTCAGTAGTAAACTGATCCAAACATAAAAACATCTCCCTCGCTGCCCTTGGCAATGAATGCTCTTAATTTTCGCCAAAAAGGGCCCGCCTCTATAAGGAACATTGCCATTCCTTTCACTCCTTCATCCACCGTTAGAAACCCCCTCAATGGGGGCAATGAAGACCACTCATCTCCTTCCAGCTCCATTTTTTTAAGGGCTGAAACTCCTATAAAAAGGATAACATGCCACTATAGGACGGCTAAGAGCGGCTGGTATCAATTTATTGCAGAGAAATAGAGACATTCTCTCTTGCAAAACATTTCCAAGCATTTGACTTTTCAATATACAACCAATATAAAGCCCAGACGATTTTTTGTGGCGAACAAATTAAATAAGAAAAGAGAACAGATCACGAACATATTAGTTTGCTGTACACACACACACACGCACGCGCACACACACCTGTATAAACTGCCGAAATAAAACGCAAAATGACATATTCAGATCGTTTCGTTTAGGTTCACTTACAGACCTCTTCAAACGCTACATCCCAAATAACCTTTAAAAAGGTCAACAGCGGGGAAAATATGAAACTTCAAAACGAACCCTACCTCGTCTCGCCCATAGAAAGGAACGTTTATGAGAGGAAAACGTTCACTCTGGCTCGTCTTGCCCATAGAAAAAAGGAGTTTATGAGAGGAAAACGCGCTTACAATAACCCTAAGAGAAACCCTCTTCTACAGGGAACATTCTTTCGTGTCACTCGCTTTATGATGTTACCAGAACAAAACCCCTGATCACAAGATGGAGTCAAAGCCTTTGTCATTCTCGCACACTTCATCGACCTCAAAGAACACGACAATGTTGACTCTTATTCTTATTTAAGGCTTTTGGAGGCTTGAAAATGAGACTTGAGTCTCCATTCGAACAGGCCGTAGGAGTGGGAGTAAGATTTAGTGCTTGGTGAAACGAGACACTTTTTTTTTAATAAACTCCCACAAATGATTATTTGACCGTGTAAAGAAGGATAAGTAAAACAATTTGTTTTTTTCTCTCGAATTTCAATAACAACCAGGCTGTATCACGCAGAAAGTTTGTAAAGAGAGATCTGTAAAGTGGTGAAGTTAGGTTTAGTGAAAATAACCCTCTTTCAGGAATTGGGGCCAGGGGATACACACTAAATTTCCATTTCAGGACCCCGCACGAGGATTGTTCGTAATTTTGAGTACATGATTTCCTCAATTACAACTCTGTAAGTAAATTTTGTTAATGGGTATACCTAAAGTCCTTGTGCAAATCAAGCAATCACAACTGTAGAAAGTTTTCAGGGAGTTCGACTTAATCGCTCTATCACGAATGACAGCGGTTAGGTTCAAGATTGAGAATTTCACTGAACTTTTGAGTTTGACAGAAAACCTTTCAAACTTTTCAGGTGATGTTTACTATGCAGTCGCATTATATTCACGTGTTGAGTAATACATTTTTATTTAAATATAATAAAGATTTTAAGGCTACCCACATCCCCAGTATTTAAAATCAACAAAGTTTTTAACAGCCCCAACCTTGTTTTGCTATTCTCGTTTTATTTCTTCTTTGGCTTTCTTCTTTTCAAATAAAGAATCCGTTTCTAGAATCTCTTCTGTGCATGCTCACTCGTGGACTTCTGTAAATTGGCTTCTCTTCGTTGTAAGTCGAGGATCGAATTACTATAGAAATCAGTTCTAAGCGCGGAGTCATTTATTTTTAAAAGGCCAAAATCCAACATGAGCATCAATTTTTTTTTTAATGCCGTTCGCAAATTGGTAAAGTTAAAAGAAGAGAACCTGTGTGAGAGGTCCAAATCCGATTAACCATTAGAGGAGAATATTTGGGGTACTTCAACAAGTTAGGATTGAAGGAAGGAAGGAAATCCGACCAGGAACCTGTGATATAACAGACTATGCAAGAGATAACTGCTCGTTCTTCTTACTAGGTCAACCTGGTAAGTATTCAGAGGCCCTTGAGCTCACTTTCACGAGCATCGACCATTAAGAAGTAGCGCTGCGTCGTGTTAAGTTGCCTACGAAATGGACTAATTTTAGAACAATTTGCTCTTATTGCGCTGTGGGGTATCACATTTAAGTATTTTTTAGTTGCGTGCGAGTCAGGTCGTGAGCGACTCTACAACTCACTATGTCGGTCGGTCGGCGCCCGTTTTGCTTTTATTTTGGGAGGGCAATAACATCATAACTATTCGGCTGATTCTAACGAAATTTGAAACCCTTATGTTGTTTTACATTCTCTTTCGAATGCTATAATTTCCAAAGTCCTCCTAAGTTAGGTCGGGAATTATTTTGTTTTGGCAATAACATCATAACTATTCGTCCAATTCTAACAGAATTTGAAACTCTTATATTGTTTTCATCCTCTTTCGAATGGTATAATTGCCAAAGCATCCCCTCCCAACGATAACCCGTGAATTATTTTGTTTTGGCAATAACATCATAACTATTCGGCCGATCTCTGCTAGACTAGATTAGGCCATAATATGCTATAATCTGCTAGGCAAGCCTAGAATAGGCTATACTATGCTAGGCTATTATAGGCTATGCTATGCTAAGATAAAATGTACAAGGGTAAGATATACTATACTAATTTAGGCTATAAAATGCTAGGCTAGGATAGAATATAGTATGTTAGGCTAGACAATAATAAACTATGCTTGGCTAGGGTATAATAGGATAGTATAGGATATACTTGTCTAGGATAGTTAATGCTAGGCTAGTTTATACTATGGTAGGCTAGATAGGGCTATGCTATTGTCGTGGTTAGCCGAGATTATATTTTTTTATTTTATTTTTAATTATTATGATTAATAAAAATGGGTTGTACGTTCGTACTTTCAGTGATCGCTTCAGGATCGATCTCTAAGAGCGCTTTTCTTATTTTTATTCCATTGAATAAAGGGGAGTTATCTCTTTAATATACTAAATACTACCAACGCTACTCGTTCAAGGATAATTTAAACACTTCAACCAAAAATTAATATATACACGTACAAAATACAACTTAAAAATGGTTCTTAAGTCCCATTAACGACACTCGGTTTATGGTTGCTTTAAGGGAGAACAATTTACTTTAAAAAGAAATCTTCTTTAAGATATACAAAATACTCTACGTTAAATGCTCGGGGATATAACGATGGAATTGATTATTCACATAAGGTATTGGTGTTTATCCAGAGAATCCAAACGAAATACCTTCACTCGAATCTTGTCCGGAGAGGCGTCGTGAGTGTAGTTTATTTGCTTCTCAATAGAGGGCGTTATTTGATGAGGGGTAGACGAGTGACGTCACGCGGAATTTCGAGTCGGCGTAGGAAAATCAGGAATAAAAACAAAACGACGATTGATGAGACGAGGAGTTGAACGTTTATGACTTTGAAAAGGTTTTCTCAGACGAGGGTTGCATATGGCTGTATGCTTTTCTAGCGATTTGGTTTCGCTTGTAGAGCTTCTCTTTTTGGTGAGAAATCTATCTAGTTTGGTGTATCAAACTCAGATAGGGTGAGATCACTTGAAGATCTTTGGTAATCGAACTGTGCCGATGGTACTTGGAGGTAAGATCACTTGACGATCTTTGGGTAATCGAACTGTGCCGATTATACTTGGTGCAATCTGGTATTGCCTAAGAAAATGAAATTCCTTCTTAACTTGATGGGAGACTCTATCACGGCAAGTTCTTCTCGATGTCGTGACGAAAACGAAAAAGTCCTCTTTTTCTCCTGACGAACCGTTTTATACTAAACTTACTCTCGCGGGATAAAGGGGGGGGGGTAGCAATGGGAGACATGAAGGTGTTCTGGCTTTTGGGCGTCTGTTGGGCGTCCTCGACATTTTGAAATTAGAGAAACTAGATCTGTTGAATCGACAGAAGTGGGTATCAATTCAGCCGGGCTTGGCGTCTTCTAGCTCTGGGAGAGCGTAATACGAGATCGACAGTTTGAATTTTTGACTTGTTCGTTTATAATTACGCCCTCGAAGGGTAAGCCTTTTGAGATGAGGTCCGGAATAACTGTCTCCTAAATTTACCATTTTTATCCTACTTGTATGTTACCGGAGACTGGGTAACCCAGAGTGGCTTAGAGAAATCCAGGTGGATTTTGTTTTCCTTTCATGAGTTTTCTTCGCCATGAGAAAGACCTCGATATATATATATATATATATATATATATATATATATATATATATATATATATATATATATATATATATATATATACACTCGCAACTTCTTAACTGCCTCGGTTAACTCGTATATCTCTACAGCTATGCTATACTATGCTAGGGTAGGCTAAAATATAATAGACTAGGGATGGGTATGCACTGCTATGCTAGGTAATATTATGTTAGGTGTGGTCATGAATCAGAATAAGTGAGGACACGCGACCTTTTGGTCAGCAGACCTTGTTTTAATTTACAGCACTCATCTGACTGCCAGTAGGAGCTAAAGTGTTGGAACATCAAGGGCAGGATGTTCCCAGGACCTGATGCAATAGTACACTGTACTCCCCTCTTCCCCCCATAAGGGGCGCGGCGATTTGCCTTCCTGGTTGCCGTGCTGACAGGAATCAGCGCCTCGTCCGGTCCCAGCTTAGCCTTTTCTCCTTCTTTCTGACAGCCTGTATTTTTCTCCTACTTCCTCACTTCCCCTACAAACTTTCCCACAACTTTCTCCAGACGGCCTCTGATTTCACAGGGTAGATGCCGACCAGCTTCCTCTACCCCAACCATTCCGGATCGGGGCTGAGGGAGGAGGGAGCAATGACTCCTCACCCCTGAGCTACGGTTTGGAGTGGTGGGCTTTTAACAACCTGATTCATCCCCAACTCACACCTTTCTCACTTACCCTTTCTTCTTTCAATCTCTATCCATTTTATGCCTTGCCTAAGGTGGAGCCGCCATGCCGATGGGCTGTCAGGCCACTAGGCGGGAGAAGTGGCCTCAAATGGCGGCAGCTGGTTCTGCTGGCCCCGTACTCACCCCTCGCAGAGCGAGCTTCTGCGTGGGGTGATTAGCGTTTGCGTCCCGCAAAAAGACCAGGGACACCATGCCCATGAATGAAGAAAATACTATCTCCCCCTTTACTCCCCCTTCATCAGCGACAGAGGAAATGGAGCCCCTCCCCCTGTGCTTTCGCAGGGGACACTCCAAAACTCTCAACCGGAGAGGAGGCTTACTCTTCTCCTTTGCCTACGGGTGTAGATGACTTCCCCTCACCCCTTTCTCTGGAGATGCCCTCGGGTGCCTCCCTCTTTCCAGCGGCAGTCCCCCTTTTACTTTCTAAGGTAGGCGGCCCATAATTGACCGCTCCCGTTTGGGGCGGCACGATATGGCCAACCGCCTTAGGGGGAGGAGGGAAGGTAAGGCCCGTTGGCCCCTTTCCTCTAAAGACCTGTGGGCTCGAATTTTGAGCTTAGAAGGGGTCACCATAGGTGCCCCCTTCTCTTCCCCGACCAAAGACATTCTGACGAATGGGACGTGTGATGTTTCTTTTTTGGGGGGATGGCCATATGAAGGCCCTTCTGAGATGGACATAATCCCTGAGGCAACCCAGGCCCAGACGGTAGAACCTTCCATCGAGACGAACTTGGGCTCCTTGCCAAGCACGGAACCTGAGTCCGCCCCTATGCAAGGTCCTCCTCAGACGGCTCGCGTCTCCAAGAACTTACAAAGAGAGGAAGGATCGCCTCATCCTTCCTCGTTCATCACCTCACAATAAGCTCAATTCACTCGTTCGCTCCACGCAAAGTGTCAGCCCCACCGTCAACCTCCAAACTCTATGTACGCGAGCTTTAGCCACCTGACTTGAGCAATCAAGAAGAATTCATACCTGATGCAAAAGAAAATATATAATTGCCTGTTTACATAACCAACCGCTCCATTAATCTCTTTTTTTATTTTATCTTCCTCTTTAATTGTTTTGACAGTCTTTTGAGATTTGGAGCTATTTGATATTAATGAGTTTATTTTGTATTTACTTCTTTTTTGCCACTTCAGCTCGTTCTATTTTAAAATTATATGCCACTGCATACTTCATTTTATGAGTTGTTTAATTTCTTGTTTGGGCGTTCTCTCTCAGCAGCTTCTTGCTTATTTATATATTTTCTGTTGTTTTCCAGTCATTACTTGTTAATGAACTTTGAATAGAGTTCGATAGTTAGTGGAATCTTCGTTTAATTGTCATTGTAGCCATATATATAATATATATATATATATATATATAATATATATATATATATATATATATATATATATATATATATATATATATATATATATATATATATATATATATATATATATATATATATATATATATATATATATATATATATATATATATATATATATATATATATATATATATATATATATATATATATATATATATATGAAAAAATTCACAAAGTGCACGTGAGTCAAAGTTATGCAGATACACCCACAAAGGAAAAGTGAAAAACGATTTCAGAGGTAGGTAGTCTAACATCCCCCCCTTTCACTATTTAAAGCAATGTATGTCCTGTTTATTCCTTGAAAAGGTCTTTAAGAATAAAGACGAAAACGCTCGTAATCGTTTTTCACTTTTCCTTCGTGGGTGTATCTGCATATATATATATATATATATATATATATATATATATATATATATATATATATATATATATATATATATATATATATATATATATATATATATATATATATATATATATATATATATATATATATATATATATATATATATATATATATATATATATATATATATATACGAGGGGCGGTCAATAAGTTTTGCAATTCGGATATAAGGAAACGAGATATGAGGAAAAGTGTTTTATTATTTTTCAATATAACTACCCTCGACTTCAATGCACTTGCGCCACTTGTCCCTGAGGCTTCGAATTCCCGACAACCAGAAATCTCCCGACTGCTGTTCAATCCACTCCTGGACGGCAAGCTGGACATCTTCATCGTCCCCAAACCGGCATCCACGCAGTGCAGCCTTATGCTGGCGGAATAAAAAGTAGTCGTTAGGGGCCAGATCTGGACTGTAGGGGGGATGGTTGAGCTCCTCGAATCCGCACTCGTGCAGGAGAGCTTGTGCAACTCTGGCCTTGTGGACTTTGACGACGTTGAAGTCGATCATGGGGCGTTAGGTTTCGTGAGATTTCTAGGTCACCAACGGGCAGAGACCTTGGTCATGGCCAAATTGTTGTGGATGATGTTGATAACACTTCCATGTGATATTCCAAGTTCTCCCTCGATTTCTTTGACCTTCACCCATCTGATCATCCTCTCCACACGGGCCACATTGTCCTCGTTGGTCACGTCTGACGGGTGTTCTGGACAGGGGTCATCTTCAAGGGACTCACGACCATGGCGGAATTCCCTATTCCAGCGAGCAATAGTTGCATAGGAAGGGGCGGTGTCGGTGTACACTGCAACCATGCGTTCATGGATCTCTTTTGCATTCTTGCCTTCCTTGGTCAAAAGTTTGATCAATGCGCGGTGCTCAACCTTCTCCATTGTTGAAAAATTTGTGGCTGACGATCTGCGATCAGCTACTGCTTCTTAAATAGACGAGGCAGGAGCGTGCGGCTGCAGGTCTTGACTTTTCATTACTTGTCCTAACACCCCCACAATCAGCCATCCCCTTTCCTCTGTTTTGCCCTACCGATTCTCAAAACTTATTGACCGCCCCTCATGTGTATATATATATATATATATATATATATATATATATATATATATATATATATATATATATATATATATATATATATATATATATATATATATATAGAGAGAGAGAGAGAGAGAGAGAGAGAGAGAGAGAGAGAGAGAGAGAGAGAGAGAAAGATAAAAAGAAAGATAGATATAGACAGGGTATCCCATTGCGGGGGAAAATACCCTTATATAATGCTTCTTAAATGACCAGATTATATGACACTTAGCTTTCGCTCTTTATTAGTTTCGTCCCGAACGTGATCAATGTGATCAACGTACCGTTTCCAACTCTACCGAAGTTAAGCCACATTCAGTCTGGTTAGTCAGATGAGAATCACCATTTGATTCGATTTTGCAGTGCCTGCCAAATTCAGAATTAACCCGTGGTTCGGGGTTCGAAGCCCATGTTAAACTCTAGGTCCCGATGGGGAAATGCGTCTAAAAAGAGGGCATTGGCAGTAAAATCCAGCCCCAGGTAAAATCACGCTAGACACTTCACTACAACAGTAACTACGATTGCAAAGGCCATTTGGCGGGGGGGAGGGCTACGTCTCCACGAAAGATTAGGATCACTCGAGCCTTTAAGAACCACCTCGGCGGTTCCTTTGAAGTACTATGGACGTCCTCGCATCCGCTTGCTCAATCGTAACGCCCCACCGCCCAGGCTTCAATTAGCACCTTTCTCATTACAACTTTGTTACCATGGTTACGTAACCACTCTAACTTTATCAGGGCACACTTTGCCCCCCATTACGTGGCATGTAACTTATTCGTCACGGGTCTTCTTCATACCCAGCCACGTCATCTTCATTCTCTTGATAGTTTCTTTTCGCCGTCGGGCAGACCGGGCGGGTAGTCGACATGAAAGCAAAACGCAGATCAGAAGACAGGGTTTGGACCTCCTAGGAAAGAAAGGACACATTTTGGACTGATACATCCTTTAGTCTAATGACCCTCCCCCCCATACACACACACTCTCATTCAGCAGACTAAACTCAAATGCCGTCACAACTCACGAGTCGTACTTCACCCAAGAGCGACACGTTGCCTCGCCGTTCCTGTCGGTCTTCAAGTATTACAGAACATCCGAACGATTTCCACACGGTGTAGAAGAAGCCAACGCCGCTGAACAGCCAACCCTTCAAATCATTCAGTATTTACGCTATTCATCGTCCCTCTTTGTAAATTCACTCTTAATTAATTGTAAAAGAAATTAAAGCGAGGTTCGATTTGTAGATCTTTGTTACCACATTCATTATCAAATCGCCATTTTTATTTAATAGATATATCGTTCTGCCAAAGGAAAAAGAAAGGTTGAATTGGGTAACATATTACAAAGGCTGGATTACCAACAAGGTCATCTCCACCACAAAGTTTTTCAAGTGATTCGAGAAAAATGATAATACTGCTACAATTCACCCTATCCTCAAATAAGTAGGGTCAAGAAGCTGTATTTCAATCGTTAATGGCCAAATTAACACAACACTAGACGAGAATTTATAGAATATGCACGTCAAGAAACGCTTCCTCCCCCCAAAAAAAATCTAGTATCACCCCAAATTACAAGCACTTAAATATTTTTCTCTGAATATTACTCTCATTAGACGCAATGCAACATAAGAATTACAGCTACAGTAATAATGTTAACAACCCTAAAACTTTCAAACGAATAACAATACTACGATATATGTATTTCAAAACGAAAAAACAAACCCATATACAAGTACATATATTAGGATAAAAAAAACCCCGATAAAACAGAGAAACAAAACATAACCTTGGGAAATTCCACTCTTATAGGCACTAAGAATGGTTTTACTGCAGTTACAGAATAGCCCAAGACAAGCGACAGCAACGAAATCGAGTAAAATAAGCAGTTAAGATCAATGTGGCAAATCTTTTGAAATGAGGAGGTTGCGCCAGATTTTATCTTCAACCTTTTAATACAGGATATTCAGCGCAAAATAACGATCAAGGAATAAGCTGATAAAGCACGTGACAAGAGTAAATGAACGCCACCGCGAGAAGAGAACTGTATTTTAATCACCCACATTAATATCGCACAACTCCCAAATTCGCGGTTAGACGCAGGAGTCTGTGCGGAGCCGAAATTAAGATTTCTTTTTGCGAAATTATTCAAGTTAGCATATTGACAATGATTTCTGGGGATATGGTTTGGTTATTGGAGGATTATATATATTCCTATATGATTCATTGGTCGGTCGTTTCTTAAACGTTTCATTGGTTGTTTGTTTCTGAAACGTTTCATTGGTCGATCCTTTCTTAAACGTTTCATTGGTGGATCCTTTCTTAAGTGTTTCATTGGCGGGTTGTTTCGTAAACGCTTCCTTAGCGGATCCTTTCTTAAACGTTTCATTGGTGGATCCTTTCTTAAACGTTTCATTGGCGGGTTGTTTCTGAAACTTCAATTGGTAGATCGTTTCGTAAACGTTTCATTGGTGGATCGTTTCGTAAACGTTTCATTAGTAACTCAATTCTTAAACCTTAGGGAATAAATCTATTTCCTTCGTTTTAGAATTTTTTCAATTAATGGTGAGGGAAAAGACGTTGAGCCAATAAAAAGTTAGGAAAAATCATTAAGTGGGTGAGTCAGAATCAGAGTTACCACCGATCGTGACTCCATCCGGCGACTAACGGCCCTTGATGCGGCTTAACTACGCTATAATCGCTAGTTAAGCCGAAGGGGTTATATAATCCTGGGGCCCAATCGGTGAAATCGGAATCTACACCAATAATAATTTTGTGCATCTACGGGGCCCGAACTTAATCCCCTCGGGGGTGGTACCTAAACAATAATCCAATTTACAACCCACGGTAGGTGAGGTATTTTCGGAAGTGCTCATTCGAGCACTGGAAAGTCTTTATTTTAAACAGATACCTCCCGGTAAAGAGACATGCCTACATTACATGGCAGGGGCAGGTCCAGGAAAGTTGCGCACCCAGTTGACAGCAGTAAAAGTAGTATCCTCTTTGGGATACTTAAATTTAGCCTCCACAAGTTTTTACTTCAAATAATAACCTGAGTCTTAACCCTGAAGCAGAATTGCCACAGTAAGTGGACAAGTGCTCATACTAACAAGGAACCCTCCACCATAGATCTGGGCTCAGAGAAAAATACCAAATCTCCAGAAGAAACCATGTTCAAAAAGGTAGATAAACGGTACCTCGAAAACTATAGGTATCGAAAAATTCAGTGATATGAGTCGCGACATAGGACTTTAATCCACCCAAAATAGGAACGGGAGCAGAGATGAGGCTAAGAGAACCGAACATATAAGAAGAAAGCTCCAGCTCGTTTATCCGGTAATACAACGGGGCTAAATCGGAAATAGGGGGAAAAAAACTACAAATATCAACGAATCCAGACTCGTACGAAATTAAGTAGAGCCAATTTAAACGCTGGTCACGGACAAGTAGGGCCAATTTATTCGGCCGAAAGCTATTATTCAGTAAAGAGCTATAATTCAGTATCATTATCTAAGGTTCGGTTGAAAACGAAAAGAGAGAAAAATGGTGAAATTCGGCTTGATTTTTAAAAAATAGTGACTATCTACTATTCAGCCTAAAACTACGCTACATACCCCCCTCAACCCAATCACTAAAAACACTAATTCCCCCCAATCACAACACAAAACTAAAGCCAAGAAAGAAGGAGGCACGCTGCGGCATCGGATGTGATTATGCTTAAATTACCCTCCTGGTGGAAAGCTAAACTGAGAATATAGAAAACTAGGTAGTTTTGTGTGAAATGGTTTAACACCCTCTTCCAAAGTAGACGTGACACTCACTAACCAGTACACAAACTCATTTGCGGGGAAGTGGTAAGTTAAACTATAAAAGTGTTAACAGAACTAGGATACGGGTAGCCAGATGTGGTTTTGTGTACTCAAACTATTAGGAATTATGTTAACTTTTATTCACATAGACGAAATGAGACATAACCTGGTCCTAGTTATGTTCATTACTCTATTTTTGTTAGCGTTATTTTGAACATGGTTTATTTTTTGGTATCATCATGGCATCACTCGAGGACGAGTATAGCTTGTGTCCAGGGTTTTATCTTTGATGTGTCTTCATGTGGTTTATCAGCTCGATTTTAGCGCCACAGATTTTATCAGAGTTGGAACATGCATTAACAGGTTCTGTGGTTGGCGCGGACGATCTCGATGGGCTAATTAGCAGCTCTTTTTTCTACCTTTCCTTCTATCTCCAAAGCTGTGTTCGACATTCTGACCACATGGCCAGACCATCTCAACTGGTATTTTATTATGATGGATTCAATGTTTGTACTGTTTGCTTCGTCCAGTACACTCAGGTGCGACGGTCTTCCCAGGTTAACATTAATATACTGGACAAGGGACGTTGGTGAAATCTTTCCAGGGCTTTGATGTTCCGACGGTTAGTAGTCCAGGTTTCTGATCCATATTATAGTGAGGGTAAAACTATGGCCTTGTAAACTTTAACTTTAGTTTGTAGATGTAGGTCTCGGTCGTCAAAAACACGCTTTCGTAATTTATCAAACGCAGAGTTGGCGCAACGTAGCCTATAGGCCAATCTTTCAACACATTCTAGAGTTTCCGCATTAATTTAAATATTAGGGGCCGGCAAATGAGGATTACCTGGGTTTATTGGTGCTGGTTGGTGCAAGACCAGATTTTCCGAACATTAATTAACAGACCGAACCTGTAGTAGCCATTCGCAAATGCTGATATGTTTGTAGGTACTCCACGTTGAGAGCACAGATTGCATTATCATCTGCATATCGAATTTCAAGAATTGAGGTAGCTTCTGTTTAAGTCCTAGCTTTAAGACGGCTAACCTGTTGTTGATTGAGATGCCTGGAGGAAGGTCGTCTTGGATAAACAGCAGAACGGTGGCAATAAATAAAGAGAACAGTGTTGGTGCGTCTACACAACCTTGTTCGACTCCAGAGTTGACATCCAAAGAGTCTGTTGAGGTACTGTTCGCCATAATTGACACGGTCATGTCATCGTGCAAAAGACGCATGACTGAGATAAATTTTTGAGCGCAACCAAATCTTAGACAGGATTTCCCATAAAATCTCACGCTTTACCCTATCAAAGGCTTTCATAAGGTCTATAAAGGCCATAAAAAGGGGTTGATTTTGTTCACGACATTTTTCCTGAAGCTGTCTAGCGGTAAAGATCATGTCAGTTGTGCCGCGAGACCACCTGAAAGAAGCTGCATTGTGATTCAAGAAGAACGCTCTCAGCTAAAGGAGTTGGCAAAATTCGAGCTAAAATTTTACCAACGGTTTATAACAATGTGATGCTTCTATGATTACCAAAGACAGACCGGTCACCCTTTTTCTTGTAGATCGTCGCGATTATTCCATCACTAAATTCATCTGGGATTTCTTCATTTACCCAAATTTTGACAACAATTTGGTGAGGTGAAGTCAAAAGTGGGCTTCCGTTTTTTAATATTTCGGCCGGTATGTTGTCAGCTGACGCCCGGCGGCCTTATTATTTTTCATGGAATTGATAGCCTTTCTCATTTCCTCTAGAGTTGGGATTGCGCTCAAAGTATCATCTATTGGATGTTGGGGGATTTGGTGCAAAACATCCCCGGCAATAACAGGGTTCTATTTAAAAGTTCTTGACAGTGTTCCTGCCAGCGCGCCAGAATAGCTTTATTGCTTTTGAGCAACTGTAAGCCATCACTACTACGAAGAGGAGCCAGACCGTATGACTTAGGTCCAAATATTGCTTTTGTTTGGTTGAAAAATCATTGAGGACCGCATACCAGGAGAGTTGTGCGCTTTCCCCGTATCAACATCCCCAAATTGTCTACTCGGGCATGTAGTTTCCACATATTTTCATTTCCCCAACTGCACCACATTTTATTTGAACCTCTGCAAAGATAAGACGACGAAGGTACCTTCCTCAGTTTTTGCTCTTTTTTTAATAAAAACTTTAGCAAAAATATATTGTGAACTTTGCCATATTGCATGGGATGACTAAATAGCAATTTAAACAAAAAGACACAAGTTGCGATTTAAAAAGACAAAAACAAACCGAAATTTAAACAAAAAGAAACAAATTGCGATTTGAAGAACAAATAAACAAATTGAAATTTAAACAAAAGAAACAAATTGCGATTAAAAAACAAATTGAAATTTAAACAAAAAGAAACAAATTTCGATTAAAATATTCGAAAATTAGGCAAAAAGAAACAATTTGCGATTAAAAAAAACAAAACAAATAAACAAATTAAAAAGCGATTTAAAAAAACATTGAAATATAAACAAAAAGAAACAAAGTGCGATTAAAAAAACAAAAATATATTGAAATTTAAACAAAAAGAGACAAATTGCGATTTAAAAACAAAACCGGTCAAATTTAAACAAAAAACTAATTTCGATTTTAGAAAAACAAATTAAAATTAAAACAGAATTAAGAAATTTAGATTTAAATAAAAGAAACAAATCGCAAATTAAAAAACAAATTGAAGTTTAGACAAAGAAATAAATTGCTATTTAAAAAACAACAACAAAATTGAAATTTAAACAAAAAGAAACAAATTGCGATTTAAAAAGACCAAAAAACATTAAATTTTAAACAAAAATATACAAATTGCGATTTAAAAACAAAAATAATAAATTTAAACAAAAAGAAACAAATTGCGATTAAAAAAAAACCCTCGAAAAAACAAGTATAGTCAATGATAACAAGGTATGGCGATTGCATATACAGGGTATCCCAAAAGTCCTGGTACTATTTAAGAAAGTTTTTTTTGTATAAAATAAGATTGTTAATGAAAAATGAATAACATTATTCATTTATTGAATGAAAATTTTATTAAAAACTAAATAACTATTTTAAAAAATTAGATTATGATTTGTTTTCACATAGTAGCCCGACTTTTGCACACCCTGTATATTCTCTCATAATGTTATGAGTATCTATTTACTTTCTGCATGTCTGTCGATCAAAATAAGTTTAAAGGGATTAAAACTTGCCCACCAAAAAATTCTAAACAGGGACCCAAATAAGTAAATGCAGACAGAAGGCGGCGGCAACAGCAGAGGCACATTTGCCTCCGGTACAAAACCTAGTTTTACCTTAGCGGGTCGAGTTTAATGAGCTTCTGAGTTCCTATGTTTGGGTAGTTATCCTTGTAATGTAGTGTACATAAAACCATGTGCGCGCGCGCGTGTGTGTATGTGTGTGAGCGTTATAACCCCCCCCCCCAAAAAAAAAAAAAAAAAATACTCCATCTAGAAAAATATATTTACCGGACGAATTTTGTCCGATAAAAATTTAATGTGGATTTCTTTTCTCCTTTGCAGCCAATAGTGATAAATAAGGAAAATCGCTCATTTTTATCAAATCATATCAAGGTTTCTTGCTTGTAATAATAAGGCGAAAATCAAGGTCTTCATTTGCAACATTTATTTCAGTTTAAAGATCCTGAATTGGCGGCAAACAGCGATTACATTGCCGAATTAAAAGCAAATAATTAGGAATAAAACAATAGCTTCTCCACTTAATAACCTTGCCGCATCCTCTCCTCTCTCTGCTTCCTCCTAATCCTGCCGCATCTCCTCCTCTCTCTGTTTCCTCCTAATCTTAGCCGCATCCGGTCCTCTCTCCGCTTCCTCCTAATCCTAGCCACATCCGCTCCTCTCTCTCTGCTTCCTCCTAATCCTAGCCACATCTCCTCCTCTCTTTGCTTCCTCCTAATCCTAGCCGCATCCCCTCCTCTCTCTGCTTCCTCCTAATCCTAGCCGCATCCCCTCCTCTCTCTGCTTCCTCCTAATCCTAGCCGCATCCCCTCCTATCTCTGCTTCCTCCTAATCCTAGCCGCATCCGGTCCTTTCTCTGTTTCCTCATTCTCTGCTTCCTCCTACTATTAGCCGCATCCGCTCCTCTCTCTGCTTCCTCCTAATCCTAGCCGCATCCGCTCCTCTCTTTGCTTCCTCCTAATCTTAGCCACATCCGCTCCTCTCTCTGCTTCCTTCTAATCTTAGCCGCATCCGCTCCTCTCTCTGCTGCCTCCGTAAATCTCAGCCGCATCCTCTCCTCTCTCTGCTCTCTTCTAATCTCAGCCGCATCCTCTCCTCTCCCTGCTTCCTCTTAATATTAGCCGCATCCGCTCCCTTCTCCATTTGATACCGGGAGGGCACGCAGCTCTTCAAGCCTCCTACTGTTTTCGCAACGAAGGTTTTGGGTCCCTTGCCATGATTATTATGCGAGGCTTTAAAGATAAATCTGCATAATGTGCAGGAAAAAAGTAGGGCCATACAAGGAAAGAGGATATATATATATATATATATATATATATATATATATATATATATATATATATATATATATATATAAAGACTAAACGTTCTATAAATAAGACATATGAAAAAAAGAATCTCACATCCAATCTGCCTGTTTTCCTATTTAGGCCGTTTTCCTATAGAGGAAACATGATTTTTCCTATTATTAAAGCAACTTCGAACCTCCTTATATTAATAATCATTTTAATGCTATTTTTGACTAAAATATCTTTAATAATATAGATATTATGTATTAATGTATATTAGCACCATAATTACCAATCGATGGTGCGTTATATTTTTATTTTTTAAAAATACGGTGCTATAGAAATTTCTATGGTATTTTGTTAGTTATACCTCGTAAATCTATATTTAGGCTGTTATAAAACAACCCCGTAAGGGGCACGGCGATATGCCATCCTGGCCGCCGTGCTGACGGGACTCAGCACCCCGTCTAACCCCAGCTTAGCCTCTTCTCCTTTCAGACACTTGTGTTTCCCCCCCTGTTTCCTCTCTTTTCATACAACCTCTCCAACAACTTTTTCTGGTCAGCCTCTAATTTCACAGGGTAGATGCTGACCTTCTTTTCAGCCAACTATCCCGGATCGGGGCTGAGGGGGGAGGGGGGAATGTTCCATAAATCCTGAGCTCCGGTTTGGGATGGTGTATTTTTAACAACCTGCTTCATCCCCTCATATACCTTCCTCACATCCCCTTTCCTTCTCACTTGACCATCTATTTTTTTTTTACGCTGCCGCGCCCAAGGTGGATCCGCCATGCTGAAGTGCTACCAGGTCACCAGGCGGGAGGGGTGGCCTTAAATGACGGCACCTGGCTCTGCCAGGCTCGTACGCACCCCTCGCAGAGCGGGTTACTGCGAGTGGCGATGAGCGTTTGCTTCCCGTAAGAAAAAGAGGGTCACCATTTTCCCTGTAAGATCAACGCAGCCACCCTCAGGCAGCTCCACAGAGAAAATGGAGGTTCCCTTCCCTGTGGTTTCCCAGGGGACCCTCCATAACTCTTCAACAGGAGAGGAGGCTTACTCCTCTCCTTCGCCTACAGGCGTAGGGGACTCCCCCTCACCCTCTTCTCTGGAGGTGCTTTCGGGGCCCCCCTCTCCTCCCAGCGGCAGTCCCCCCCTTTTCTTTCCAAGGGGACTGCCAAGGAAGCCAGCAGGCAGCCCATAGCCGACCGCTCCCCATCGAAGCGGCTTGGTAGGGCACACCCACTTAGTGGGGAGAGGGAAGCCAGGCCCTTTCGGTCGCATCCCTCAAAAGACCTGCTGGCTAGAATTTTAAACCTAGTGGGGGCCAAGGCCTGTGCCTCCCTATACTCTACTCTTGACACTGCTGCCAATAGGACCTGTGATGTCCTGAGGAGGAGGGGGGGCAACTGGAGGGCCCCCTGAGATAGACATGGTCCTTGAGGCAACCCAGCCTCAGGCAGTAGGGCCTTCCATGGAAGCGAATCAGGGTTCGGCGCCAAGCACGGAACTCGAGTCCGCCCCCATGCAAGGTCCTCCTCAGACGGCTAGGGTTTCCAAGGCAGAAGAAGAAGCGGAGGGATCTCCTCTGACCGATGCACCTGCTTCTGCCAGGACCTTCTCCATCTCGGAGAAGCACCTGGTTGAGGCCGGTCCATCTTGCCTTGGGGCTCCTGCTGGCAGATGGGAGAAGCGGGTTCATTCTCTGCCCTCCTCTCCTAAAAAGAAAACAAAAAAAAGACTAAAAAGACTCGGGGCTCCTCTCATTCCGCGGGGCCTGCGGGGACGGATGGGTCTGCTGCTTCGGTAAGCGACCTAGCCCAGATCGGCACATCTGGCCCTTCTGCCCCTCCGGGTGCAGAGCATCTGACTAAGACCAAAAGAGCGCAGGGCGGAGCCTCGATGACATCGGAGCCCCTCATTCAGAGGTTACCTGGCGTTTTTGAGCCCGCTAGCTTCAAACGCTTCTTAGTTATTCGCTCCACTGATGGCAGCATGTTGGCCAAAGGCAACATGATCCATCAGAGGAGAGCTTTAGCTAGAGTAATTGGTAGAGAGCCGAAGGTGACCCGTTTCTCGGACGGGAGCCTTTTGGCGAATGCGGCGGATCCGAAAGAAACAGGAAGAAGAGAAAGTTGAAACAGAAGATAAAGCAGAAGCAGAAGAAGAGAAAGTTGAAGAAGAAAAGATAAAAACAGAAGAGTATATAACAAAGGAAGATAGGGGGGGGGAAGATGAATAAGAAAAAGAAGAAGAAAAAGAAGAACAAGAAAAATAAGATGGAGAAGAAAGAGGGAACCGAGAGTTCGCTTCCGGAAGGAAAGCTTCAAACCTCTGCACGGAAATGTCCGAGAGTCACTCTTGTGGGCGATTCCCAAGCACAAGGTTTGCAGCCCCTGCTAGTTGCTCGCCTTCGCACTAGTGTGAAGGTATTCTTCCAGCCAGGACGGGGAAACCACGACATCAGGGTAGAGGCTGAGAAATCTCAGATGTCCGAGAATTCAGTCGTTGCCCTGATGGTGAGTGGAAATGACCTCTACCTCTGAGGAGGCAAAGTAGGCCCCAGTGAGAAAATTTTCAGCACGGTCATGGGAGCCGTGGACGACCGCGGATGGAGAACTCGCAGACGGGTCGTTGTAGGGATGCTCCCAAGAAGAGGTCCTAGCCGGACAGCTCACTCAAGGAACGTGACCTTGAACCAGCGCCTGTCCGACCTTTGTACGGCGGAGGGAGTCTTCTTTCTGGACCCTTACCGCACCTTTTACGGTCGAAACGACCTGTACCAAATGGACGGAGTGCACCTTTCATTCAAGGAAAAGGCTGTACTCTGTAACTTAATCCAGGATGTCGTAGAGCGGACGCAGAGGAGCGTCTGACTCACAGTAAAGGCGGACGTAAGACAGTATGCCCGTGTCACTCCTGGAACGACGTTCTTAGATGTGGCAAAGATGAGTACTGCCAGACAAAAGAAGCCGGGAAACGGAAGAGCGTAGGAAGTCCTACACTAGGGGACTCCCTCAAAGTTCTTCTGTTCAATGCGAGGTCAATCAGAAATAATTTTCTTGAGCTCCGTGGCCTCGTAGCAACAGAGGAACCTGAGATGGTGGCCATAACGGAGTCGTGGATAAAAACCTCAAGCCGAGATTTTGAAGGTAAATTCACGATTCCCGGTTACCAGCTCTTCCTGGAAGATAGGCCAGACAGAGAGGGTGGCGGTGTGATGTTGTATGTCAAGGATACTCTCAACTCGACGGATTGAAACATCGTATCCGACCATAAACTACTAGGTGTTGACCTAGAGATAGGTCCTGTCAAATACAGGCCCCTGGTGCTTTATAGACCTCCTGCCCAACTCGTTGAAAAGGACAGAGATCTGTACCAGGTACTAGGAGAACTTGTCGAAGACAGAGTGTGTATCGTCATGGGTGATTTTAACACACAAGTTGACTGGGAAACCAGAGAACCCTGTGGTGAGAACGCACTACTCCTGGAGTTCGCGAACAACGAGTTCCTCACTAAATGGGTGAGAGAGCCAACGAGAGGAGACAATATCTTCGACATGGTTTTCACCTCTGAGGATGACATCGTTGAGGACCTCTCTGTTGGCGAAGAGCTCGGTGGCAGTGACCACCGACTAATTAGATTTGTAGTCAAAGTCCCCAAGGCAGAGCCTGCAACTAGTAAATCGAGGAAACTTGATTTGAAAAGAGCAGACTTTGCAGGTCTACGCGCTGGACTGACTGACGCAAGGCTAGAAGAGTGCGAGGCTGTTGAAGACTCGTGGAACAGTTTCAAAACCACATTCATGAGTCTTCAATCGCGTTTCATTCGATTGAAATGTCCCCGTCGTTCTTCTGTTCAACCAATGTGGTTTAATCGAGAAATCGGCAAACTGCTTAGGGAGAAGAGAAATGTGTACCAGCAATCGAAAATCTCGGGTGACTTTGACGAATACCGGAGGCTAGCCAGGAGAGTGAAGTCCAGCATAATGGCGGCTAAGCGGTCTGAGGAATGAGGAATGAGGAGGGGACATTAAAGCACTTAGATGCAGAAAATGCTAACCTCCTCAACGACTACTTCTCTTTAGTGTTTACTGAAGAGTGTGGTCCCATCCCTCAACCTACAGATTCCTCCTTGGGGGAAAAAGCTGGAGGATTTTGACTTCACCGAAGAAGAAATAAAAAAAAAGATCACTGACCTAATGACGAATAAGTCACCTGGCCCGGATAGGTTTCTACCTAAAGGGTTGAAAGAAGTGCGCGATCAAGTGTCACGACACCTGAGCGCAATCTTCAAATGTCAATATGGACCAAATGCGTTCCTAGAGACTGGCGTGAAGCGGAAGTGACTCCTATCTTCAAGAAAGGAGACCGTAGCCAACCGTCGAACTACCGACCTATCAGTCTGACCTCGATAGTCTGTAAACTCATGGAAAGCATGATGGTGGACAAAATGACTTCGCGTTTAGAGTCAAACCTGCTACTGAGGAGTTCCCAGCACGGCTTCCGAAGGCAACGGTCATGCCTGACAAACCTTGTGGAATTCTTCCACTTCGTCTTTAGTGAGCACAATCGGGACAAGGCGGTGGATGTGGTGTACTTAGACTTTCAGATAGCCTTTGATAAGGTACTACACCACCGCCTTTTCCGGAAAGTGCGAGCGCTGGGCATAGACGGAAAAGGAGCCGGCTGGATAGAGAACTGGGTAAGTGGCAAACGGCAACGGGTGGTGGTGAATTGACAGGCTTCTGAGTGGGTGCCCGTTACTAGCGGAGTGCCTCAAGGTTCTGTCCTAGGACCACTACTATTCATCATCTACGTCAACGACATGGACGGTGACATGGTTGCCAAGATTTCTAAATTTGCCGACGATACCAAGCTTAGTATGAACGTTGCAAAGGTTGGAAATACTGAATGCCTGCAAGATGATCTTCGAAATATTGGGGAGTGGGCTGATACGTGGCAAATGCCTTTCAACGTAAACAAATGCAAAGTGATGCATATCGGCCAGCGAAATCCTCAATCACCCTATATCCTTAAGGGCACTGCTCTTGAATCCACCGACACTGAGAAGGACTGGGGTGTAACTATCACGAGTGACCTCAAGTTCTCGAAACAGTGTATTGTGGTGGAAAAGAAAGTCCATTGGACGTTAGGGTATATAAAGCAACAGTTTGGATATCAGAACAAGGAGATAGTACTGTGTCTATACAACTCCCTCGTCCGACCGCACCTGGAGTATGCCGTACAATTTTGGAGTCCTTCATTTCGAAAGGACATCGCGAGATTGGAACGCGTTCAAGCCAGGGCAACCAAACTGATTCCCTCCTATCAGACATAAAAGTTATGAAGATAGATTAAGGGAATTAGATATGTTCTCGCTGGAGACACGGAGACTACGTGGTCAGCTTATCGAAGTGTTTAAAATACTTCGAGGCTTCGACAGACTGGACTACGGGGATATTTTCCAGCTAGGCGAGGGGAGAACAAGAAATCACGGCTTTAAACTTGAACTGAAGCGATACCACCGTGATCTGTGCGGGAAATTCTTCACTTACAGTATCTGCGTTAGTTGGAATGCACTTCCGACGGAAGTTGTCAACAGTGAATCTGTTGACCAGTTCAAGTCAAGAGTAGATAAAATCTTGCGAAATCGCGGTTAAGATCCTCGCGAGCGATCTTCGAGGTTGCCAACGGACACTTTCCAGGATTGCGCCAAAAGTACCCTCCTTGTGTGGACCGTAATGTCTTCTAGGGTAGTTATTTTTCTTGTAGCTCCTTGATCTCTCCGAGGCGGCCAAGATAAGTGCTCTTCGGACACTTCATGGCACCCCGGTGAGTGTGACGCCGCACTCTACCATGAACTTCGTGAAAGGAGTAGTTTATGCGAGGGAACTCGTTGACTACTCCACAGAGGACATCACCTTAGAGCTGGCCTTCCATGGGGCAGTCAAGGTCGAGCGTGGGATTAAAAAACAGAAAGGGGTCTCGAGACCCACCCCTACACTCTTCGTCACGTTCGACCGTGACAAGCTCCCTGAGTCGGTGCGTGCTGGCTGGTACCGCTATCGCGTGAAGGCATTTGTGCCACTGCCGCGGAGGTGCTATTACTGTCACCACTTCGTTCATACGAATCGCTCATGTAGACGTGCAAAGTCGGGGACACCCGAAGTATGTGTAAATTGCTCCAAGGACGCACACGATAAGTCCAAATCGTGCGTTGCCAAGTGTGTCAATTGCGGAGAGCCGCACCCCGCTTCTTCGAAGCAATGTGGTGCATATCTCCTTGAGAAAGAAATCCTGGCTGTTCAGGGCCAGGATTGACTCTCATTCCGCGAGGCTAAGGACTTGGTGCTGGCGCGCCCTGCTCTGCCTGGGACGTCTTACGCCTCAAGTG
The DNA here is from genome assembly GCA_963969495.1 of Ceratothoa steindachneri. Lineage (NCBI taxonomy): Eukaryota > Metazoa > Arthropoda > Malacostraca > Isopoda > Cymothoidae > Ceratothoa > Ceratothoa steindachneri. Next base: position 62,167,340 of record OZ018332.1, on the reverse strand, counting down.
TTAAAAAAAACACCCTCTGCTCCTGGCCTATCCAGGCCAACGAGCGCGGTTGTTTCACACCCAGCCCCGGCTAATACCAGGGCTCTTCCCCTTTCCCTCAGCGTGACCGTTTCCCGTTAGGCGAAACGGCCACGGTCCTCCACCGAGTCGTTAGACTCGCAGGAGGCAACAACCCTGAAGTTGGTCGCCAGGCCATCTTCCGGAGTTCCTAAAGCTGTCACCCGAAAGGTGGACAGCGACAAAGGAGTTTCGGCTCCTTCGCCAATGCCTAGAGGTGGGCTGGTTGGCTCGGAGACGGTGGTTCCTCGAAAAGAGGTCCCCCCGCCTCCAAAGCCGCAACGCCCGTCTAAGGTTTGAGGCGGAGGGAGGTAAAGACTAGCACGGCAAGCCCAACCTCCCCTAATAAGTACTCGAAGGCGACAGCGCATTCTCTGGCCAACAGCGTCCGGAGTTCTGCCTCCGGGAAGCGTACGGCCATTCCTGTAAGGGTCTTCTATTCGAAGAAGGCCCCCTCATTTCCTCCGAGCTATGCCTGGAGGGCATATTCCTTCACTGGAATTGCCGCGGATTCCGGGCCAACTAAGAGGAGTTGCGGAGACTCGTCTCCTCCCGTTTCCCGTTAACTATCTTTTTGCAGGAGACCATGCTGGGCGCATGCCCCCTACCCACTCTTCCGGGGTATAAGGGTTTTGCGACCCCACCACCACAGGATGGGGGCCGGGCGGGAGGATGTGCGATTTACACACGGCCTGATGTCTCCGTTCTTCTCGTCGCTTAAGATACCTCCTTTCAGGCGGTAGCTGTGCAGCTGCACCTTAATAGGAAGTATAGTTATTTCCGTTTACATTCCACCTTCACCGAATTCGAACCGGGGGAGCTCCGCCGCGTCGTCACACTGTTGTTGAGGCCCTTTCTCTTGCTCGGAGATCTAAACCGTAGACTCCCCTTCTGGGGAGACTATTCTATTAATCATCAAGGTTCAGTCCTTACTGACCTGATCGACGAGCTTGAGATTGGTGTCCTAATTGTGGCTGAGTTTACGCATCACTTCCCGAGAACCACTTCATTTTCCTGCCTCGATCTATCTTTGTGCTCTCCGGATGCACAGCCTCATTTTGATTTGAGGTTGGTCGATGACCTTCATGTTAGTGATTACTTTCCCATTCAAATATCATTTTCTAGGCCGCTGACGCCAGAGAGCCCGCCCCGGTGATGCTTGGCGCGGGCGCGGTTGTCTGCATTTCAGGAAATGATGAATTCTGTATATCAGTAGAGGAGTTTTTGTCGCTAGATGAGGCCGTTGAGTTCTTCTCAGGCAACCTCATCGCCGCAGGCCTAACTACTATTCTTAGAAGGTCTGGCCGTTTTGCACGCCGACCACTCCCGTGGTGATTAGCTGAGTGTGAGACGGACCGCAAGCAGAAGCGCCATGCCTACATGCGCTATAAGCGCCGCTCGAACGATTTCACTGTCGCTGAATTTCGTCGGGCTAGGGCTAGGTTGCGATATATTTCGATGCACGCCCGCCGCTCTTCTTGGCGGGCATACTTGTCTTCAATTAACGGGAAGACACCTCTAGCAGAGGTGTGTAAGCGAGTCAAAAGGATTCGGGGCAAGTTCTCGCAGGAACCCCCTCCCGTTCTCCATGAGAATGGGACCGCAATCTCGGACCCCGCGTCCGTGGCGGAATCCTTCGTTACCGCTCTCTCTGTATTCTATAGCCGGGATGCCGCTCCGCCAGCATTCAATGCACGTCGTGATGTCGCGGAAAGCCGCCGACTGGACTTTACCTCCAGTGGCGGAGAACCCTTCAACGACATGTTTACTGTGAGTGAGTTGCGTTCCGCTCTTGCTTCGTACGCGGACACCGCCCATGGTCCGGACGATGTCCCGTACGCCATGCTTCGACACCTGGGGGAGCGAGGCATGGCCTTTCTGTTAGATTTATTCAGCAGGATCTGGGTGGAGAGTCTCCTCCCAGAATCCTGGCGAAACGCTACTGTGCTTGCCTTTCGCAAACCGGGGAGAGATCACTCTACTCCGACCGGTTTCCGCCCAATCTCTCTAACCTCTTGCGTGGGCAAGTTGATGGAAAAATTGATAAATGTTAAATTAGCCTTTTTGCTGGACAGCGGAGGCCATCTGTTTTCTGCTCAGTGCGGCTTCCGCAAGTTCCACTCCACGTCGGATTCTCTGCTCTGACTGGAAAATGTCGTCTGCGAGGCCTTCTTCGTAGACAGCACCACGCCACGGTGTTTTTCGATCTGAAGAAGGCCTATGATACCGCATGGCGATACGATATCATGGAGACTCTCCACACCATGGGGGCGAGTGGAGGCCATACGATGTTTATATCTCAATTTTTGCGAGATCATCGATTCCGCGTACGGGGGGGGGAGCTCTCTCCGGCCCAATGGAGCAGGAAGATGGTGTCCCGCAGGGAAGTGTCCTCAATGTCTCACTCTTGCCCTGAGCATCAACGGCATCCCCTCGGTTCTGTCGGAAGATGTTCTCGATACGCTCTACGTGGACGACGTTTCGATCTTTTTTGGTGCGGTTCAGATGCCAACTCTAGAGTGTCGACTCCAACGCGCATTGACCCGCGTCTCTCGCTATGTCGAAGCGCACAGGTTTCGGTTTTCCTTGACCAGGACTAAGGTGGTGCACTTCTGCATCCATCCACGGCTCCACCCAGACCCAGAATTGTTTCTTAATGGGGTACGCCTGGAAGTGGTTGAATTGCACCGTTTCCTTGCTTTTGTATTTTACCGACGCGTAACCTGGGAGGCTCATATTCTCAGCCTTAGGGTCTCTTGTTCCTGCGCCATGGATATTTTCCGTTCCGTGACGTTCAGCGCTTGGGGCGCTTATAGGGCTACTTCCTTACTTTTTTTATCGATCCTTTGTTCGTTCGAAGCTCGACTACGGATGCCAGTTTTATGCATCCGCAACCGAGCGTGTATTGCTAAAGTTGGACTCGATCCATCACACTGGCCTTCACCTGGCGACCGGTGCCTTCCGCACTTCCCGCATTGAGAGCCTCCTAGTCGATCCTTTGGAGATGCCACTCGCTCTACGCCGTGTACAGTGTATCATTCGCTTGTACTCGCGAGCCCGGTGCTCCCCTCAGTCGCCAACAGCTCTCACTGCTTCCGTACCTGATTTCAACGGTGCCTATGCCGCCGAGAGACGCCACTCATACCTTAAGCTCTTTGGGTTTAGGGCCAGGAAACTCCTTCGAGAGGTAGGTATAGCTCTCGGGCTGGAACACCCCTGGTTTCTGCCCAGGACGCCACCCTGGAGGGTACCACATTTGGCTATGTGTCGCCACACTTCTGCTCCCAAAGCTTGTACAGCGCCGGAAGTATTGCGTTCGACATTTTTGGAACACACCTCGTTTCACGTTGAAACCTTGCCAGTGTATACGGATGGCTCCAAGTCCCAAGAAGGCATCGGCTTCCACGCCGTATCCCCTCAGTTTGAAGTCAGCGGGGCTCTGCTTGGCGCTGCGTCTTTCTTCACGACCGAGCTGGTGGCAATACATCACTCGGTACGGGAGATTACGCGACGTGCCCAGTTCGGAGACCGGATTGCGATTTATAGCGATTCACAAAGCGCCCTGAGTGCTCTCGTGGCATTGAAATCTCCGCATTCTCTGGTTTGCGATATCCGTGACGCCACGGTTTTGGCGAGCCAGGCGGATGTCGAGATTATCTTCTGCTGGGTTCCTGGACATGTAGGAATTGTGGGGAATGAGGGCGCCAAAGAGTCCAGCGTTTTGCTTTACATCACACCGACTACATGGCAGGAATACGGGCAGCTCTTCGGGCGGCCTGGCAAAGAAGATGGGAGACGGTCGAAAGGAATTTAAAGTTGTGTGCCATTGCGCCGCGCCTGTTTACATGGACCTACCTCTCAATGCCGCGAAGGCTTCAGGTTATTTTCTGTCGTCTCCGAATTAGGCACACTCGCGGGACGCACCGCCATTTAAAGGAGCGCTCGTCAGCGCCCTACTGTGAAGACTGCGTTGTCCCCCAGACTGTTCGGCACATCCTTGTTGAATGTTGCAGTCTGGGTGATCTTCGCGTATGTTACCTGTCCTGGTACCAGGATGGGCGTGGTCGCTACCGCCTGTCCATTGTACTCGGGACGTGTGCGTGCACATTGGCTGGTGGACTTGTAGACATTTGGTGGGAGGCTGGCTTTCTCCCTTTTATTTACCTAGTTTTTTGTTTGTTTTTGTTGTTTTTTCCCTATAGGTCACACGTTCCTGCGCCGGGGGGACCTCCTCCCGACGCAGGAGCTTGCTTCCTGCTCGTTGCCATTTCCATTTTTTTAAAAAATTTAGTGTTGGCTTTGTTTGTTTTTTTGGGGGTGTTTTTGAATCTGACTTTAAAGTAGCCTAGTACTTGGCAGGTTTTTAATACAGTGACTGATGTCTAAGTAGGCTGTCGTCAGATGAGCACTTAAAAAAAAATCTTATAAAACAAGGTCTGCTGACTGAAAAGTCGCTGCTCTCACTTATTCTGATTTACGACCTTACGGACCTTCAAAACTTTTAATTATTCTCGTACTAACCTTGGGAGGACTTTGGCAATTATACTGTTCAAAAGAGAATGTTACCAACATAAAGGTTTCCGATTTCGTTAGAATCGGTCGAATAGTTATGTTATTGCCAGACAAAATAATTCCCGGGCTAACCTCATTAGGACTTTGCCAATTTTATCATTAGAAAGAGAATATTAAACAATTTAAGCGTTTCAGATTTCGTTAGGTTCGGCCCAATAGTTATGATTTTATTGCCAAAACAAAATAATCTCAGGCTAAACTTGGGAGAAACTTTTCAATTATATCATTCGAAAGAGAATGTAAAACAACATAAGGGTTTCAAATTTCGTTTGAATAGGCCGAATAGTTAAAATATTATTACGCAACCAAAAAAGCCAAACGGGGACCAACCGACCGACATAGTGAAATATAGAGTCGCACGCAACTAAAAAATTGCAATTTTTATTTGTCTCGTGCGAGGCTAGTCGCGGGCGACTCTACATCTCACTATGACTATTCGTCAGTCGGTCGGTCGCTCTCCGTTTTGTTTTCTTTTTTGTTGTAATACATTCTAACTATTCGGCCTATAAATTTTCTATTTTCCTTATGTTGTTTTAAATTATCTTTTGAACGATAAAGTTGCCAAGGTCCTCCCAAGGTTAACCTCGAAATTATTTTTTTTTGGGGGGGGGCAATAATAACATAACTATTTGGCCGATTCTAACGAAATTTGAAACCCTTATGTTGTTTGACATTCTCGTTCGACTGATATAGTTCCCAAGGTTATCTCGGGAATTATATTGTTTTGGTAATACCATCATAACTATTTGGCCGATACTAGCGAAATTTGAAACGTTTATGTTGTTTTACATTCTCTTTAGAATGATATAATTGCCAAAGTTCAACTTAGGTTAGGCGGAGATTCTAACGAAAGTTGAAACCCTTATGTTGGTTTACATTCTCTCTCGGATGATATAATTAGACCGTGTATTATTGAAAGTGCAGAATAAGTGAGAGCACACGACTTTGGTCAGCAGACCTTGTTTTTCTATGGCCTTAACTTTAAAAAATACCTTCGAGTATTCTTAGGATTTGGCTATTTAATATCTACGTAAATGACCTATATTATGGAATAAAGGGTAATATTTTAAAGGTTTCTAATGATACGATGTTGGCCGTTGGAAGCGAAGAGGGGCAATTTTTGAGCTCTGCCAAGAGGTTTAACAAACATGAGTGAGTAATCAATTTTTGGAGTTCAGACATTGTTGGAGATTTTGCCACGCTCGAGAGCGTTTCTTAGAGACATGAATTAGATAGAGCGACTTGAAGAAATAGGACTTCCAACTTAGCAAGATTGCGTTGCAAACTAATACAAACATTAAAATTTTGAACGAGGTTCGATTACATCGAATCGTATGTGTCCTCTACTTAGAGGTAATGGTCATATTTAAAGGTAAGCTATTCCACACGAATGTGACCACTAATATATTTTTTTAGAGGTGGTGGTCAGTTAATGGGTTATGTTAAGTTAATGTCATTGAGCGACAGTTAGACACTTGAAAAGAGCCATTACATACCATACCTCTAAATAAAATTCAATTTAAGACCATGACTCACTAAGATAATGAAGGGTATATAGTCTGTGTTGCATAAACCCATCTGTTAGTTTTCAACAATCTTGACAATCCATACCTGTTCCATCTTTTATCAAGCCTCATGTATCGCTTCTTTCCGTCTTATTGTAATCTTGTCGCTTCCTTTTTATTATCATTCTCTGTAGTCTCGCTTTCTTCATTTATTCCTGACCCTCAATTTCCTTTCATCACGGGTTGAACATCCCCTCATTCTATTATCCGCGTTTCTTTCACCCCTATCATCACCATTCCCTTAGTACATATTTATAACTGTGTATAGGGATTCATTATTGTCCTATATAGGAAATTAGATTGAATCAGCGTACCCCTTCCCGCCCCATTTGCTGTTTCATAGACTCGTGATGGGTCGTCCGATTGGCGATTTCCTTGGCCTGGCGACTAGGGTTGAGGCGTCTTCTATTGCAGGAGTTCATTCCCGTAGTCATAGGGTTTCCAGCACCCCCTCTTCCTTTCATATCGTCTCCACACACACTTCAGGAATCTACCCTCTTGCTTAAGGGATATATTATTCCTCGGCAGCGCGGTCACAAACACGTACACACAATCCATCTTTTTCTCGGTCGAACACACTATTTTCCCGAACCTGTCCAAGGAAATTTCGCTATGCCCCACAGCTCTGAAATTTTAGGCAACCATCACTTTAGTAATCTCCCTCTAATTTCACAACTTTCTCGCATATATTCGTTTCTCAATGTATATACTTTGGGTTGGGAGAGCATTTAGGGCTTCCCCTAAGTACCTATGAATCTCTCTCACAGTCGATCTTTCTTCCAGATTCAACATCGCCAGCTCCATCATTCGACATTCTAACGTATCCAACACTTAAATTCTTAGCATTCACAACTTCGAATATCTCCTACAATTAAGAAATTATATTCCTTTAATATAACCTTTTCATAACTTCGGCGCTTGTAATTTAGATCCAAAACATCTACATTAATAGACGATTTCCACCTTTTAATTTGACTCCATTACAGATGGATGATGTCACATTTGTAACGTGTTCTGGTTGCCATCTTTTTAACTCTTTTTTTTTCTATTGCAGGTAAGTTCCATTTGCAATGGTCACCTTTAAGGAACATCAACCTACTGTAAGTACAAACCGAGCTAAGTTTGATTTGGCCGAAGAAAGAAGAGCATAAGAGTATATTCAGGGTGGAACTAATACAAAAGTAGTTTCTTTCACCCCATATAATTCTTTGTTAACTGATCATTTTTTTCTTGTGTTGCGTAATGTAAACAAAAGGGAAATTGGTGCCATTCGAAATGAGAACGGTGGGAAGGAATCAGAAGGATTTGATGGGGTTTTGGCCTTACTTCTAATAATAATGAAGCATCTGATTTCTTTGGGAGACACATATGGGCGGCAAAAATGGTTTTAGGTATTATTATTGTTAATCGCTTCCTCATAAGGTCTGTTTGGTCGCATTTGCGCCACTGTCATCGAATGGGCCGCGACTCTCCCGCACATTACCTCCATTATGTTTTGCACTGGCAGGAACAAAACCCTCTGGTGCATGGCTTATCAGACCAGCGGCCCATATCTGGACTTAGTCGACTTTTATGATACGGGCAGGAAACTCCTGTTCTCAACGGGGGACATTTTACTCTAATGGAAAAAGAGAAAGAATAGGGAAAGGAAAAAGATGAAAGGGTAGAAATAGTAAAAATGAGCAAATACTAGATAGTGAAGTCTATATTGTGAGAGATAATGGACAACCAGGTTCCAAATTTTCGTATGGAAGAAAGATGAGCGTCGGTGTTTAGAGGATGAGATTGGCGGAACAATGAACTTGACAGATCTGCAGAGAGGGTTGGGTTTTTTTTTTTTTTTTTTTTGGGGGGGGGTAAGTATTATAATTATGAAATATTCGTGCCATTGGAAGAGAGTAAAATAATGCGATAACAATTATCTTCCAATTCATACACAAGATAAGAAGAGAGAAAGCGATTGCGATATAGTACTAATAATTATTAGCATCCTCTTCTTTCACTTACCAATTTAATAATTGTTATTGTTTATTATTATGTTTAATTCGTTTATCTCCGGTGCCGTTGTTCAGTCTGAAAGTGCTCACCCTCTTGAGCGCGCCAAATCCAGGAGCTTAACTCTAGCTTTCTCAGCATCACTGATAAGGGGGGGATCTGCCTGGTAAAAGCTTTTGTGCTAGCGACTACCCTGATGCCAGGGGGTTAATTCTACCCTGGATTAAGCTATAAAGGGGGTGTGGGGTATTATTTGTTTTAAGTTGCCTTGACATACGCTGTAGATACGCGTGGTTCGGAGCCCGCATTAATCAGTAGTTTCCCAGCGAGAAATTAGGGCATCTTAAGTGAGTGAGTACAGATCGGTGGTAAAACTCTACCATATATATATATATATATATATATATATATATATATATATATATATATATATATATATATATATATATATATGAAAGGTTTGTGATTTTGTATATTAGGTTTTTGTCAATTTTTCCTTCAATTATTTGTTTAAAATTCATTTTAAAACAGTCTTATATAATCATTAGATTCATAAATCAAAGCGCTCCTAACTTAATAGATTTTAGCAATTATACACTCGCTAACTAATTTAAATATTTAAAATCCTTCCCTAGTCTCTTTATTGTAAATTTGAGCCCCATTTTTAAATTTTCCCTTTAACTCTAACTTTGCAATTCAAAGGTAATACTAACTAGTAAAGTTCTAGATGTTCATTTATCAGTGTGCTCTCTTGACAGTGCAAAATATTTTGTTCGTTTATTTGTATTTTAGGCCTAAGAAGATGACCGTATTGTGGTCGAAACGTCGCCGGTAAATAGAAAGGATGATGCCAGCTATTTTCCTCGCTTTGGGATTTCTGTTAAACAGAAAGCAATCCTCATCGATATATATATATATATATATATATATATATATATATATATATATATATATATATATATATATATATATATATATATATATATTGGTAATCCACAAGCAGTGAGAAGTGGTTCGTGCTGAGATACTTTGAAAGATTGACAGCCGTAATCAAGAGGAACAATACAGGGGTGCAAGTCTGAATGAAGTTTGATCCTTTGGTTAAATTGATTGGGTTCTTATTAAGGTGAAAGTGGGCGATGTATGTAGGAAGGCAGATTCTGCATGATCGAGTAGTGTTGGTTGAAAAGCAACTTTGCAACTGAGCGGTGGATGGTTGAAGAGAACGAGTTGGCGGAGATTAATGATTCCATCAGCTTTATTCTGTAGTCCGTGTGGTTCCTCATCAGTCCCTTATCGGGTAAAGTTTTCCTCAGAGGAAGTGGCCCAGAAGGTTGTTACAGGGCAATGTCCCCATCGCCATAAGGCATTATTCTAATTTTTAACTACTACTAGTTACGGATAGATGATACGCTAAAGCTTTTGTGTTAATTCTGAGTTATTGACTGGAAACCGGTATTGATATCGGTTGTTTACTAATACCGGTATTGATATCGGGGGTTTTACTAATACCAGTATTGCTTAAAAAGTAATTATATTAACAAAGTAAAATGAAAGCAATTTAAACTATCAAAATGAAACGGCAAAAAACATAGCTCTTATAAAAGGATTAAACGTATTTTCAGAATCTAAAACTCTTTTGCTAAACAATGGCGTTTTATTGATATAATTTACTTGCGAGCTGACAGCGAAATGCGCAGATTTAAACAAATTTACCACAAACTTTAATTAAATTCTCAGAAATTTTCGTTCAGTTTAGTCATTTGACTTGTTATTGTAAATCACACTGCCTTCGTCATCATTACCAAGTTGACTAAAATTTTGATATATATGAACTTATTTAGACTATATATTTTTATTTAATCCATAAGTTTTACAGAGATTATACATTTTAAAAGTTTAATATATTTTCAAATACCGGTACTATTCAATACCGTCTTTTCGCAAATACCGGTATTCCCATTTGTTACAGGCCTTCCTCGTCACCAGCGCACCAAAGAGAGCCATAAAAAGAATGAGGAGGAGGGAATAATAATAATCTGTCTCTTAATCGAAATCTCTCTTGTTTATAGGTCTCTTCAGTTGGCTTCTCTGCCCCTGATATGTAAGCAATTTGGGGCGAACTTCCTCTTTATCAGATGGCTGGACAGAGGCCGGCCGCCAGTCGTTTTTTTCCTGAAGATAAAAGAGCGTACAACGACGGCCATCATGCGAGGCCCCCCCATCTCGGATTCCCTCATTCCAGGACCCCCATTTTAGGGCGATTCCGTAGTGCCTTATGAGGCAGGATGCCTCGTTGGCTCGCATGCATGGGCGGAGAGATAAAAGGTTGCAAGAGTGGGGAAGAGAGCTGATAGAGATTCCGGGACCCTTTGAAGTACGGATGATGCCATCGGGCATTCATTGAGCCAAGTAGGCGACCATAAGCGCGTTAATAATTGGAAGATTTAGGAGGAAAAAAGCAGCCATCTGTGTGTATGCTGATCCTTCCCCTGTTTATTTACGTGCTTTCTTGCATGCTGTGAGTGAAACTGAGGTATTCGTGTGTGCACATACCCCGTATTTGCTCCCTCTTCTCCCTTCCCTAAGGCCCGAGTTGGGTGATTTGCAGGAAGAGAGAAAAGGAAGCGGAAAATCAGCCAAAGGAAAAAAATATGTGATTGAGAGCCGTCGAAATGCTCGATTTGGTCCTGGAATCGTAGCGAAACTCGATCTGACGAGGAAGGCGCAAAGTATACGTGGCCGAATGAGTCTGTGATGATACTCCAAAAGGAAGATGATAATTGAGTGGTATTGGACAAAAGAATTGAGGGAAATAGGTCGAAAAGCTGAACATATATATTGTAGGAACTCATGCCACAAAAAGCCTAGCAAATTAAGATGGTGGGTATGCAAAATCCATGTTAAGGACCATTGATAAAATGGTTATCGAAGGATGCAATGAACCCTCCCTTTGCCTAGTCGGGAATTAAGTTTAGAATCCGCCTTGGGAGATGAAACTATTAAGAAATCGCCCTTCCAATTAGAGGGCTTAATTATGGAAGCAATAAGGAGCGGGGACGACAAAAGAAGAAAAAATTCTATCAAAGACAGGCAGACTTTACAAAATACCTAATTTCCAGCGATTGCCATACTGACCTTTATGCCTCTTTCACTTTCCGGTTGGGATCCGCTTGGAAAGAAAAGGCAGGTTGACGAACTACTATTATCACAGAGACTGTTTTTGCAATTAGGAAGCCGCATAAACTCTAAATGCCGAGATGCTGAGGCAAGCATGGCATATTTCCAAGTCTATAAGGATTCCTCCTTTTTCAAGACGCCTCACAATTCACTCGCAACGAGGTCCCCTTTTCCCTTATAAACTTCTATTTGGCACATGAAGGATGGCCCCCTCCCCCGGTATTTTCATTAGCTTGAAACTACCTGGGCTTTTTTCCTTCTGTATATTTCTAGTTTACCCCCTTTAGATACTTTCTTTGCAAGCCCATTATGTAGTTTTCTTGGCCAGTTGCTGATTTTGCAGGCTAGAAGCCGATCAGCATTCGTCCACTCATGACCAGGCCCGCTGAAGGGGGGCCGGTCGGAGAGTGATTTTTTTTCACATGGCTGCTTTCTACTCCCCCCTTTCTATTACCCTCACATTTCTCTTTTATTACACTCCCTCGTACGAGGATGTCAGGAATATAGCATGGGCATTAGGCAACCATGCCTCGGATAGCTTCTTGAAGGTTGTGTACCCTCCCGGCCTCGTCATCCGCAGCTTGTCCTTCTGGTCCCAATGTCTGATGTAAGATATGCTGTTGTATATCTTCCACACATTTTCACTTCATCTACGCCTACATTTTAGTTGACTCTCTTTGGTGTTGGTCGCATGTTCCCGCGCTGGATTGAGGCGGGCCAGTACGAGATTGAGTACGGCCACTCGTGCCCTTCTAGGCAGTCTACAGATAGGCGCATCTTTTTCACTATTCCTCTTCCTTCATTATTCCTCTCATCTCTTTGCTGATTGAACACTCCCACTAGGATGACTGAATCTTCCTTTTCCTTAAATAATAAAAAATAAATTATCTTTAACGTGTGCCAGAGGGAGGGGGGGGGGGCTATATCTGTTACCTGGAGACCCGGAGGAAGATAAACAAGGTCTGCTGACCAAAAGGTCACCTGCTCTCACTTATTCTGATTTATGACCTTACGACCTTCAAAACTTTCAATAATTCAAAGACTAACCTTAGGAGGACCTTGGAGGTTATATCATTCGAAAGAGAATATAAAACAACATAAGATTTCAAATTTCGTTAGAATTGGCCAAATAGTTATGATGTTATTGCCAAACCAAATAATTCTCGGGCTAACCTTGGGAGGACTTTGGTAATTATATCATTCGAAAGAGAGTGTAAAACAACGTAAGGGTTTCAAATTTCGTTAGAATCGGCTGAATAATTATGTTATTGCCAAAATAAAATAATTCCCGGGCTAACTTGGGAGGACTTTGGCAATTATATCAGTCGAAAGAGAATGTAAAACGACATAAGGGTTTCAAATATCGTTAAAATCGGCCCAATCCCTATAGTGTTATTACAAAAAAGAACAAAATAAAAGCCAAACGGGGATCTACCGACCAACATAGTGAGATGTAGAGTCGCCGGCGTCTCGACTCGCTTGTGAGTCAAAAAAAGGGTTCCCGAAGCCGGCTGATCAAGAAATGGGATATGATCTCGAGAATTTTAAGACACCTTTATCAATAGAGCGGATTTATGTGCGCCTTTCTAATGTGTATATTTGCATCGTATATTTTGGAGGTTTATTGCACGATAAATCTGTGGCACATTGTGGGGGAGAGACGCTGGCTTGAGGACATGTCATAAATTGGAAAGTAATTTACTTTGAATTAGGGTATTATGCTTTGCAGTACTCTCGGTACTTGAAGCGTCATATGTTTGGGGGGGTTTTCACATTAAAATGGTGGGCCCGTGTCCCAGGGTGTATGCCCATTGAGGTTTTATCATACTCTAAAAAGATGGTAAGAATAACTTGTATTGGTTATAGAGCCTATTTTTAGTCGCGTGCGACTCTATATCTCACTATGTCGGTCGGTGTCCGTTTTGTTTCTTTTTTGGGCGGGTAATAACATTGTAACTATTCGGCTGATTCTAACCTAATTTGAAACCATTATGTCATTTTACATTCTCTTTAGAATGATATAATTGCAAAGGCCTTCCCAAGGTTACTCCAGGAATTATTAAAAGTTTTGAAGGTCGTAAGGTCATAAATCAAAATAAGTGATAGTACGCGACTATGGTCAACAGACCTTGTTATTCCGATGGCCTGTTTCACTTCTATGTTTATACTGGTATAATAGATGCTCTTATTACGGACATCGGTGTACTCTTGTTATGGTGGCAAAGTATCTGTATAGTTTTTTAGCCGCGTGCGAGTCTAGTCGCGGGCGACTCTATGTCGGCCGGTCGTTCCCCGTTTTGCTTTTTTATTGTTTATGTAATAACATTGTAACTATTCGGCCGATTCTAACGAAATTTGAAACCCTTATGTTGTTTTACATTCTCTTTTGAATGTTAGAATAATATAATTGCCAAAGTCCTCCCAAGGTTAGCCCCTGAATTATTTTGTTTTGGCAATAACATCATAACTATTCGTCCGATTCTAACGGAATTTGAAACCATTATGTTGTTTTGCATTTCCTTTCGAATTATATAACTTCCAAGGTCCTCCTAAGGTTAGTCTTTGAATTATTGAAAGGTTTGAAGGTGGTAAGGTTATAAATCTGAGTATGTGAGAGCAGGTGACTTTTTGATCAGCAGACCTTGTTTTTTATATAAAATGCTGATGAGTTGTTTTACTCGAAGTGTTAGTCAATTTAGTTGCATATCCTACATAAGAGAAAAGCGGAATGCGTTATTATAGTAAGGGACAGTTAAGTTCACACTGTATCTGGCATATCTGTGCACGATCATCATCCACGTTAAGCAAAGGTGACCGCCGTATCCATTAGATCAAGCTGTTTTTTCACGTTACAGTACAGTGTGATTGTTCAGTCTCATGTGAGGTACGCTATATGTTGTAATTGTCAATTAAATTACAAAGAAGGCAGTCGTAATATCGGGGTATATAGCAGAAAACTATCTGCTCTCTTAGGCTTTTGTATGTCCAGGCCTATCCACCACCTTCCCTCTATCTGGTCTTTTTCTCAGGATTTCGTTTGTACAGGCTGCTCCATCCTCCTCCCCTCTTAAACGGAAAAGGAAATGCAACTTCCACCTATTTTCCGTTCCTCTTCTCTGCTTCTAATCTAAGATTGGTCCAAAATAAAGAACCTTTTAGCATTTAATTGGGGAATTCTGTCAGCCTCGATTTGGCAGTAATCGGAAAACTCCCAATCACGGATTAGGACGCGGGGAACTTGATTGACTGTTTATAAGCTCCAAACTGGTTGTAACGATGAGCGAACAAAACAAAAATGGAATTGCAATAAAATGATATGAAAGATCGTGGATTAAAAATATTTGCGAAATTTAATCTCTTTGTGTATGTTAAGGTTAAGGAGGTATAATTCGCCTGTTGGTAACTCCTCTTGGCCAGTGATTTCCAAACCTTTTTGGCAAGCACATCCCCTTGCCTAGCCGTGTCAAATCACGACTCCCTTCTCAAAGAACCTTAAACTACACGAATTCCGAACAAATATATTATTTACGTATGAATAACTTTATTCAGAATAATACTAAAAATAGCTATACAAGTGTTAGGATAAAAAATAGCAACAATTATTGAAAGCGAAATAGCCATCACTTACATGGAATCACTGCCTAAGCTAATTATTTCTTTGTCTCTCAATTCTCTTCATTCCGTGCAACAAAGGATGTTCCCAGCCCCTCTAAAGATTGCTCGTATTTTCCCAATTCCATTATCCCCCTTCCATCCAATTATCGACCCATATCTATTTTACAGTTGGAAAGTTACTTGGAAAAATAGTTCATCGTCAACTGATATCCTTTTTAGTCGCGTGCGAGTCTAGTCGGGGGCGACTCTACATCTCAGTAAGTCGGTCGGTCGGTCCCCGTTTTGCTTTTTCTTTGTAATAACATTGTAACTATTCGGCCGATTCTAACGAATTTTGAAACCCTTATGTTGTTTTACATTCTCTTTCGAATGATATAATTGCCAAGGTATCCCCCAAGGTTAGTCCGTGAGTTATTGAAAGCTTTGAAGGTGAGCAGACTTTGGTCAGCAGACCTTGTTTAGCTGAAGGCCTCTTATCTGACCGTCACTTAGGCTTAAAATCCAATTCCTGCACAGAAAATGCAAAACTGGCTCTTATGCTGAGAATCTATATAAATCTAAATGACCATAAGACTGTAGCTACCGTCTTTTTAAACTTATCTAAATCATTTGGCACAATAACACTGAACATGCGCAACTGGTTGGCTGTAGGGTGAGGGGCCTCGCCTCTGCAATGGATCATTTCATATGAGTTAAATTGGTGTAAATCTAGACAAGTTCGTTTGAGATATGGTGTCCCCCAGGGAAGCATGCTTAGGTCATTCTTATTTCTTTACTGTGAATGACTCTTCCACAGGCCACGAAGTCTATAGCGTTCATTAGGCAGTTGTCACGTCATTAATAATCTCAGGTTATAATGAAATCATTATCAACAAACCTACGAAGTTTTCTCCACTCTATTGCTTTAATGCTAATAAACTATATGTAAATATCGCAAAGTCATCTTATTTGTTCTTAAAAAACAAAAGAAAGTCACCATTCCTACGCCTACTAGTGGTAATCCACTTAAACAAGTTGTAAAGATAAAAATCCTCGGTATTCACATTGACAATAAACTCAACTTTCAGAATTATAATAATTACGTGCAAACCAAACTCTTTTACTTCACCCAAATCGTACGCAATGTTAAAAACACATCCAAATAAGACCCGTCGCACCCTGTACTTTGCCCTGGGTCACTCACTCTCTTCTCCTTACCGAATTCCAATCTAAGGTACTGTATGCCAACCTTATCTAAACCCTATTCTTCTGTTACAAAAGATAATTATTAGAATACTTTCAAATAGAGAGTTCCTAGCCCCCCCCCCCGCCGCCTCCTTTTTATTTCAGTATTTTACCACTTTTCCTACCACTGATCACCTCATATTTCCGTAGTAGGCAGTCTCCCGATGGGCTCCTAAAAGAAACCCCGTTGCGAGAAATGGTTTCGCTGACCTCAATCGAGCTCGTCTCTCAAACTCAAAATCCAACTATTTACAATTACGAGACGCTCTGTTAATTATTTATAAAGTTATCAACCTTTGGAATGGACTACCAGCTAACCTGCGTGCAGTATTTACTTAATAACTTCCTAAAAAAAAGCTTTACTTCCTTTAATTCACCCATTTCGTTAGTCTTAAGTTCATAACCTTATTTTTATATACCGATTTATCAATTTAATTAAGAAACTGTCTTAAAAATTGACACACCAATTTGATCTTGCTCAAATATCTTATATGGTAACTGTAAAAGCGTAAGTTGGTTTGGATTATTTGCCACTAAGACATCTTATCGCTTCATGTTTTCTTGCCACTAAGAGAGACATCTTATCGCTTCTTGTTTTCTTGCCACAAAGTGCGATATCCTGTCGCTTCCATGTTGGCTATTCTGTAAGAGGTTGTGCGCTATCAATATTTTACAATAATAATAAATGTCCATCATAACACTGCATATTGTGTAAAAGTTGGTGATTTGGAGATTTCCTCGCGTCTTCCAGTTTTTAACCTCTCAATGGAAGGAAATGGACAGCCTAAGAGAAGAGAAAAAACAAAAAATACCGCGACTTGGCCCTCCTCAAAAAGACCATAAAGATTCCAGATGTCCAAATATTAACGACCCCACAAATAATCTTAGGTGGAAAATTTCCAAGGGGCGCCAAATTGTCCGGTTTTAGCGGTAGACTTGGAGGGAAGTGGCATTTAAAATGAATGAGATGCGGTTACCTGAAACTTGTTTATTTCAATTTGCTGCATCACTAATTTTTTGGCACGCTTGTTCGTCTATTATAAATGAAGGGCACTTATTCGCACTCATATGTATCTATTTGGTAATGAAAAAGTGATTGAGTACAGGGTGGCGCCCGCAAAACGAGCCCTAACTTTTGATAGACTTGATTTCTTAATTCGACAAAACACCTGTATTAGAAGGAGGAATTTATGAATATGTCAATAAACTAGCAATGATCTTAACTACCACATCCTTCCCAAATCAAAACATCGTCAGTCTTTATTTACCATCTACCAGAAACGATATCGTATGAAATGCGAAAGATTTAGAGCAGTGGTTTTCAACCTTTTTATGATAGTGGCACCCTAATTGCTACCTAGAAGCAGCCGTGGCACCATAAATTGCTACCTAGAGGCAGCCGTGGCACCCTAATTGCTATGTAAAAGCAGCCGTGGCACCCCAATATAAAATAATTTTCGTATAAATACTTAATTACGTGCTAAGCACTTCAAAATTACCCCCGATTGACATTAATCTAATTTAATCGAAATAAGACAAAAAATTGAAAATAAAAAACCTTATTTTTAAAAGTTTGATGAGAAATTTGAGCTTGATGAGAATCATAATTCTTTAATATTGGGACGTAGAGTTGAGAAGGCAACTCTCATTTCTTCACTCACTGTCTCCAATCTTTCTCTTTTCCTTGTTTTTATGTTGCACAATGTCGGGAAGATAGTTTCAAAGTACTTTCAAGTGTCGTTAAATGTTTTACTAGAAATGTTTGAAATACATATTTTTTGCACTTTAGGCATTTTAAAAATTATTTTGGGGTCGCTCCCGCGGCAACCCGGTTGAAAACTACTAGAATAGAGGTTTTAATCTTCGAATTAATACTTGTGGAAGGTCGAGCTCAGGCGACGGGCATCCGACGAAATCATGTATTCCAGCTCGTCTCGACAATTGAAACCAACAAAAATGGGTTCCGTCTGCATAATTAAGCAAACCTGGAGTTCTGGTGTGGTTTAATCTTGGCTTTGAAATGCAAATGAATTCCTGAAATTCGTATGCTATGTCCTACAGACTTTTACAAACTCTGGCATCCACACATACGGACCTCTGAATGTATGCTTGAACGAGGTTTGTTGATTTCATGAAAAGGGAATGTGTGCTAGCTGAGACACAGTTTCAGAGAGATTTCCTTTGGTCATAGATCTTTGGACTATCCTCCAAGGAGGCCACAATTTCTTATTAAAGGGTTCTATTACTTGAACTTGGTTGTAAAGTTTAAGAATATTCTTTGGTAGAAGAGGATTTATTTATGGGCAATATTGGCAACTGCTCAGGGCGCCATCTTGCCAGGGGCGGCATTGATTCTCGGGGCAGAAAATGTGAGTAGCAGTAACGAGCGCGATGAGCTCTTGTAATTGTTTTATTCTATTCCTAAAATCATGCTGTGTAATTTAGTACAATGAATCACTATTTTACTTATATTTACATACTTTTTTTATCCTTGTTACTTTATATTTTTATTTATGGTTGTTACTGTATGTAATTTGTGTACTTATTTAGTTTTATAAGTATATTTTTGTTATTACATATAAGGATGCTAATTTATGTTATTGTTCCAAATAGATGAATGATAGTAATAATAAAAATAATAGTTGCTTCAGACTGGGGTTTGGGAGGAAGCGAAACTGTTGTAGGGGTGCATCAAAGAGGTGGTTCACCCAGGCCGCCATACCTACCAGAATCGTCACTGTTGTCATCCTAGAACTTTTGAAACTACTCTTGCCAATTTTAAGAGCCCCGTCAGGGACTAAACATGAATTAGAATAATTTCATTTTTCCTCTGTTAATCGAATGCACGCGACTCTTTTAATGTACTATGTCAGTCCGTAGGACAGTCGGTCGGAAGGTAACCATTTTAGTTTTGAATGAGTTTGGGGGCAAGAACGTCGTAACTATTCGTCCGATTCTAACAAAATTTGAAACCCTTATGTGTTTTACATTCTCTTTCGAATGGTATAATTGGCAAAGTCCTCCGAAGGTTAGCCGGGGAATTATTTTGCAATAACATCATAACTATTCGGCCGATTTTAACGAAATTTAAAACCCTTATGTTGTTTTAAATTCTCTTTCGAATGATTTAATTTCCAAAGTCCTCCCAAGGTTAGTCCGTGAATTTTTAAAATAAAACTAACTATGGGTCGGATCGCGCCACTTGTTGAAAGTTTTGAAGGTCGTAAGGTCATACATAAGTCGGAATAATTGAGAGTACGCGACTTAGGTCTATTGACCTTGTTTTTATACTCATCGAAGGAAGGCAGAGCCGGGACTTTGAACGAAGGAGGAAGTCCCAATGGTTCACATTTATATGGACGAGATTATATGGCGAGATTATATTTTGCGGTTGCATGAATTGACATAATCCTCTGGATGCATTTTATGTATATTGTAGATTAAATCTGACGAACTCCTGTAAAGGGTGACAATGTTGATGACTTTTCTCTGGTAAGAAATCTTTTGTGTGTTGACTGGAACAGGAGCTGCCAAGTGTAGGCCATGAATGGTCTTTTGCAGTCTCCTTCTTTTCTTATGTTCTTATGTTCTTATAATAAGTAGTGCCAAACGGCCTAGTAAGAATAATATAGAAAGAACATGTATGAGAGTCAAGAAAGGAAATATGATGGGTTAACTTTCAGTTAAACACCAATTAACGCATTCAGGATATGCGGAGTATCGGGCACGTTATGGGGTACGCTTCTCAACATAGCCCCAAGTGAGTATATTCATTAGGCTAATTTAACATTTGTAAAAGAGAATTTTATGAATTGGTTATTTTAACACTTGCCGTCATAAGAGATGGTGGTTTTAGTCGCTTGCGACTCTATATCTCATTATGTCGGTCGGTCCGTCGGTCCCCTTTTTGCTTTTTTTTGGGGGGGGAGGGTATTGACATTGTAACTTCGGTCGATTCTAACGAAATTTGAAACCTTTGTTGTTTTACATTCTCTTTCGAATGGTATAATTGTCAAGGCCCCCCCAAGGTTGGTCCGAGCATTATTGAAAGTTTTGAAGGTCATAAATTAGAATAAGTGAGAGCATGTGACTTTGGTCAGCAGCCTTACTTTTTCACCCACTTGGAAGGGGCGGGGGCACGCTATGTAACTGCTAGTCAACCTGCAATTAACGCTGTTAATGTATGCATTGCTATACCCAATGGTTGTTTGGATAGTCACTTGGCGTGGCGTGAAGAGCGTGCCTGATCGTGTCAAGGAAGCTTGCCATTTTTATAGTTGGCTTAAGTGGGTATGGCACTCACATAAACCTTGAATACTAGGACCAGAACATCATACCTCAAGGCTTACACGAGGAGGTTCGCACATGGAGCTTTATGCCTGCCTAAAGCGACAATGAAAAATGCCCCCACCCCTTTTGTAAGGACTTATTTAATTTATAAGGTGAATAGATAACCAACGATGTCAAATAATGGCAGAGAAATCTCAAGAAGACTTCTCATATGGATTAACAATGGTAACAAGACTCCATTCTCTCCTGAGAGCTCCCTGGTGGCGAAGATAGCCATTGGGCGATGCCCTTGTGGGCAAGGAGCCTCGCAGACGCTCGTGATGAGTGCTTAGGATAAAAGAGGAGATTAGAAAACGGTAATCAGTAGAATGATCTATCAGTCTAACCTTCCATTCTTGTTGAATGTCCCAGTCTGAGTGATCTTCGCGCACGATACCTGTCTCGGTACCGGGATGAGCGGAGTTGCTAACCGCTTGTCCCTTGTAATCGGGACTGATTCGTGCTCGCTGACTTGCGGACTATACGACTTTTTGGAGGAGACTGGCCTCCTCCACTTTATTTGACTTTGTTGTGGATCGCATGTTCCTGCGTTGGGAAGTTTTTAATATAGTCTAGTAATAGGCTTTGGTGAGTACTGCGACTTATGTCCCAAGTAGACAGTCGCCAGATGGGCTCTTAAAATTTAAAAAATAAAAAAATCAGTCTAACCATCAGAATAACTATATTATTTTACATTGTTAATTGTCGCTATTCTGTGCGCTTAATGAGGGCGTCTAGAACTCAGATGTATGTAATGTATGATCAAGGAAGAGAACGAATGACGTAAGCCTATTGGCAATACTTTCCCCTATTTAAAGCCTATTCGATTAAATTCTATTGCCTCTTTTAAAGAAGAAAATAAATACCTTATATTAAAAGGACCTTTTATTTATTTTGAATGTTTGCGCAGAGACGAGAGAGAAAGAAACCCATTTCGAATGGCAGTTTAACAGCGTAGAAAGTAGGTTCGAGATTGCTTACACGCGCGCTGCTCGTATTCCATGTGCGTATACATGACACCTCGTATGCCATACACGCCGACATACTATCGCGCACTTCCGTGCCAATCGTTTTTATGGAAGGTTCTTTTAATTCATGAAGTTGGAAGGATTTCGAAGGGTGTGAAAGGGTGGAGTGGAGCAAGGTTTTTTTTTTTAAAAAAGAGGGTTGAATAATGACGGAGTCGGAATGGAGGTGGAGACGCTCGTATGGAAATCAAATTTCCTTCGGGCTTGATTCAAATAAATAATTCCGACGCCAAATGGAGGGAAAAAACAGCTAAATAACTGCGATTATTTATTGGTCGCTATATTTCTCTCTCTCTCTCTCTCTCTCTCTCTCTCTCTCTCTCTCTCTCTCTCTCTCTCTCTCTCTCTCTCTCCTTCTTGGAGGCTGTCAGCAGGTGACGGGGGGGGGGGGGCATGGCGCTCAGGAGGGGATACATAGGGCATTCAAGCCATACGGAGGGCGTTGCTCGAGAGGTATCCCTCTTAGTGGAGAGGAGGGGTCGTTCTAATCATGAGTATTAGGGGTACTTCGTGACTTGTTCTTCGAGGGGGATACGGGTCTCGAGGACCAGCTTTGGTTCTGTGAATCTTCTGTGTTCCTTCAGGATTTTTTAAGTTTATTTTGGGGGAGTCTCGCCCTTCGTTTTTCGTCCCTTCAGTGGGGAGGGGGTTAAGTTTTTACGTTTGGAGAGCCATCGTTTTCTGCACGGACTTGTTCGTGGAGAGCTTATAAAATGCCCTTCCTCCCCCAACAATAATTAGTGTTGACGGAACTCTTCCACTTAACCCATTATTGCCATTTCTCTTCTTTCTATCATCTTTTACCTTTATTCGTCCGTTCATTTTCTCCATCTCAGTCCACCCTGTGGAAATGCCCTCGTTGTTCAATTTATTTCTTCACGCAAAATTCATTTTTTCATTTCACACCCGCTTCTCTCTTTTTTTTTCTGCCCGCGCTTATTCCCCTTTTCCAAAAATGTCAATCCCAATATTAATGATATGTAATAATGAATAATGAATGAAAACTCGTGTGTAAGTTAGCTTCAAGCCGATCTGGGGCACATTTGAACTCTTGGGGTGCTTTTGAATACGTGCCCTGGGCACTCTTCCCGGCGCTGCGTCTGTCATCCAGGGCTGAGCTGGTTGCAATAAACTTGGGAGGATGTCGAGATTGTCTTCTGGACATGTTAGGTATTGCGAAAAATGAGCGCGTTGATGAGGGTGCCAGTCTCCAAAGCCAGTGGCAGGACGAGCATTCCGCTCATCCCCTCTATGGAATCGGGTAAGCCCTCCCGGCTGCTTGGCAAAGAAGATGGGAGACGGCCAAAGTGAACCTTAAATTACGTGCTATATTGAACATTGGACATATTAAAGGTAGAAATATAGAGTAGTAGAACAAATAGTGAGAGGGTATAATGGTGAAAATTTTGAAAAGATAGCAAAGAAAAGTTTAGTTGGAGTTTGAAAGATTGGTTTCCTGGTTAAAGGGCGTTTTCCGTGGAACCCAAACCCCCCTAAGTCCTCATTGGCTTTAGGTGGGTTTCTGCCTCTTCCGAATCAGACAAACTCGCCCCTCAGCGCCACTTGATGAAGCGTTCCCCTCTAAACCTTATCGTGACGACTGCCCGGTACCGTATCGAGCAGGGGCGTTACCTCCCGTCGCTTGTACTCCCTGAAGGAGCGGGCCTCCCTCCGGTAATTAATCGTGCATTTTACCTTGTTTGCCTTTTGTTTTTGTTTGTTTTTATTTATTTGTTGCCTGTTTGTTATTTGTTGTTTTAAGTTGGTCAGGCTTTTTTTTAACTTATTTAGCCTATCTTTAGGCTAAAATATATAGGGGAACGATTCGTAATTTAGGTGTCTGCCTTTGTAGAGAGTCGCCAGGTGAGAGCCCTTTAAATTACAAAAAGAAAGAACTAACGAGGGTATCTCCGCTAGGACGTTGAGGGAGACGGTTTTGTTGTAAAAGTGATCAAGCAGGTGGAAGTGAAAATGTGTGGATCGCGCAGAGTACTAGGGATCTTAAGAGGAGTACTCATTCCCTCTGAGAATGAGAGCTCACAACTCTTCAGGGCCTTATAACATTTTAACTACCCCCCCCCCCTCTTACAAATGCACTTGCTGGTTTTATAAGAACCAGTAAGTACAAAGAGTACAAACTATCAAAAATAGAAACTCGAACCCTGTGTGGGTTCAGCTTGGACGCTGTTGGGGCTGACTTGTACTCGCGTCGTTGTGCTCCGTTCCTGATTTTTTCGGTCATCTAGCCATGTTCTTTTGTGCTCCTTTATGCTGCTCTTTTTTATGAGAACATAACTTGTACACAAGGTTTAAATTACTTTTTAAATGGTAGACACTAACCTTGGGTAGAACAGTAGTCGAGGTCGCTCTTTAAAGGAACAGCGCTGGCTCGCATCTCTCCGATTCGTGTGTCCTGTTTGGCAACCTTTTTCGAACTCATCAGTTCAACAGGTATGGAGAGGATTCTATCTTCGGTATTATTACTGTTGCAGTAATTTCATTATCATTGTAATAGTTTTATTATTATTTTCCTGTAGTAATAGTATAGGAAACCGAGGATTGCGCCCCTTCAATTTGTCAAGAAATGGAGACCCGTAGCCCTTGATGCGCCATTTAGGTGGTCCCGCTCGTCAAAGAACCCGTCGTATAATTATTTCTTATCTAATTTTCTTCTCGCGGTAAATATATCCACATAGTATTTTGGTCGGTTGGTTTTCCTTTAATTGCGGAAGCTGACGTCACCCATCCTTGTCCCTGTTAACTTTGCAACGAACTTTGACGCGAAACACGCTTTTGCTTCTCCGTGATTACACAGAGGAAACCAAATAATTGCCCTTAAAAAAATATACATTTGCGAAGGTAGATTGGTATAAGGGAATTATAGCTTCGAATTAGAATGGTAGATGTGGTCAGGGATTCAAAGGTGACAAGAGATTTTTAACACATATGGGATGTTAATACATGATGCAAACTTTTCATCTGTCTTTAATTAGAGGTCAGGTATTTGAGAACACAAATTTAGCAAGCCATAAATACCCCTGTGCAGTATTTCTCTTTATTTTAGCCTCCAAATACCAGCTTCTAATCTTGAACGTGACCAGGTCCTTGTGATTCAAGGACAGAAAAGAGCTACTTGTATCTGGGGTGTACATATCATTCGTGGCCAAGAGAGAGAATCATTCTCAGTAGCCAAGGGTCCTCAAGACAGCCGAGTTCGTTCCGCATATCCATGGCCATTGTAACGGATACACATGGACTCCCGGATTAGGTGCTAAAGGGTTCTTTTGGAAACGATTCAAGAGACCAACACAAATCCGAATGCACCTGATCAAACAAACCTTGAATCACCAACCATCGTGTCAGCTACATTCCATCTCATATATAATTTCTTCACAATCGGCAAACAACCACATCGAGATAGCAGCAAAGCTGCTATCCTCTATAAAGGGGCCACTTCAATCGCTTTTGCAGCACGTGGTAACAGAAGATTGATGGGATCTCCCGGACACCAATCTGTCCAGACCTTCCGTCCCACGTAAGCCAAAGCAAATATTTTCTCGGGACAAACACTCACTCATCTTCGACTCCAACAGTCGCTAATCAAGCAGCGTCCGCAACACTGGGAGACTTGGCAAACAACCACACAGTAGCAGCAATACTGTTATCCATTATAAAGCAGGTTCGTTATAGAAGATTGCATCGATCGGACGTCTGTCCCTCTGTTCAGACTTCCCCCGAAGGTGCGCCGTCCGATTGGCCTTCGCTCCCAAGCCTTAGCAACCGCGTAAACTTCCTAGCATTTCCTCGCTAGCATTCGCTTCACTTGAGTCACTCTCATAACTTAAAGCAACCACACAACGATCTCTGAACGCCTTCTCCCATTATTTGACCATGAGACCAACTTCAAGAACGAAACCTACCAAGACAGGAATTTTGACACTCTCCGACTCTTCACGGCAATCATCTTCCTATTTTTATGCCTCGCTTTAATTGAACTTGATCATCTATTTATTTATCTCTTCGTTTGCCCTCAATTAATATATAATTTATCAAGAGTGTACGTTATTACCAATCTATCGACCATCCTTCATAGGAACTTCATGAGCGACGACCTCACCAAATCGATGTAGTCAAGTATGAGGGCACGGTTGAGACACTTATTCTTATGGATGTTTCTGAAGGTGTTGGCCTCAGCCTTTGTGCTTTGAGTTAAGGATGGGAGCTCTCGCTAGCTTCGTAGATACGGCGTTGGATTTCTGGCTTCAAGGTGTCGAGTTAAATTCCAGCGAGCGCGGACTGGCTGCTGGTGCCGCCTTTTGGGCGGATGTGCTGAACCTACCCCTGCGATGATAGGTAACTACTCCACACGTCATTACGTATGTGTATAGCCAATCACTCACATCACCACTATCATTTCCCGCCCGTCTTCCCAACACGACATACGCACACACTCTTGGGGTCACGAATACTTCCATGATCGCTGTCTGGCATAAAAAAATTACTACCCGGACACCCCCACCCACAACGAGGACGAGCCCTTGTGCTTTCTGGCTCACCCGGGATTGTCATTCATATTTTTATATGAATTTCATTATCCTTTCGGCGAAATCTCGTCTTCGAGACGAGGTTTCTCGGTCACGAGCGAAAGACCTATGGCTCAGAATAGGGTTAAAGACCATTCATTGCCTTATTGAAGTCCTTATCTTGGATTATCCTTTTCTCATTGTATTTTCTATTCATCCTCTTGTCCTTTATCCTCATTCATAGCCCATCATATGCCTATGTCCTCGCTAGTGACCGTTTATTTTCATAAGAGTTCTTTCCTCCGTCTCTCATCCCTAAACAGGGTGAATAAAAAACGGGAAAAGGGGAGAGTTTTGTCTCCGAATGGCGTTGTTGTCCTGTTTTTTTTGGGGGGGGGGGGCTGGAACTTTATTGTTATTTTTGCTGTTTGTTGTGGCCTCGAGCTTAACGTTGTTCTTGTTTTATGCGGGTTACAAAAGGAATTTCCTTGTTCGATATCTTTTTCGTTGAAATTTATGTTATTTCCTTGAGAGACGTATTTGTTCTGCGAAGAAACGGATTTGCTTCGAGTTTCGCTTTTTTTGGCGTTCATTTTTTCCCTATTTCGCGTTGGTGTGCGTCTCACCAAAGATAATTAGAGCTTCCTTTCTCTTTTTTTTTATTTCGCCCTTACGGGAAAAGGGAGATATAGGTTTCGTTTTGTGGGTTGGATGGAGTCATTCCATTACGTTAGATTGCATTTCTTTGAATTTGTAAACGCTATTGGAACAAACGAGAGAATTTTATTCGGTAGAGAAATATTGAGGATAATGATGACAAATAAAGGGAAGGGGTAAACAAAACAGAAATAGGGGAAAAGGCCTGTAATCACAATCGTTGTAATAGCAAAATTGATTAAATTCTATCAGGACGTGGGTAATATAAACATGACAAGTTCGTAGAAAGAATTCTGGTGCCTCAAAGTAAGAATTTGATCTCTTGGAAGAGGTGTTGTTGTGTAAGAATAGCTTTTGGTAATCGTTACACTTTTGGAAGCCATATTTTTAAGTGTCTGGAGACTATTTGCAAATATTAGAAATAGCC